>CM055100.1:61148599-61491471 GCA_029204225.1 Diphasiastrum complanatum | reverse complement strand
GAAATGAGTACAACGGGTGCCTTTTTATTCTTGGGAGGCTCTCTGATTGGTTGGTTTTAATTGGCAAGCTAAAATAAGTCATATCAAGTGATTTGAGTATATGCAATGCTAAAGGCTTTATTATTTCAACCAAAACTGGGACAATGATGACAACTTCGCATTTAAAAAAAAGGACATGAAGGCTCCCAAAAATCTCCATGCAAGGCAAAGCAATTTTGTTGAAAAAGTCCACAGAACGAACTTAAATATACTAGACAAATATTCAAAACGATTTTTGAAATTAGGGGGGCTACCACCCCCCGAACCCCTTGAGCATTTATTGAAAGCCATAGCAAATAACAACCAAATAGCTATTGAAAATAAGATTTGTTTGTGCCCCATCTACTGCACTTCTGAGAGGCAAAAACGCTGGTTTGACCATTGATCCCCTAAAAAAATTTCAGCCATAAGCTATTTTTCCAAAATAAAAATAAATTAGTACGATTCATGTTTGAGAAACGCGGTTTCCGAAACTCGTCTCCTCAGAAACGCGTTTCTGTGCATCTATGCAATAGATAGACATGTTGCTAATCATCGTGCATGACTACTAGGTCATATAGTGTTTCATTCTAGCTAACAAATGTTAAATGTTAAAGAACAAAACTCATTTTAGCAAAAAAGTTTTCTGTTATAGTCAACCTACTGGGAGCATAGAGAGTTGGGCACGCAAACCTCAAACATGATACACTAATTTAACACATATGAAACAATAATTTTAACAAAAATGAACCAAGACTATCCACAACTTATAAAGCAAAGTCTTGAATTCACGTGAAACATTGCATACTAATCAAATATGTACATCAACTTATGATCATATACAAAGGATGCCATTGTTATATGGCTCTCAACTGTGGGCATAAAACCCAATAGTTTTGGTTCAAGCCTTCTATGTCTAAGCTCACCTCGTGGAGGTTGAACTTCACACCTCACGGTGAGGAGAGGAGAGTGATACCAACAAACTACTTTTCATAGAGGATATGCAAAGTCAAATTTAATCATGACCAGTTGATTTGTTTTTGCGTGTTTGACCTTTCATGGTGTTGCTTTTAACACCTTCTAGACCATGTTGTCTTTTCTTTTATTGTTGAAAAAGCAAAAAATATTGTGTTGAATGCTTCACGGTATCCTAATGCAAACAATCAACTAGTAAAACTTTTTGAGTTAGATGCTTTCCAAATTACAATACAAAAATATATTGAGTAAGGCCTACACAAGTAGAGACGTTATGTAGTTGTGAACGACACAATAATATCACATTCATAATATATTTAGTAAGGCCTACACAAGTAGAGACTTTATCTAGTTGTGTGAAAAGGCCTACACAAGTAGAGAATATCTAGTTGTGTGCGAAAGATTAAATTCTTTTGTAATTCATGACATGAAATCTTAATATCCAAGTTTGACCACAAAGCATTTTCAAGGCCTTCATATATCCTCCATTTCTTTCAAGCACACTCATTGACTATTTAAATATAGTATTTGTGTATCCACCTATAAGTGTTTTAATAGAACAAGATTATTCCATTTTTATGGGAGCAAGTGGCCACATGCATAAGAAGTGAATGGTAATGTTTTGTTGACCAAAATTTAGGTAAATATGAGTATGAAATTCTCCCATAACACACTAGTTTCAAAGATCAAATGATTGATTTCATGTTTCTTAAATTTGGGGACATTGACATTGCTAAGTGAGGACTAAAACAAGGGTACATTCAAGTGCATTATTCTCCCATGGTACACTACTTTCAATAATCATATGATATGTTTTGCCCTCTTATAAAGTAACTTCTAAGCTATGTAGGAACATTTATTTACGTTATTTATTATAAGTGCCAATGTCATTACAAATTCACATGCAAACTGCACAAGGGCACCCTCTATCAAGGACGTGAGGCCCTCTGACTATTGGGCACAAAGCCCATTAGTTTCATTCAAAGCCACCCATCCATTTTGTGGCTTGAGAATAAGAGAAAAGAGAAACGGGGGACCCAACCAGACCGCTTTTAGAGACAAAGGGCAGTAAGCTCTCAAAATTCTATTTATCATATACGTTGGATGACTTGGACACACATATGATATTACATAAATGTTGACAAGATTTTTTTTTTCTCTTGTATGTCCTTATTTGTGTGACGGAGTGGATTCTCATGACCTCAAATAGAGGAAACAAGGCCCTCATCAACTCACCAATTATTAGGGGACAAGCTTTTTTGTTGCAATGGACTATGTGATATTCACTATGTACAAAAGATACCAAACACATAATGACTTGGCCTTACCAAGGTATCTTGTCGTTAGGAGGCCCACAATTGATATCTTGAAAGTAAGTTCTAAGCTCTTAATATATTGAAGTCGTGTTCGTATGAGAATAAGCAACTAGACAACATTATACCACATGCCATTATCCTTCACTAAACACTTAATAATGTGCAGAAAACTTGGTACATATTGTATAAGTAGCTGCATAGCCCAAAAAAGCACAAATTGGCTCGGTTATGGCTAGTTGAACTAGTCACAAGAAAACCATCCCTAAGACCTGCCACATAAGGCCATCATAATTCATAGAAGTAGCAACCATGCCTTCACAAAAGATAGTAGTTTCAACAAGGAGAGCGAATAAGGATATATGAAAACAAAATTTAGGCCACAATTTAGGAATAGATAAAAAAAGGTTTTGTGCAAGGGCAACGGAAAAAATATATTGGAGAGGCAAGAGATTTTGCAACTCAAGAGTAAGAATTTAAGGCCACGCCTTAAAAATCTAAGAAATTGTATTTTTTTTGTAAATATGTTCTTCAAACTCTAAGAATTGACTTTGACACCTCAATGCCTCAATGCCTTTCATTTTGTGATATGCTTTCCATTAGACAATTAAAGTGCTTAAAGCATTAGAAACTGTTGCATTCAACCAAAGATGGTTTCTCAAAACCCAAGGCCCTTCCTATGGGAGGTTAAGAATTTCCTACATGAAGCTAGAAGTTATCCTCTCCACCATGATTGGGGATGGTTTACCCTTACAAAAAAAGCCTTAGATTGAGAAAGTGCAACCTTTAAAATGAATGCCTTGGATTGAGGATGTGCACCCATTAGAAAACATGCCTTGGATTATGGAGGGACCACCCCTAAAAAAAGTGGCTTGGGTATTGCTGACATTATGGAAAGATAAGATGGCAAAAGATATTTCTTTGTGACATTTTCCCAAATTCGACCTTTACATGTCCATGCAAGCCCTTTACATGAGTAAGAAGCCTTGTGAGTTCATTTCTCTACTTACCCATGCACACTCAAGTCCCTTCCACCTCAACCACTTTAGTCATGCATGCCCACCTCATGAATTCATGGCAAACATGCAAAAGTAAGATGTCACCAAACTATCTTCACGGAAATCACCCCGAATTTGACTTATGCATTCACATGAAATCCCCTTACATATTTAAGAAGCCCCATGCATCCACCTCTATACCTACCCATATATATTCAAGTCCACTCCACCTCACCCAATTCACTCTTGCAAGTGCACTTGACTTTCTTTTGAACATAAAGATGTAGCTCAACCTCCTGTTTTTTGACTTTTTGTGTAGGTGCTGGAGGTGTGGAGCAAGGCTTGCATGAGAACACTAGCTTGGACTTGGAAAATTTCCACCATCTCTAAAGGGGCAACACCATCTTGGATCTTCACCATTCATCTCTCTCTCTCTCTCTCTCTCTCTCTCTCTACATATATTCCCATTAATCTCTCTTTTTCTCTCAAGATGCCTCTTTCTACTCGGCCTACATCATTCTCATATAGTTTTCTCTCTCATCCACTCTCATTTTCTATCTCTAATTGTCCTCCTACTACCCCCACTAATCTCTCTCTCTCTCTCTCTCTCTCTCTCTCTCTCTCTCACACACACACACACACACACACACACACACACACACACACACACACAAACACACACACACACACACACACACACACACACACACACACACACACACACACACACACACACACACACACACACACACACACACACACACACACACACATCAAGCTTAAAGCATTCGTGTATAGATGGGCATTATGCCAAAGATTTGATAATAATCTCACCTTAGTTTGTAGCAATTCCCCTTACGAATACTCTTCCAATTGCATAAGCAAGTCTCCACTTTGCAAGACAAATTAGGTCACAGTAGAGAGATGATATGAGAGAGAGAGAGAGAGAGAGAGAGAGAGAGAGAGAGAGAGAGAGAGAGAGAGAGAGAGAGAGAGAGAGAGAGAGAGAGAGAGAGAGAGAGAGCAAGGCAAGGAAGAGTGAATTTTAGGGTTGTGTCAACTTCCTTTTTATAGATACCAACGTTTGCTTTGGTGCACTGAGTGACAGATAATGCCCATCGTTAGATCGAATCCGTAATAAGTGTACTCATCTTAGCCGTTCAAGGAAATCAAGTTTCCCACCAAAATGACTATTTTTTAAATTGGGGGTCATCCAACTTAGTGTAACAAATTAAGGCAATTAAATTGGTTTCGTACCAAAGGGGGAAACCTTTCACGATTGATCGAAGACCAAATAAAACTGAATGAGTATAAAGTAGAGTCCATGAGAGAGAGAGAGAGAGAGAGAGAGAGAGAGAGAGAGAGAGAGAGAGAGTAGTCTCATTGTTAAGTCAAGAATATGGGTTTGATCAGACGAATAAAAAGGGAGGTCATAAGAGAACCAAAAACTTTCAAGGTTTCAAGGAAATAAAAGGCTTGGATTCAACAAACGGGAGCTAGGAGCACCAAACATTCTCATATACTAAAAAAAAAGAGAGATGTGGGCCAAGAAAATAAGTCTAGAAAGGACAACAATAGTTTATCCCAAGTTCTTGAGAATGCATAGCACCATGGAAGAGAAACACACCATTGAAAAAAGGAGAAGGCTGAAGACAAAGAGAGATGACATGAATTTCCAAGGAGGAAAAGGAGAGGAAAATAAAATTTCTTCCATGACTATTAATATTGTCCAATCAAGCAAATATTCTTTAGATAAAATAAACAAATTTTGAAAAAGGATCACCCTATTGAAAAAAGGATATATATATATATATATATATATATATATATATATATATATATATTTGCGTATCACGTTTGTGCCTATGTATGGGATAGGAGGATGCACCCATGGTTGCATGGGTGCATCCTCCTACCCCATGCACTTTTTAAAAAAACTAACTAAAATTTTTAGATGCATGCATGGGGAGGAGGATGTAATGCATCCTTCCCAATGCATACACATTAATCCCCATGTCCTAATTCAAATCATGAACCTCCCCCTTTCCCTCTCTCACGATCCTCCTTCCAAGATCTCTCTCTCTCTCTCTCTCTCTCTCTCTCTCTCTCTCTCTCTCTCTCTCTCTCTCTCTCTCTCTCTCTCTCTCTCTCTCTCTCTCTCTCTCTCTCTCTCTCTCTCTCTCTCTCTCTCTCTCTCTCTCTCTCTCTCTCTCTCTCTCTCTCTATGGATCACAACTGTGGGATGACAACTTTCTTGATAGTGCTTCTTCTTCTGCTGCTTGATGGCGCTTTTTTTTTCTTGGTTTTCCTTCACCATCGCACCATCTCCATCGACTGCACGATGTTGATGCGATGCTGATGCCAAGAAATCGGCCGCCCCATACCGTCGCTCAAACAGTTGTTGCATTTAGCACGATTCTGCTCTATTTCCAACCACTTTCATCTTGGAATTCAATAGTCCTGCTTTTATCTGTAAGATCGGAGGCACTCTGTGGATGTGAAACATTCAAACCAACCGGGTATTCATCCTCTGGCTTCTGCTCATCCACAACCTTTTTTGCTAGAGCAACTGAGCCATCCTGTGATTGTTTGCTATTTTCTGTGAGTTTATGCAATAGCTTGTTCAGATTGGGTTCTATCTCTTCTATCACATATAACAGCTTAGAATCTCTCTCTCCTTCTCAGCTGATTCATTTCATCGCTGATCCATTCGACTGATCACCCCCGGGCCCCTTCAGTTAAAATTCCGATAGAATCTAGTGCAGTATGCAGATCACATCAATCAATCACCATAGCCACTTCTCACAAGCTCTCAAAGATGGCACAACAAAAGTTAATAGATTGTTAAGAAATAATGTATATAGGAAACACACTAACTGCATGAAAGGACATGTGTCCTAAAATTGGCCTACCACTTGCCAAACTAGAATAAGGCCCAATGTTGCCTAAATAACTAACAAACCTGAGACATGCCCTCGAGTATAGCATAACGAAACCAAAATCCATTGTATATTCTAATGTCCTACTAGAGTGGCTACTCGGCTAACCCAAGTAGCCGGCTATGGGACAAGTGCCCGACTGATTACAGTATCACATTTGAAGCTTATAATAATGAATCGGATCTAAACTTATTTTCAACTCCTTCCTTGGCTGATTTGCGACCCTACTAGTACCCCCCCCTCTCGGGTTATTTCTCGTCTGATTTCAATATAGCCAAAAAAAAAAGTGATCAGATTTTTAGCTTAACCTTTTGCAACCAACTGTACTTCTGTAATCATTATTTTATTTTTTATGTTTTATATTTTTATTCTTATCGTCCCTTAAGTATGTTTACGTTTTATATACAAATTCTTTGAATATCCGTATCTTCTCCGTTGGAGCTCGGATTTCAGTGCCGTAAAAAGCATACTTCATTAGCTCAACAAGATTGTCAGTGTAGAAGTCCTATTTGTACCAGAATTTGACATCTTCAAAAGTTACTTGTATTTGCTCTAACTAAAAAACCCATGCCTATTGTCATTGCTTAACTGCACCTTGCTAAATCTGGTTTCCAAACCATTTCAAATTTCGTTCCAAGTTTGCAATCCACAGTTACAAATTCAGTTATTCCACATCGATTCCAATGGATTGGGATTATGAACAAGAGGATGACAATTAGTCATACGGTGATGATAGCTATAAGTATGATGTGGAGGAATATTGGGATCAAGGTGACGATTATATCAAAGATTATGACCAAGGTGACGACATCATTGTGGACAATTAGTATCAAGACCAGAACGACGATTTTGCTAATGATGATTAGTATCAAGACTACAACGACACTTCAGGACTTGACCTATCGTTGTATAACAGCGTTATCGCTGTCGCAATTATTTCATCTACAAGTATAGAAGTTCTGTGTGATCGTAGACTCTCCTCATCTAACACGAACAGGGCGACATTTTGTACGGAAGTTTGATTGTGCTCCATCATCATCAAAAAATATTTTGCTGCATGGCTTTTTGACATCTACATCAAACTGGATTGTAAGCGTGCAGAATTATAAAACCATTTTCACCTCATAAAAGAAGCTCCACTCCCACCTCAGTTTTAAGTCTGCTAGACTTGGAAGCAATAAGTTTTTAAGATCTTACTACACAAAGCATCATTGATCTAAACTTATCGGTTCTGTTCTCTTTTGGTTCTGTTCTGTTTTGTTTTGTTTTCCCAGCTTCCAATTGAAACTCCCCACTATTCCAACTCCGCATGATCAACAATCAATCATCTCCAATTTCATGATGAACAATAGTACGATACCCAGAACTAACCCCTACAAATCCTCCACCTAATTCGAGCCCAACGCATCCATCCAACTCCAACTACACAAAATCCTTCCAACAAAAGACATACTCTCGCAAGTAGAATCAAACATTCGGTTGATCACTTACCTCAAACATCCTCAAACATTCGGTTGATCACTTATCACAAACATTTGGCTGATCACTTACCTCAAACATTCGGCTGATCACTTACCTTCGACATTCGGCTGATCACTTACCTCGGACATCTGGCTAGTCACTTACCTCAAACATCCGGCTGATCACTTACCTCAAACATCTGGTTGATCACTTACCTCACACATTCGGTTGATCACTTACCACAAACATTCGGCTGATCACTTACCTCAAACATTCGGCTGATCACTTACCACAGATATTCAGCTGATCACTTACCTCAAACATTCGGCTGATACCACACACATCCGGTTGATCACTTACCACACACATCCGGCTGATCACTTACCACAAATATTCGGCTGATCACTTACAACAGACATTCGGCTCACTTACCTCATACATTCGGCTGATCACATACACACACATGCTTATGCATACACACATACATGCATGCACATTCACACCCTAAACCCTAAACTCGAAAACTACACTCCATGATATACATAGACACACATACATATACACACATGCCCAAGCGCATGCATAGATATATGCACTCTCATGGATACACACACATACATAAACACGTACATACACACACATAGCTTGGCCACACGTCAATGACCATTTTCCTCCTAAACCATCGGCCGCCACCCAGGTCGTCAGCCGCCCCATCAAGCGGACATACCCACTAGTGTGTGTATATATATATATATATATATATATATATATATATATATATATATCACACACACACATACTAGAAATCAATTTATCTCTCTCTCTCTCTCTCTCTCTCTCACACACACACACACACACACACACACACACACACACACACACACACACAATTAGAGATTAATCTCTCTCTCTCTCTCTCTCTCTCTCTCTCATAAAAAACAAACTAAATTGAGTTAAACATATTGTAGAAAACTCAAAACAATTACTCTCTCACACACACTAACAAACTAAACTAAACATATTATG
Organism: Diphasiastrum complanatum; assembly: GCA_029204225.1. Taxonomy (NCBI): domain Eukaryota; kingdom Viridiplantae; phylum Streptophyta; class Lycopodiopsida; order Lycopodiales; family Lycopodiaceae; genus Diphasiastrum; species Diphasiastrum complanatum. Next base: position 61,482,741 of record CM055100.1, on the reverse strand, counting down.
TTTCTTTGTTTTTTAATTTCTCTCACACAAAACAAACATATAAATCTTTTTATCTCTCTCTCTCTCTCTCTCTCTCTCTCTCTCTCTCTCTCTCTCTCTCTCTCGCACGCACCCACGCGCGCGCGCGCGCTCACACACACACACACACACACACACACACACACACACACACACACACAAGAGAATGTCTCTTTCTCTCTTTCTATTAGAATGCGAAAAACAAAACAATATCTTAAAAAAATTTACAAATTGACAAATTCACTGTCGATGTAGGCTCACCACTGATTCAAGCTTAGCACTGCTCCAAGGTCACTCCAAGGTGAGATTTAAAATGAGATGGCACGAAAGAGAAAACACTGAAGGTTTCGTAATCTGATGGATTTTTATTAGTCAAAATTTGACATTTATGATTTGAACTACATATGTCAAATCAACTTCTTGCGCGGATTGTTGCAACGCCTGGACTTTGGATTCCAACACATAATTTATTTGTCGTAATCCAATGTTTTGTTGGAATCCAAGGTGAGCCTACATGTCACTACCACATTTGACAAATCCAATGTTTTGTTGGAATCCAAGGTCAGCCTACATGTCAGTGTGTCACTGCCACATTAAAATGTATGCCACGCCTAAATTGGACGTCATATTTCAACAGTCAAGATTATCATAATTTAGAGTAGGAAGAAAAAATCACGACCATGAAACCAGATCTTTTTGAATAGGAAAACTTGCTCCTGCTTCTTTTGCACATGTTCATGGGGATATAGAATCGGTTTCAATCCACCTGGGTGAACCCGTAAAGTGCGAATATAGATAGGGGTCATCCAAATTCATGTTGAGGGTAATGAGCCCTAAGCCTTGGGTGAGTTTGCAAAGTGGAATAAGAAGTGCTAAAGGAACCCACCCTGAAACCCCTGCAAAATACAAAATTACAAGAAAAACAAATAGGCATCTTGCGTACGCTAAGGAAACACAACACGGAAAACGTACGGGAATCGGCGTTCCGTATGCTTCAAGAATCAACGCATTGCCCGTTCCGTACGCTACGGAAACACGGTCCCCTCCATCCACGTCCAGTACGCAGGTACACTAACGGGATAAAATAGCAAAATGAACACCACCGCTGGATTCTGTCATAAACGTCCAGATATTGCCACGTTTCTTATGCTTGGCCATCGATGATGCTCCGAGTGGCATGCACGCCACGTGGCAGAGATCCGTTTGATATGCAGCGAAACGGAATGTGTGGATAGGGGCCTTGTACACGGCCTCTCTCTTTTTCCTGTGCTGTGTCTTGTTTTTGGCTTGTTCTGTTCTGTTCTCTTCTGTTGTGGAGATGGCGAGGGAGTGGTGAGGCCGCCATCGATGCTGCAGCCAAGCGGAAATCAAACAAAAAACAGAAACGAATCAAAGAAAGGAAGAAAGAAGGAAGGATTTCTTCTCACAAATCCTTGCCCGGCATCGCCATAGCCAGATCTTTGCTTATGTTTCCCCCATTTGCTCACAAATCCCTATCTAAATCTCTGTTTCTGTCTCCTCTTCTGTTTCATTTTCGTTTTTGTCTTCTTTGTTCAGGATCATCCATCCCCTCTGTCTCTGTCCTCGCAAAGCGTATCGCCTCTGAGCATCTTGAGCTTTGTTTATGTTCCATCAAGAAGATGAATTGGATCGCTGGCCTTATGGTATAGTTCTGCTCATTTGGCCGGTTTCTGAATACGAAATCCGCCTTTCAGATCATCGGGTTTTGATCCAACGGCTGCTCGCCTCATACAAGATTTTCATCATTGAAGCCTTTTGGATCTTCAGAGAGCTGGGATGCTGCAGTTGTGTTGGGTTTAAGATGGTGTCCATCAGATAGGACTTACTTCGGGATAGTGGCGGAGAGTTGGTTACTAGAGTTAAATTCTTGATCCGTTTCAAAGAACACGGTCAAAACGCTGAATTATTGAGCGAAATCGCCATCGCTATATATCTCCGCTGGTTCGAAGGGAGATCATGAGAATCGGAGGCATTCGCCATCTCCAGCATCCATCCATTAGTTCAGGCTAGTTCTAATCTCCTAGTGCTTGGAATCAGCAAGCATAACTAGTTGCTAGTGGAACCGACCTCAATGAGCCGATTCTGCCCCGTTCCAGAGAGAGCAGGGGCAGAAAACCAAGGCTGGTTCTGCGCGGCGTCGTACTAGCAAGTTCATTTTTCTAGTGACTTTCATTGAGCAGCTGGTTGCAGACGTAACTGTCGTGATGATGAGATCAGCAAACCGGTTACGCCAGTAACCATCATGCGAATGATATCAGCAAGGAGCTGCTTATGTCTGTAACCCTCATGGTGATGAGGTTTTGACCATTGCCCGTAACCTATTCACATTTCTATCTAAAAAATGAATATGGCTACTCCAAACAAGTTTCAATTTTTGCTGTTATGTGTTAGACGCAAGCTTGAAGAGCTATTAATTTATGAATACTGAGTGGGATGTGGTAGAATTTGGTCCACGCTGTGTATGGTGGAGTTGATGTTCTAAGACATTATGGTGGACTTTATAAGGTTGAAGATTGCATGTCTCCTTAGTTATGTTGGGTACTATTCTAGCAGGAACATCGATTGCATGTCTCCTTAGTTATGTTGGGTACTATTCTAGCAGTATCCAACGCTGTGATATGAAATCCTGGAGAGAGACAAAATTTATGGGCTTGGTTGCAAGTGCGAGAAAACTTTTGTGAAGGGGAGCATTATAATCGATCCATCAAGTGCTAGTTTTATGATTTCTTTGCCCTTTACTTGCAGAAACAAGCTTGAAAGTCCATGATTGTTGCACCGGCTGAAGAATCTTGTAATGGCCATCGTTCTTTTGGGAATTGTTAGTCCCATGATATAGATCTCTTCTTTAGTTTGGCTCATATTTATAAGCATTTGTATGACGATAAAATTTAACAGATTTATGGGGGAAAAAGGGATGAAGCTTACGAATTCGGGAGCAACAACAGCTGATTGTTGTGACACGACGGATAAATGCCGGTGCCGTTGGCGATGGGATACTCCAGGATTTTGTTCCAAGTGTCACGACAAACTTCAACATCGCACTTGTCTTCTCTCTTCAACTTTTATCTTCTTCTTGTGCTCTTTTGTCACATATGGAGGGGCTGGCATGCTTTTTTCATGGCTGGCATTGTCCCCATTTCAGCATCAAATCTATGCTTCAGTCACTAGAGGAGGATGCCAACCTGATGGTGAAGGATCATGGGCTATTGGCATCTATCGTGGGGGAAATCCCTTTTCATTAAAGGCTCTTGAAATGGTGTGTTTATTTCTTTGCTCTCTTTTTAATGCTGAAGCAGTGTCTTAAGAACATGCATGCAATACACGTCTTTATTCAAGATTTCTAAAGTGGGCTTTGATCCATGCAGGTTGGTGTGCCCATTGATCGAAGTTCTGCTTGGCCTGTGGCTAATCCAGTGCTAACTTGTGCTTCAGTGCTGGATGAGAGCTATCCCAGTAATTTTGTGGCGGATCCATTTCTGTATCTTCAGGTTAGTGTGCTAAGCTACCCAAAGGTGGATTACTTTTAGTCAGGGATCTCGTGTTCCTATATCAAGTATTCAATTATGCTCCTATACCTACACCTGAGTTTCAAAATGATTTTTGTACTCACCTGCCTTACTTTCATTAAATGATGTGGTTTTCAGGGTGGAAAAATGTATGTCTTTTTTGAGACAAAACATGCTATCACCAACCAGGGAGATATAGGAGTGGCTGAAAGTGTGGATGACGGCGCAACATGGCGATATATAGGCATTGCTTTGGACGAAGAATGGCACCTTTCTTATCCATTTGTTTTTGAATTCAACGGACAGGTTGTCTTTTCTATTCTTAGAAACTCCAATTATCTGCTATTGTCTTAGAAATGATTTGGAAAAACCTTGGTATTGTTTTGATCCATGCGTAAAGTAAAGGAGTGGGTGACCAATGGTGACGAGGAAATTGCTTCTTGAACATTATTTGCTACTTATGTTTCATTTGATACCAATATTTGTGTTTTAGTTCATAACATTAGAACACATAGGTTTCGTGCTTGTGTGATGTATTTGTAAGAGGATATCTGATTTTTTTGTGGAGAAACAAGGTTTAGGTGTGGAGTTGGAGAAATTTGAAATAGTGCGTTTCTAGAGGACAGGGTTTCAGTGTTGAAACTTGAAACCCTGAAAATGCGTTATGGGGTGCTCATTTATTTGCACATAGAATTTGACTTTGGCAGCTGAAAATGAACTAATTAGGACTTCAATAAAGTGATTCACAGTTAGAAACTGCTAGGGTAAAATGTACTGCCCTCACGTGTGAAACCTCATAAACTACAGCCTGCTACAAGTGCGTCCCGGATAGTACCCAGACACACATTGTTTTTTCAATTTTTTTTGAACATCCGGCGACATTTTCCATAGTGATCCAGATGCTGCTAAAAAATTATGGTTTTCAAGGCGACAAGCAGATTTTCTGAACATGCAGAATCCAGAAGGATTGAACTTCTTTGAGGCTTCAAAGGGAAAAATATCAAATGTAAGGCTGCACTGCAATGTACTGGCTACAGAAGATATCCCTGTGAATCTGGATTAGGAACATGCGTAGTGGCTACTGAAAGCTTAATCAATAGCAGTGAGGACAATCAGCCAAATTGCCAATCAGCCTTTGTTTTTCCCTCACCAGGGAATTGCTGGATATTTATTATGGAATTTCAATACACAGAACATGCTTGCAGCAGGCCTGTGGTTTAGCATCTGAAATGACGGCATTGTTCTTGAAACTTCTGGCAGGCTGCATAAATGAACTGCTCTTGAAGGAACCTTTCACCTGATGCCCATATTGGCACCCAAAAAAAAGAAAAACTATTTTTTTTGGGCGTTCTGGGAAACCCTAACGGGAATTCCCAGATTGTGATCTGGGTCAAAACATGCATGTATGATTTAAAATAAAGGAGAAAATAAATACTATAAGGTGTTTTAGATGTTCATGAGCAGCGAGCGAGTTGTACAAAAAGTGGAACCGGCACATGTGTGAATTTCTACATTAAGAATAGCTTGCAAAAAACCATACTAATCGCAATACTTGTGACAAGTGTTTTATTGCATGAGTGAGTGAGAACTGCCAAGAAACAAAATTCTTTGCAGGCTGAAAATTAGTGTGTTTTTATCAGTCCACATGTGCAAAGAAAAATCGATTCATTGACATGCGTAAAAGCTTAAGTTTACATAGTAAACTCAGTGCAGAACATAAAAGCACTACACTCATCCAGGAGCGTTCCGGATCGGAAAGCTACATTTTTTTTTGTTTTGTTTTTCTTTTTTTAGATGTATGTGTTAGGGTGAGAAAAAACTGAACTGTAAATCTTCATCCATACTTTATATCAGACTAGTAACTATAGGGATTCCAGAACTCCAAAAAATTCAGAGAAATGTAACAATCTACCATGATCCATCCAAAAACCGACAGAGGCTAGAATTTTAAGAATTGTAGCCTTCAAGTCTTCAACAAACCGATATTAAATATGTTTTACAAGCAATGACACATACTTAACAGGCTATACAAAGCACAATAAATTCACAGCATTTAGGGTTTAGTAGACCAAAATTGAAACTTGAAAGCAATCACATATTACAGACTATAGAGCTGAGTGTATATGATACAAAAACATGCAAACTGATTCACTTTCCACAAGCCTCATGAGAACGATCAGTATGTCATAAACGGTAAAGCTCTGAAAGCCTTTGATATATGTCAAGGAGTGGGCCAATGGCCAGGTACATGAGTATGATAGATGGGCAATGGACTCATAGAGTCTCATGTGACATGAAATCAAACCCTAAATATCTATGACTCGGAGGTATCATGTCAGATGGGCAAAGCCTGTGGGAGTTGGCTTCTTCAGATTCAGTGGGCTATATGTCCTGAACATGTGACCAGGAAGATGGCACTGGATGTGATGGTGGAAACCTAGGGGAGGCCTCCTATGTCATGCATCGAATAATTGACGCAGTGTGCTGCACGTGGGGTCCATACAATAGCAAGATATTCCCTCTCCAAAAGCTCACTTGTAGCCACACAACTGCTGGCATTGTCGATGACCCTTGTACAATGGATGTGATGATGGAAACCCAGGGGAGGCCTCCTATGTCATGCATCAAATGATCAATGCAGTGTGCTGCACATGGGGTCCATACAATAGCAAGATAGTCACTCCAGAAACTCACTTGTAGCCACACAGTTGCTGGCACTGTTGGTGACCCCTGTACTACATGCTGCACCCCCACCTCGATGTTTGTTGCATGTATATGCTAATAGATAAACTTTCCCGACTCAACAGTGTCAGCCTGGGAAGCATCCACACCCCTGAGAAATACAATGCCCAGTAGACATGAAACCAAGATGTTGATAATAGGCTTGTGCCTAATATTAGTCCACTCATCCAAGAGAATAGAGCGACCATATGTGGCCCAGGCATGTCGTATGGGGATGAGCTTTCTCGTGTGTGTGCATGCTCCTCTCTCAAATGGCAAGCATGAAGAGTCTTGTGTGTGGGGGTCTCCAAGTGGCATCACAAGCTGCAACCTCTCATCATGTCACGGAAGATGGTGGTACCGGCCAAGACAAATGCAAGGTATCCATTGTAGAAAAACCAAGGTCAAGTCTAATGGCTACCTCATGGTGTGTCCGGTGCCACCTTGTAGGCACAGTGTTCTGTCGATATTTGTCCCCATATCCTGTGTAGGTGCATGTGGTCGTGAAATGACCAGGGCATGCGTGTGCTCCACCCTATGGTCTCTCCCCAACACCTCCCGTAGCTGCCAAAGGAACTGTCGCCTCTGTTGAACCCAGGCCAGTACTCTCAGTAGGCCCTCCCCCAACAGATTTTCTTGACGGAAAAGCCTCTCCTGTACATGATGGCCCTATTGTTGTTGACGGTGGCCGTGATGGGCTTGCTTCTGCTGATGAAGTCCGTGACAGCCCTGCTATTGTTGGACTAGGTCGTGGCTGTTGATGTTGTTGCTGATGGAGGCCATAATGGGTCTACTGTTGATGAACTAGGCCATGATGGCCCTGTGCTAGAAGGTGCACTGCTATTGCTATCCTTTGGTCTTGTGCCAACGGAACCTAGTTGCCCACCAATCTGTGCCCAATTGCAGTTGCTCCTCCGTATGTGCTCATTATGAGCTCTTGCTCAGGTGCAAGGAGTGCCACATGTGGGGCAATGCCCATTGTCCACTTGTTTGGCCTAGTGGTCCTCATCGCCGTGCTGCAAAGGTAGCACCGCAAAATAAACAACGCCATCTACATGCACCTAAACTTGTAAAAATTATGGTGTCTCCCTCCAAGAGATCCACCTCTGTCCACACACCTCATCCAGCCACAAGCATGGGTACGAAACCCTCTAGACACTATAGAAAAGGTCAAAAACTCAATGAAAAGTGGATAAGTGGAAAAAGAGAGCTAAAACAACTCTAAAGCCGCCTAAGACCTAAACCGTAATGCCAATGGATGCCTAACCCTAAACCCTAAACCCTAAACCCTACACCTAGAGTATGATTGCTCAAGGTTTGCACATAATTTGATATTCCCCAGAGGAAGCCAGAAATGTTATCGGGCTGTTTAAAAGTTGGAGCCAAAAGATAGAAGTTATAGTTTTCTTCAAATAACATGCAACAGATGACGTGGAAGTAAATCTCTGAAGCATGTAAAAAGTGGTGCTCAAAATGACCCAATAACAAGTTATGAGCAAATCATCCACGAAACATAGACGGAGAAAAGGTAATTCCTTGGTCATAGATTGGTTCAAAGTTTTGGCTTGGTGGCTGAGCTTGTGTCAATTCTCAAGGAGGGTATGTAAACAAATGGTTACTAGAAAAGGACGATCAAGCTATTAAGCAATTCTTTTTACAATATTGAAGTGATCTGTTTGAAAATTAGCATTTGATATGTTGAAAGGGCAAAATAAGTGGTGGTAGGTTTAAGTACATGACGCATGTGGTAAGTGGATGATTGATAATTTGATTTCGAGAATAGTAAACTTCGTAAGTGAATTAGAGAAACCAATATATCAATGTTCATTTGTCACGTGTCATGTGTCGTTGTCATTTCATAACTTCCTTCAAATGACTTAGCACAACTCTATCTTTTGACTGTATATGAAAAGGAAGACTCGTTTCAGATGCTCCTACCCTTTAAGATCCTTATCAAGAGTACTGCTCTCCTTTTTCCTTAGACATCTTAACAGTCCAAGAGTTAAAATTGCGGTTTATTTTTCTGAATGAATTTTCTCTTTTTTTGTTGGTCATCATCATGCAAGACTTTTAGGCATTGTTCCCAGTTGATTCGAATGGGGTTGATTTGAATTGATCGAATGTTGTTTTCAGAGCTATAGTCAAACTACTGCAAAAAATATCAAAAAACGTTTTACTTCTTGAACTTTCAAGAAAAGACAAAAAATTCATTTTTTTGAAAATAGATGATCAATTATGTTTTGAATCATGATTATTTGGGATTATGGTTTTAGATATAGTTTTACTTTCCTATACTTTTGCCTATTCCTAGCGTATGTTCTGTAGCTTGTGATATGTCATCGATAATTCAGTGAATTAAACACAATGCTGATCTCCAAATGTATTCTGTCTCCCTTTCAAAGCAACTTTGTTAATATCATACTTATTAGACAAGAAAATCGGCATCTTGTTGGTGTAATGTTTGTGGGTTGGGCTTGCCCACCCAGGTATGATTCCTTTTCTGATGTGTGGGTGGATTTCCTGGTCAAAGGCCTGTCTAAGCCAAAAAGTTGAGTTTTATAAGATGTGCAAACAATGATCTCGCATGTGTTTGCGAATGCTTTCTTTTTTTGTCTACCATTTACTTTTCTGAGATGGTAACTGATGAATTTGAAGAGTTAATATCATACGAAAGTATTAGAGGTTGACGCTTTGGTTACACAATTTATCGCTTGTTGATATAAGTTGTTGTTTGTCAACTAATAGAAGCCATTTTCCTGTCTACGCAGATCTATATGATGCCAGAAGGAAGTAAGAATGGTGATCTCCGTTTATATCGAGCTTTGGATTTTCCTTTGCATTGGACGTTGGAGAAGGTCCTTATTCACAAACCTATTGTGGATGCAACCATGCTGGAGTACGATGGTTCTTATTGGATTTTTGGTTCTGATTTTCATCGTTTTGGTGCCCACAAGAATGGGGAATTGGAGATCTGGTATGCCAACAATCCTTTGGGCACATGGAAGCAGCATAAGCGCAATCCTGTACATAATGGCGATAAGAGTATGGGTGCTCGAAATGGTGGAAGGCCTTTTATTTATGAAGGTCGACTTTATCGATTGGGTCAAGACTGTGGTGATACTTATGGTCAAAGGCTGCTTGTGTTCCAAGTCGAAACACTTACACAGTACAAATATGCAGAGACCAAAGTTCCTCTCAGCTTTGAAGAGTCAAGGAAAGGACGAAATGCATGGAATGGCATGCGTTATCATCATATGGATGTTCAGAAATTATCCACAGGTGATTGGATTGCAGTTATGGACGGTGATCGAGTCCCTTCGGGAGACTTATCTTTAAGATATTATCTTGGTTTTCTGGCCCTTTTTATCCTGGTGTTTTTGAACTTATTTGTGGGGCGTGCAATTGGGCTATTACGATGCAAATTCGCAGCGAGCCGATCTTTAAATTCTGGAAAGAAAACGGATATAGCTGCAACATGGATACGACCTCAACTCGCATCCAGAGTTTATAGGAGTGTTCTCCGGTTAAGCCGGGACACCACATTTTTCAGAAATCGTGTGCAGCCAAGAACATGCCTTGGTGTTTCTTTCGTCGTTGTTTGCGTTATTGTGAGTTTAGCATCTATGTGTGTTATGGTAAGATGCTTCTTTGGTCGAAATGGAGCAGATGAACCGTATCCATTATACAATCATTATTCTCAGTTCACGCTGCTCACCATGACTTACGATGCTCGATTATGGAATCTAAAGATGTATATAAAACACTACTCTCGCTGTGCATCAGTGCGAGAGATTGTGGTTGTGTGGAATAAGGGCCAACCTCCGAACCCGCAGACAGAATTTGATTCTGCTGTACCTATTCGAATTCGTGTGGAGGGGGAAAATTCTCTTAACAACAGATTTAAACCTGACCCGCGTATAAAAACGCGAGCGGTTCTTGAGCTCGACGACGACATCATGGTAACGTGTGATGATGTCGAAAGAGGTTTCAAAGCGTGGCGAGAGAATCCTGAAAGGATTGTTGGATTTTACCCGAGGTTAATTGACGGAAACCGCATAGAGTACCGAAATGAGCGATATGCTCGTAGTAAGCAGGGTTATAATATGATCTTAACTGGAGCTGCTTTTGTAGATAGTAAAGTGGCCTTTAATAAGTATTGGAGTGCTGAGAATGAGCGCGGTAGAGCACTTGTGGATGAATTGTTCAACTGTGAAGACATTCTTTTGAACTTTATTTTGTCCAACAGCACTTCTTTCCGAACAGTTGAGTATGTGCACCCCACTTGGGCTCTTGACACGTCAAAATTTTCTAGTTCAGCCATAAGTCGAGACACGATGAGTCACTATAGCAAAAGGACTAATTGTCTTTTGAAATTTTCTCAACTTTATGGTGGGCTTCCTTTGAAGAAGTGGGGATTCAATGCCCGTATAGATGGTTGGGATTACTAATTGCTCGCTGCTTACAAAGGCTGTACCTGTAAACTGATGTTGCATTATATATGAGAGTAGGCACTTGCGAAATTATCAGCATTCTGTTTTGAAACATTGTGTGAAGTGCTGCTTTTGATGTTTTCTTTTTTTTGCTAGATTTCATAAGGTAAGCGAAAATGAACAATGTCTGTGGTGAAGTTTACTTAACAAATATCATATAGTGGTTAGAAATGATCTCTGAAGTTCTTCAATTTATTGATTGACTTCTTTGGAGTCTGTACTCCGTGGTATGTAACAATTTATGTAAAAGCGTTTTGAAGGTATTATTGCTATATATGTCTGTGTGTGTGTGTGATAGTTGCCTGTTCCGGAACCAAACGTGTTCCATTCTGAAATGAGGTAAAAGAAAAACAAATAAATGTTTTCGTTATAAACTGATACTATTCTATATTTTGAATTTAATTGGGATTTAGGGCTTTCAAAGGGATGCCTTTACGGCTCTTTTGGAATACATAAAAACCACAAAATTCAAATAATGACCCACTGGTATCTGAGGAGGGCAGATAAACTGGAAACTGGATGGGATCTTCAAGCAGTTCATACTGTAAAAAACAAGGAATCTGCAGCAGTTTTCCCAATTGTGAGATCTAAATAGGTTATATGCGAGGGTTTGATAGTTGTGTAGAGAAAATTCTCTATGCTGCATTCATTTTGAGCTACAAACATAAAGGGCCTTCTTTCGGAATAAGTTTGCTAAAACTGTGAAAAGTAAAGTCAAAATGGTTTTAGTTCAACATCTGCATGATTTTGCAGGTCCTTACTTGTCATCATAGTTGCGCGGTTTGGAATACAAATTTTGGTCAGCAGATCCATCTCTCAATTGGTCCCCCTCTTTCAACCAGGCACACTTCTCAAAAATTCCCAAAACCAAACTGTCTGGAAATCATGGCCCTGTTGCATTTTTTAATTTTTTTTTTCTCAATTCTTTGATACTGGTTCTGTACCAGGTTGTTCTGGCCTGAAACGGTTAGAAGGGGTTTATGAGATAGATATGTATATGTGTGCGTATGTATATATCTATATAGTACTAGTTGGTTGCGCCTCGGGCAATGGGCACTTACCCACAAAAAGTGTTTATATATTTTTGGAGGCTATGTTTTTTAAAACCTATTTAGCTTTTCCTTTTGCAAATGGGTGACATTTTTTGCCGGCAAAAGCGTGACATTTTTTACGACAAACACACATTCTTCAGTTGGAGAACTCATGAACTGGCTTGCTACACCAACCGCATAGGAAATGTCTAGTCTTGTAGTGGTGAGATAAATCAGGCTACCCACAAGCTGCCTATAAAGAGTCTCGTCCACAAAAGGAGTGCCATCATCTCTAGATGGCTTACTGCTAGTATCAATGGGCATGGATACGGGATTGCAATCCTGCATGTTGAACCTGTTGAAGACTTCACATGCATAGTTAGCTTGGGAAATAAACACACAGTTTTTCTTTTTCCAAACCTCCAAGCCAAGACAATAGTGGATTAGACCCAAATCCTTCATCTCGAACTCATTTGATACCTTTTCAATAAGCTGCCCATTGTTACCCATGATGACCAAGTCATCCACATAGAGAACTATCAAAACAATGTTCCCATCTTCCTCCTTCACGAACAGGTTGCAATCCGACTGACTCTTTATGAATTGCTCCTTGGCAAAATAGTCATCAATACGACTATACCATGCCCTGGGTGCCTGTTTCAAACCCTATAAGGCCTTCTTAAGCCTGCATACCATAGTTTCCTTGCTTGATCGTCAAGTCGGTAAGCTTTGCTTTCTTCACCGTATCCCAAGAAAATACACTTTGCTGATTTTGCATCCAGCTTCTTCCTGTTATCCTTGGGATATGGGCATAGGCCGTACAACCAAACACTCGCAAAGCGCCCACCTTGGGCTTAATGCCGCTAAATGCCTCTTCTGGAGTCCTGCCTTCCACAGCTTTAGTTGGACTTCTATTCAACAGAAATACGGTTGTGTGCATTGCCTCGTCCCAAAAAGAGTTGGGCAACCCCTTTGCCTTGAGCATGCAGCTTGCACACTCCACAATAGTTCGGTTCTTTCTCTCGACTATGACGTTTTGCTGAGGGGTATGAGGAGCTGTAAGCTGCCTTTTGATCCCATTGGCCTTGCAGAATTCCACAAATTATGTCCTAATGAACTCTCCACCACCATCTAACCTGAGCATCTTTATCTTCTTTCCTGAATGTTCTTCTACCAAAGCTTTGAAATGCTGAAAGTACTTGAATGCTTCAGATTTTTGCTTCAAGAAATAAATCCAAATCTTGCGTGAGAAGTCATCAATGAAGGTCATAAAGTAAAATGCCCCCCGTGCAGACCTGGTTTGGGTTGGCTCCCACAAATCTGAATGTACCAAGTCAAGTATACCTGCTAACCTGGTGGTGCTCTCCTTGGGAAACTTCTGTCTTTGTTGTTTTCCCATAGTGCAAGCCTCACAAACTGAAGAGCTTGGCTTTACAACTAGAAGCCCCTCCACCATATGATGCTGGTTCAACACTTCTTCATGAGATCATGAGGAATCTGCGCAAAAGCAGTACATCCAAAAATTCGTAAGTTTGATAAAGAAGGTTTGGTACCTGTCCAAACTTCGAATGGTGTTTTGTCTGAGAGACCTTTAGTAGGACATCTTTTCTGAATATAGGTTGTTGTTGAAATAACTTCAGCCTAGAAGGACTTCGGAAGTGTCACATGTGATAACATGCACTTTGCCGATTCAACTAAGGTTCTGTTCTTTCTCTCAGTGAGACCATTTGATTGAGGCGAATAGGAGGTAATGTATTGTTGCTCAATGCCGTTGTTAAGGCAATACTCCTTGAATTCGGTGAAGATGTATTCTCCCCCGTTATCTGACCTCAGTGCTTTGATTCGTTTTTCATTTTGATTATCAGCATGCTCTTTGAATTGTTTGAATTTGACGAAAGTCTCTGAAATATGTTTAATGAAATAAACAAATGTTCTTCTGGAGAATTCGTCAATAAAAGTAATGAAATACTTTGCATCTAGCAATGAAGGAGTTTGCATAGGTCCACATATATCTGTATGAACAACATCTAACAGACCTTTTGCTGCATGCCTATGGTTTGATCTAAAAGGAATCCTAGCTTGCTTTCCAAAGATGCAGCTATGACAGACAAGGCGATCGACTTTACCAGAAGGATAGTTAAGATCAAGAACCATGGATTGTCTGGACATGTTCAAAACAGATGCATACTTCAAGTATCCAAAGCGATGATGCCATAGTAATGCTTTATTGACTAGAACAAAGGTTTTCAAGGCTTGACTAGACTCAGAATAACAATGTGCCAATCTATATAAGTAACCCTGCCTACCGAGTGCAAGGATCTTATTACTCCTATCAATAATTTTGCATTGATCAGATTCAAATTCTACCTTATGACCTAAATCAGTAATTCTACTTATTGATAACAGATTTGTAAAGAGTTTAGGAACATATAAGACCTTTGATAGTAATTTGAATTGATCATGCTGGAATCACAATCTTATAGTACCTTCACCTTCAATAGTGTGAGTACTATTGTCACCAAGATGAACAAATTTCTTCGTGTTGTAAGGCGTGTAGGAGTTGAAAATCTCACATTGATTGGTCATGTGTTGAGTAGCTCCGGAATCCAGAAACCATGAATCATCCAAAAATGCGCTTTGATCTTTGACCATGAATGCGCCTTCGTCCACTTCGACCTGGGGAGATGATGAAACCGTGTTTGCTTGTTGATCAAGTTGCTTGGCTGTGTTCTTCTCAACCATCTGTTGCAAGGGATTCTTAAACTTGTTAATGTGACTCTGAAGAGAATCACCATTAGACATCTTGAATGTGAAGAATCTCCTTTGTAGATGTAAATTAGTAGTTATGTCCCTCACGTTATATAGTGAGTTCAGGATGTCCCAAATGTCTTTTGAAGTTTTAGATTCAGCTACATGTCCAATCTATGTATCTGATATATTGAGGATAATAAGTGCGAAAGCTTTACCATCCTTCGATTTCCACTTTGAGTTTTCTATGTCGTCTTTAGGTTTTACTTTTGTATCTGTAACAACATCCCATAACTCGTTGGCGATTAGCAAGGTCTTCATCTTAAATTTCCACAAATGATAATTGGATCCATTCATCTTGTCTGCAATAAGATCAGCTTTACTTTGATAATCCATATGGAACTTAGTCTGTCGATTGTATCGATGATGCTAAGATGTAGTAATGCCAACAACAGGAAATCCATTCTCTGATACAGAAAAGATTGAAAGGAACTGAAGAATATGATATCAATTTGATATCGCGAAAGATATCAAGTATTAGAGCTTTCGCTCTGATATCGAAATAGTATTAGGCCCTGATAGAGATCACAAGATCTGATACCGTGACAGTTCAGATAAAGGAAATAGTGATCTAGCACTGATACTATGATAGAAGCTCTGATATGAGAATGGAATGTTCTGATACCATGTCAGAAAGAGGTATGTGAAAGATAGGTCGAAACTCGAAAAGAAACGAACTCGAATGAAAAATATTCAAACGACAAGAAAGAAAACTTATCGTGCGCAGCGGAATAAACTATCTTCCTCTTTCTCTATACATGACTACGCCTATCAATTTTAAACAAAATAATAGTGATAGAAATCATGTTTGATCTTATAGGAACTAACTTTGGAATCATCAGTACAACAATTATTACGTAGCCAAACAATAATGTATTGAGTTATTAGACAAATAATTTGTCGCAAATCACTAGACAAATAATTAGTTGCGAATCACAAGACAAATAATTAGTCGCAAAGAACTAAAGAAACGCATACATTCTGAGACGAAGCTGAACGCAATAAAAGATAGTATTGATTCAATATGAAAATGAAACAGAAGTAAATGAGTGCAATAAGTTGCAGATCCCGCATACTCTATGTTATCTCTGAACGGCTAAAATGAAAGTATGAATTAAGCGTAATGCTAATAAGAAGTAAGTGCAATAGCAATCTCTAAAACAACTCTAAGAAGTGAGCTAGAATGCTCAGGATTGTTCAAGCTCGCAGGCTTGAGAGAGAGAGAGAGAGAGCTAAGTATTCAAATGCTTCATTCATTGATTGATGAAACTGTATGAATATGAACAACTATATATACTAAGCAATTAGGTCATCAAATGCGATTGCCAGTTGGCTGGTGTCCGCTGGCATCCATCCAGTTCCTTCTCAGAAATTCATTGCTGATAAGCGGTGAAAATTGGCCGTAAACAGTCTGTCTGCATAAATGAACCGAAATTGTCACTCTGCAAAAGAACTAAAATTGCCACAGGCGAAGGTGTCGCAAAAAGGCGACAATGTCGGTATTTTGCGAAAAACCTGACAGTGTCCTTAAATCTGATTTAGGGTAGCCCCACACTTTGCCAGAATGATTTCCTTAACGTTTGAGGCACTTTGAAAAAGCAAAAAATGCGACTCTGCATATTTACTCGCAGTCTAACTTCCTAGCATGGAAGGTGAAGACCTCTCTCATATTAAAGGGAGAAGGGCTATGGCCCTGGGCAGATGGCACTGAAGAGATGCCTACAACTACAGGCAAGGAGCTACGAGAATGGAGAGAAAAGAACAACAAGGCAGTAGTCGTGTTGTCTTGTTATATGTTACTATTTTTGTAGGTTTGATGCTGTTGTATCAGAATACGTAGAATTTGATGCTTCAAAGGCAAAAGCCAGGTTTGCTTTCGTTCTGAGAGGTTTTGGTGTTCAAGGTAAAGTCATGGGGGTAGACGATCAAACAAAGAAGAAGTAGAGAGAGTAAGTTCTGACTATAATGGAAACCCTATGGAAACTGTTTGCGGTGTATCTTGAATCGTATTTTTTCTAGATTTGAAATCCATTGAAGATAGAGCCTAACGTTGACCTCACACTCTCTAATGCAAAAGAGATGTGGAATGCATTACTTACCAGGTTCTAGACGAAATCACACAGTCAAATAATGCTTCTCAAAGATCAGTTGACAAACCTACAATAAGATGAAAAAGACCTCACATCCTTTATCAGAAAGATGAAGGATCTGTTCCTTTCGTTACACAATGCTGGAATAGACAATGCCCTATCAGTAGAGAAACAACTCACCTACTTGTTGCGAGCTTTACCAAGATCCTTTCAGACCACTTGAATATTGCTAACACAAGATTCAGAAATGACTCTCAAAAAAGCTGTGACGGAGATTCGAGAATAAGTCAAAGCCCGTGAGCACCTTGATCACAAGGACAACTCTGGTCAAGCTCTCTACAACAACAAAGAGAAGCCGAAGAAGCTATTCAAGCCTAAGAGAGAGTCAAATTGAAAGCAGGATCGAGACCAGCAGATAGAAGGAGTCACCAAAGGCAAGCCAAGATAGCAAAACAACGAAAAGAAGACGTGCGTGAGATGCAAACGCGAAGGACACATAGTCGATTTGTGTTGGCTGAACCTGAAGGTCGAATGTATCCATTGCCACAAGAAAGGTCATGCAGTTGTGAATTGCTACAGAATCCAAGGAACAAGCAACCTCAAGGCAAATGGGAGAACCACAACAGCTCATCCTACGTCGAAGAGCCCGAAAGCTCGAAGATGGGCGAAAAAAGGAACAATGGTAATTTGACAGCCTATTTATGCACTGATATGTGTGCAACCTCCAAGAGGTCATCATCGATTCAGGGGCAACCTCTCACTTCCGTCTGGACTTTTGAAGTACAGATCCATATGCATCCAGATACATAGTTCTTGGAGACATCAAGTGAATGGCTTTGGTTCGCTATGGCTGAACACAAACAACAAAGACCGATGATTCGACGATGTTCTATTCATGCCCACACTGTAGCAAGACTTGCTCTCAGTTGCAAGAATAGCAGACATCGGGATGCGCATGATGTTTTCAAACGAAACATGCAATGTCGTTGACGCTAGCACCAACACACTTGCTACACAAAGTAGACGAAAAGGGAACTTGTATCATTTGAAGGTGCGCCTACCAGCAGATCAAGCGCATCAAGCTCACGAATCTACAGATGTTCTATGGCACATAAGACTATGCCACGTGAACCCAATGGCATTGTATCAAGCAAGCCAGCATGTAGCTATCACAGGAGTAAGCATTACGAATGCAGCGAACTTGATAGCTTGTGATGCGTGCATGAAAGGGAAGATGTCCCGAACTCTCTTCACCAGGGACTCCTTCAGAATGACAAAGATTTTGGAGCTGGTACATTCGGACATCTGTGGAGCTTTCGACGTGATCTCAATAGATGGCTCAAAATACTACATCACCTTCATTGATGACTACAACAAGTTCGCTAGAGTCTACTTCATACAACAAATCGGAAGCACTCGACAAGTTCACAGAACGAATAAGCAAGGATGCGTGAATTAGAGTTCAAATGAGAACTAAATTGTGTCAGATTATTTGATTTTTCAGAATCAGAGATTTCATGAGAGAGTGAGCGTAATTCAAGAAGATAGAGATATTGTTTCATCTGTAACAAGCATAGTAGGATCACAATGCTGCGCACGACTACTGTGAACCATTATCCGTCACATGATTTTCCTTTTCGTGATCTGATCGTTGTTACCGCAATAGCTTAATATACAAATTCTTTGTTTTCTATACATGCTTTAGCTTTGTCAAATGCACTCTTAATTCTTTTCACTCTTTCTGTTTTTGATACTCGCTCTATTGTTTGACATAGAATATCTGATTCGAAGATTGCACGACTATCATATATGCCTAAATTTTTTTCTCTCTTCATGGTTTTCTAAGACACCTACCCAGATATACTATCAGTCAGTTGAATGATCCAAGTCATTGTCTTAATTCGATAGTTCGATTCGATTCTTGTATATAAAGTTAATCAACATACAACAACTTGGACAAAGGTAGTGGTGTCATATGAAGTGAAAGATGCATGGAGGATGCTAGTTAATTCTTGTATAAAGACTTTATATAATTCAAAGGACATTAATTTATTTTCATAGAGTTCTTGCATCCTCAAGATACTTTTTGATTGAGAAGTATGGCTTTTAGCTGTTAAAATAGTCATAAGTGTTGGTTGACACTAGTAAAGTTTTTTTAAAGTTGGTTATTTAAAAAGAAGTTGAGTGATTTGAAAAATTGGAAACTTACTAGTTTTTATTCTTAGTATGATTACTAGGTAAAATAAAACATGTACAAATGAATCAACGAGTATTTTGTTTGCAGAATTAGCTAATAGTACAAGTATACATTATATGAAGCCTAATAATGAATGATTACAGGTAGTCATCTAATGGGAGAGCAAATAGAGCTTGTGTTTATACCCAGCACATAAAAACTTAAAGTATCAAAGTCATCAAGGGCATTGGAAATTCATCCAAGCATGTGATTTTAATGTTATAGGCATTTTATTATCTCTATGAGATCTATGAGACAAAGAGTCCAAGTCCTCAGTTATAACTATTGCAAAGGTAAGTTTTCCATTATAATAAATAATGTAGACCATTTCAAGATAATAGATTTTGCTCAGACCATTTCAAGATAATAGACTGTGCTCTCAACAACATCTTTCAGAGTATCTTGAATTATATGCTCAAGGAGTTGCATTGTCAAAAGATGAATATTTTGGAAAGTGGACCATAAGTACTATATACTTCTCAATGTGATGTAGAAGTGCATGCAATCATTTAGAGCTAAAACTTCAAGGGAGAAATTGATTATGATATAGAGATAATGATAAATGTGCCAATGGTGTACGCATACTGTGTACTCTTTATGTCTCTATGTTCATGTTTTTTTTTTTTTTCTCTTGCATAGACACTTTCAAAGTTCTACTATGCAAAAGAAAAAAATGGATGGTAGCAAGTCCTACGAAATCATTACATCGAATTGCAATCTAGCGAAAAAAAAAACTAGCGACTTATAATGAGTGCATATAATACCAAAATGAAACTAGATCTGAAGCATTGCCATATCACATTTTTCAACACATACCCTCAACTATGTGTGTGTGATCAAGCATTTCTCTATATGCTAGACAAATATATATATTTTAACTACAAAACATGTGAGAATTTTGGAAGTTCATTAAATCATGACATGTCTTAAGAGTAAACCTTTATTTTGCTAGATCAGTGAGATAAAAGGTGCAAGTCCTCACATATTAAGAACACATAAATGAATATCTAAAATAAAAAATAACGTGGACCTGTTTGAGATATCGGATTTTGCTCTCAATGACATATCTTTTGCATGATGCTGAATCACATGCTCAAGGAATTGCATACTCAAAAGCTAAGTAAATAAAAAGCAACACCATAAGTACTATATGCTTCTCAATGTGAAACGTAGGTACATGCCATTATTCAAAACTAAAATATCATAGAAGCAAGTTGTTATGATACACAAATTATAATAAATGTGCTAGGAAATGGTGTAAGCATAAGGTATGCTCTCAAGGTCTCAATGTTTTTGGGTTTCTTTTTGAGCATAGACACTTTCAAAGTTCCATTGTGCAATATAAAATATGGACAACAACAAGGCTTTTAAGATGATTAGGTGAAATTTCAATATGGCAATCATATTAGCAACTTCTATTAGCGCATATACTACTATCATAAGACTAGACATGTGTCTTGGTATTAGAATAAAACTAGACATGGAGCACTGTTGTGTCATGTTTTATTTTGAGTATTTTAGATGTTATCATAGCAATTCTATCCATCTCCTCAACTAGAATTGAAATTAATTCAATTGGATAAACAAATAAATAACTGAAATTGATATGCCTTATATCAACGATAATAAAAGTGTGGATGATATTTTATACTTAGATTGAGTAAAAACATTCACAATTTTCAGTGTCCATGCATATAAAAACATCTTATTAGAAGTCTAAGACTAGAATACAATGGTTTTTGGGTTTTATTATGCCTCCAAACAATGACAATCCCCACTTGTTCAACCCCCTTGACATTTTAGATGTTTTGAGCATTTTGCATTGCTAGTTCTATGAATATAGAGGCCTAGGTTAGAATATGAATTGTCCATGCTCTTGCATTAGATGAAATAATACAAATTTTTACATCAAAATTGTAGAACTCATAGGACAATTAACCAATGTATGTTTTTATTAATATCAATGATTTTTTTTTTGATGAATGGTTGACATCGTTTTGCAAGAGATATCTCCATATTGACAAATTTTAATGTCAAATGTTCACTACTTGTTGCAAAGATTAATGCCTTTTGGATAGCTCTATTATAGTTGGCAATCAAAAGGTAAAAGGCATTCACCCTATATAAACTTATGATTGACCGACTACGAATATAATCATCCAACCTAAGAAGGCCAAAATTCAACAAGAGGCTAATGGTAACTGCCACGTTATGGTGGTGACTCATCAATGGACAATGACTACTCATCAATGGACAATGACTAATTGCCAACTCCCATCAAACAAATTTGTTTGTTGAGCGGTGCTTTTAGTTCGCCTATGGACCACAACAATCGATACCATCATGCAAAGCATTGTGTCTAGGTTTGTATCTAGTTTATTGCTGCAATGTGATTAGTTCTTACTCATAGTCAATCAATTGATTCTATATGCAAAAAAATGAGCATCAAATAACATCAAATTCGCTCTTGATGTCATGACTTCGGTATCTGCTTTATGTTTTTACGAGACATTTTTTTTTGTCTCATATGTCACACCATGAAGGTATCAAGGAGGTCAGGGCTAATGACTAGACATATCCGCAACATTTACAAGTATCGTAACCTATATTTACAAGCACTAAGCTATAGATTTGCCAAAGTCAATAAAGATCTAATAGATATTATTTCTTGTGTATAAGGAGTGCCGTCTTACACACATAGACAAGGAATCTAACCTTAATGTTGGTGGGGGACAATTTAAGAGGATGTAGTCATTTGATTGCACTAGCATTGTTATGTATAACATCTACACTTGTACTTTCACTTGCCTATCCAAGAACGAGAGCCAACACAGCACACTCGTGAGCGTTTCTTAAAAAAATAGTTATGAACCCGCAAATACGAGTGGTTTATTCTTTATTCATGATACATGTGTATGAGTAAAAAAAAAAGGCCAAGATTTTTGTTAAAAAAAGATAAAGTAGATTTTGCTTCTATTGAGTAATATTCTATGGTGGAACCTGCAGGATCGGTCACACCGTACGAAACTGGCCATAGCCAGTGCATTTAAAGGAATTGAAGGCATTCCTGTCTGGAAACCGGCCACCCAGGTTTTCCGGTGAGCTTTGTTCTAATATATGTCGCTCACCGGTAGATATTCTCGCTAACAACGGCGGCTACCGGGTGTAGCAGGTGGCCTGCTTTTCTATCGTGCGTGCGTGCCTGATGCGATGGAATTATGGAAGACAAAGAAAAAGAGGGGCTTCGATCGGAGAACGGCCTCGGCTATGGCGAGTTTGAGCAGATTTGATCGTCTTCCGATGTTAAATTTGGTGTCACTCGTCTCTGGAAGGTTTCGCAGATGCTTTTGAATGTTTATCGCTGTGCTGTAAGCTTCAGTTTGATGTAATTTGTTATGGTTTTCGTCTGGCCTACAGTAAGCATCGTCCGTTTGTTCTGGTCTATTATGCCGTAAGAAGCAATAATATGGCAGCATCTACCGGATTGACGTGTGATCATTTGCTTTTTTGTTTCATGTGAATGTTCATCGCTGTTCTACGTTCGTCGACTGGATAATTTTAAGCATCGTCCGTTTTATCTGCTCTAATATGCTGTAAGAAGCGATGATATGGTAGGAACTACTGAATTGATTATTTTTCGTTCAACCTGATGTTTTTTCTCTGAAGTTTCTGGTTAACAATACTGAAAAAAGTACCTTAAAACTTGGCAGTAACGGTTGAAGAAGTCGCAGTATAGAGCGTAATATATTGACTGATGATGTAACAAGGAGGTAAGAGTTAGAAAAATGAAAGTTCGGGACGCTTCGTATCTCGTAGTGCGGCAGGAGACAACGATTCCTATTCGCAGGCTTTTCATCGGAATTATGCAAATTTAAGCTAAGCTCGGGTGTTGATTATCCAATGAAATGGGAGTCGTGGCGTCAACAGTTGCAGCAAAGTTTGCATTCTTTCCTCCTACCCCGCCTTCTTACAAATTGGTAAAGGATGACGCAACCGGAAGGTGGAGACTGTCAGATTTGGTAGTTTATGATAATGTAGACGTCAAGTTCCTACACACCAAAAGAGGCCAGGATATTGCTGCTGTTTACATCCATAATCCAGCAGCGAAATTCACCGTGCTGTACTCTCATGGCAATGCTGCAGATTTGGGCCAGATGTATGAGCTTTTTTTGGAGCTTAGTATGCACCTCCGAATCAATTTACTAGGGTACTTCATTTCATCTTTTGCGAGATTTCAATGCCTTTTAATCTTTTTGATGATTTGCCTCGAAAGAGAGAAGTCTCAATCATTTACAAAGCTTTTGTTATTTAGAGAAACGTATCTGCGCTTATGTTTTCGAGTTCAATCGAATATCAATAGTCGCTTTTTCTATCACGATAAAAAAAAGCATTTGCTGTCTACTGGTCTAATGGTATCACATGCATGGAGTCTTTATTAAATTGTGTTTGTTGATGTAAAAAGTTCTTTGCATTTTGCTATGGATGTGAGGTATCTGCTAAAAAAAGTTACAAGGTCCCTACCTAAGTATTGCGGGCTGCTGCTTGTGATCCGGTTCCACCCGGCCTAATCAGTGTTCAGAGTACAGCTTACAAATTAAATATGTCTACACCCTTGAATCTGATTCATATTCTTTTGCTTAGACCAGTTTTTGTAAAAAAGTTTCAAACCAACCTTATAAAAAACCTACTTGATTTCTATGATGTAGATAAGAGGCTAGAATAAAACCTTAAAATTTGAAATTTGTAACTAGATTTTTAGCCATTAATAACCCTACGAAAAAAGATGGAAGTGATAATTCGACAATTGGCCTGTTTATATGGGTCAGTTTTTTACGAGCCATAAATTACAGCTTGGAATCTTTTGCAGGTGTAATTGACTGGCCACCATTCATTCTGTCCATTGAATCTGATTCATATCCATTTGCTTACACCCTTGCTTACACCATCGGCGCCATTCATTCTGTACATTGAATCCAATTCATATTCATTAAATCCAAATCATATCCATTCGCTTACACCCTTGAATCTGGTGTATATCCTTTTCCATATGCCATCGGCACTTAAAGAGTCGTTGTTCTACATGTGTTAAATTAATGGTCAGGCTCATCCACCTGAGGAACCAGGTTTGTTGGGTATGTTTGCACTTGAGTACCTTCAAACTTATGGCCTCTGTATGCTCTGTACTCTTGGCTGCATGATCGTGGGATAGTTGTATCTCCTTGTGATTCCACAGGTGAACAAGGGACACAGGCGGCTGACTTCTGGCATACAAATAAGAGCTACTGGAATTTTCACACACATGTGAAGTTGTTTCGAGAAGTAGATTTTGCTTATGGGATTAAATGGGAACTTTAGCACATGACAGGCTGCAATGGTTCCAATTTTTTTCTTGAACTTGGTTGCCAGTGCATGTGGCAATTAAGATGCTTATGGGGCTTAGGGAGGGGCCCCACTTGCAGTTAGCAGGAAGTTAGTTAGGGAAGCATTAGCCTACTTCCAACTTGCAGTTAGCACTAATTGCTTTCATTAAGCTAAATGAAAGAACTAAAAGGTACAGAGCAATTATGCCCCCCACACATTTATAGAGACCTTTTTAGGTCCACTAGTTTACGCGTGGGGAAGCTGATCCATTAAGATCAATGCTTTGCTGCCATCTGCCCAAGATCTGCACATTTTCAAATTTCATTGATGTCATACCAACGTTCTCTGGCCCATTTTCATTGATGTCATGCCTGCATTCAACAGTTTTTTTGAGAACAAGAATGTTTGATGAGATTGTTGGGCTGCTACTTTAGAGCTCTCTACTCAAGCTTGATCTGGACTTTTATTTATATTGAATGTTTCCATCCAAGCCACATAGGTAATTCAAAGCTCTGCTTTCTGTTAGACATGACAATGAACCGTGGTCCAATATCCACGCTGGGGCATCCAGTCCATGCCCTCGTGCACTTGCACACAAGGGGGGCTCCACTACATGGCATCTTTGCATAATTCCCCTTCTGGTAACCCATTGAACTGGTTGATTGACCTGTTATTGCAGGTTGTATGTGACATGGTTAGATTCTAATGGGTCAGGCTGAATGCTTGGCATTTTCTCATAGATATGGGAGCCCTTGTATGGTTAGCATGTACTGGTTGTTGCTGACATATGAGTGGTATTTGTTGTTTTTATGCTCACATGGTAGAGTTATGTTTTTAGGAACAAGATCATCTTATCTTGTCTCACGTAAGATTAAAGTGATTTTGTTCTGCGATTTTTAAAGGTTTTTTGGTAAATATTATCACTCAGACCATACTGGTGGGCCGGTGGCTAATGTGACGTTACCTTGTGCTTCGTAGCACCCAGTACCTGCTTTCTAAAAGAGATTTTACTAGGTCCTCTAGCAATAAGTACTGCAATAGCTTGAGAATTCAGTCCTCTTACCAGCATTGCCAAAGAATTTGCGTAGTCCTTTGCCACTTGATTTTGATCATCCGAGGAACAATATATTACTGAAATTTCAGCAAGTAGTTTTCTGAATTTTGCCATGAATCAAGGCACTTCAAAAGCTTGTAATTTTGAGGAAGAAATAGAGAGTAAAAAATCAGCATCTGGAACCTGTGGAATACGGACTGAAACTAGTACACAAAATATCAGTAACAAAATGGATGATACTTGTGGCAAAATGGGCACTGAAATCTGCAGTAGATAGGGCTGAACTTCCCAAAGTAGGAGCTCTGAGGCCTTGATGTACTGAAAAATCAGCTAGTAAATAATAGATTTGCCTTCCATAAAGAGGCAAGGGAAGCCAAGATAGGTGCTGGATCTTTGAAATAAGAGAATGCTAGCAATTCCTCGTTTATAGAAGTGTGATGCTAGGAACCACACCCTCCAAGATTGTAGGTGCTGAAAAAAATTTAGCCATCTTTTACCCTGGAAAGTGCTATGATACAAGTTATTATCACATATGAACATAATACTGCAAGATGACAAGCAATTAACGGTTCTCCAACTAAGAATTGAACGACATTAAAGACAACCAATGGATGGTCCCCTGCAAGGAAGAGCGTAGATTCTCCAAATCATGGTAGCAACCACACTCGTTTCAAACTTGTCAACAGCCATGCTTAAGACTATTATTGCAATCTGGCGACTAGTGACAGCAACCTACCCAAAGATCAAACAGTTCTGAAGGCTTGGAGCCATAACCTCAATGGAAAACCTAATGACAATATGAAATTGAAAGAAACACCCATGATCACATATAGGTAAGAAACACCCATGATCACATATAGGTAAGACACAGCCATAGATAATTCAGTCCGCTACATGTCCCTGAGAGGTTTTCAGTGCAGACACGATTTGAAAGATTATGGCTGCATGAGGTTTTGTCATCTGAAGGAACAAGATTCGTAATGTGAACTAATAGCTACCAAACACCAATGATGATTGACTTATCAATAGAGGGAATGGCTAACCATTTCCTAGATTTCAGGATGTGGAATTCTACACATATCATTCTGTTTCTTGCATTCATCAACTAAGAACTAGTAAGGAGGTATATGCACAAGTCAAAATTATATTTATATGAAGGTAGTTTTGCCTGTCAAGATCATGATTAGGATAGTTTCCACACTACATGTTATTCCCTCTAGGTTAGTTACTCAGACTAGTTTCTACATCGAATTGTGGAAACAGCATACAGCAACTGGTTCTTCCGTATATGGCCAACAAAGTCAGTTACGAAAAAACTAGAATTAAGTCAATTCAGTTTTCTAGTAGCCTGCGTAAACAATTAATTGCAGTTCACCATTGAAATGTGTCCCCATGTCCTACCACTGATTGCCTATTATGTGAGACATATCCCCGTCTAGTGATTGCAACTAGAAGAGATAGCCATTGCATGCTCAATTGAAGTCAAAGTCCAACTTTTGACGATATTATGTTGGTAAATTATAGTACTGACCTCTCACTGCAACAAATTAAAATGACCAAAGCCACATTTTCTTGATAATTGAATAAATTTTCTTGGGACTAAATCACACCTTCAACAGCCAACAAAATGCTCTCTATAAGGAACCTCACTGATGAATTATCACATGCATCTCTATTGTTTGCATTCAGTGCATGATTACAGGATACATGAAGATGGAGCTTTGCAACATGGTGATGAGTCAATGAGATCTCTTTCAAGCTATAGCAAACCTTAGATGCGAACTACTGTCATTTATGAGATTGAATATGAAGCATAAATGAAGGGACTTGAGCATTTGAAAATGACCTACAATGAACAAATTTTGGTGACAGGCACTACAATATATATCCCACCTGAACAAGAGAAGTAAAAAACCACAAAAAACCATAGCAACAAACGTTATACATAGGATGCAGACATTTGCAAGCTCCCCAAGTGATACCCTACAAATTTCTTATCTCAAACTTATTAGAATGTACAACCCCTTGTTAGCTTCTGTTGGCTAATAAACCTTGTTAAAGGGTCCAAGACTTTTACTTTGGAATGAAAATGGTAGGAAAGTTGCGGACTAACATTTATGGACTTGCCGCATAATTAGGAATTGCACTATAATTAGGCTCTATCTGGTACTGGGGCCCCAGGGTCCAACAAGTTGAGTCACAGGTTTAAGAACATTGAAATGACCCGCACGTCCACTGTTAGAAGGGTGCAACATTTTTAATATTTTCACCATTAGATAATTTAACACATTTTAGGGATTAGAACTAGATAAATAGTTGACGACACACTCAGTGATTGAGCTTATAGGTTCCATCTTGAGTCTTGATTTGGAGCGTGGTAGTGCAACCAAACGTTTCAAACATCCAAACTTGAAACATTTGAAATGTGTTTCAAACGTTTCAAAAAATCAACTAAATGTTTGAAAACTTTTTTCGATTTTAGGGCTTTCAACAAATTGAATTTTTAATATTTTGTAGGAAAAATTGCTTGATACTTGTTATATAATATAAAAGACTACATTAAGGAGCATAGAAACATGCACAGCCATATGATATCATTACAAATAGGTGACAAGTAAGCCACAAATAGAGGTAGATGGACTTTGTTTTCCAAAAAAACAAGAGCTGAAAAAAAGATTTCAAATGTTTTTGAAACGTCATACGATGAGATTTTTTATTGGTGGGGAGTGTTGAAGTGGACAAGTTTGTTATTGCAGGTATGATTATTCTGGGTATGGAGCATCCACAGGAAAGGTTTGTTTGTAAAACACCACTTTGCTTTTCTCTCAATTTGTAAGCACTTCACAAAAGCAAGATCTTCTCTGGATTATTTGTCTGACGACACCTGCAATGCTCGTGATCTAGAACAATCTATTCTTTGTTATTTGAAATGGTCAAACATCTTTATGTAAAACTTGATCTTTATGATTAATGTATGACAACTAACAACAAAGCATGCTTGATGATCTTTGCCGAACAGCCAAGTGAAATAAATACTTATGCAGATATTGAAGCAGCATATGAATGCCTTGAAAAAGATTATGGTGCTCAACAGGAGGACATCATCCTCTATGGGCAGTCCGTGGGAAGTGGTCCTACAATAGAATTGGCTGCAAGATTGCCTAGACTACGGGCTGTTGTGTTGCACAGTCCAATTCTTTCTGGAATTCGTGTGATGTACCCAGTAAAACATACATATTGGTTTGATATATACAAGGTATGCATGAAAAATAAATGTTGAAAACATCAATGGTGTTGTGTAATCCTTGACTCTGTACTTTGCAAATTTTGCTTACCGTTGCGTGCTAAGCTCAAGATGCATTTGTGTGCATTTACACATTCTACTTCTAGGATGGCTGATCTTTTCCTTGCATTTGTGTGGATGAACATCTGCTCACTGTATGGATGCAATTGGATATGACTAGTTGCTTTTTATGATGAAAATGCAAAGTGTATTGCTAGTGAAATCATGTTACTCTTTTTGCATGTGCAGAATATTGACAAAATTCAGAAAGTGACTTGTCCTGTTCTTGTCATCCATGTAAGTCATTTTTGGGCTTCAGGAGCTTATTCGAGCTGGTAGCGTAATTCAATCCTTAGATTCCTTTCTACATAAATGGCCAGAGCAGAAGTTTTCTTACATTCAGCTCTTCTTTTTTGG
Organism: Diphasiastrum complanatum; assembly: GCA_029204225.1. Lineage (NCBI taxonomy): Eukaryota > Viridiplantae > Streptophyta > Lycopodiopsida > Lycopodiales > Lycopodiaceae > Diphasiastrum > Diphasiastrum complanatum. The sequence continues at coordinate 61,453,705 of CM055100.1, read as the reverse complement.
TCTGACGGGTGTGAATTGCATGCAACATTTCTGTTAATTAGAACACAACTACTTTTTTATGGTTTTTAATTTTGATGTCCTATTTTGCCTACCAGGGAACATCTGATGAAGTGGTACATTATTCTCATGGAAAGCACCTCTGGGATTTATGCAAGGAGAAATTTGAACCCCTTTGGTTAGAAGGCGGTGGCCACTGCAACCTTGAGCTATTTCCTGAGTACCTTCGACATATGAAGAAATTTATATCGTCCTTATAGGTGCATTCTCTGTAAGGCCAATCATAATGTAACTAGTCAACAGCATTTCAGTTGAATATGAAAAGTCAATGTATATAGAATTTCTTTCATAAGATCAGAACTTTCCATAGTGCTTCATCAAAGTGCACATATAATGGGTAAGTTCATGCAGACATGAAGCACCAAATTGAAGTCAAACATGGCATTGGTGGTCTGTGGCTACCTCATATCCATTTTTAGAAGAGATTTTGAGGTTGTCTGTTGTGCTGATTTGGAGAGATTTTGATCGTACTTTCGTTTAGTAAGACATTTAATTTTTATGGAAGTGCTGAAGCTGATGATGCGAATAGACATGTATTGGACAAAAAGTTATCTACTTGTTATTACGGTGTGTGGCCTGTTCCAAGTTGACGGGTGAAAGTAGCTGATAGAAAATTAGATGCTTGGTTCTTGTTGATATGTCACACTTGGTTTATAGGTGTTCAAATAATGCATGCTGGGTGAACTTATGAGCACAATGTAATACCTGTTTGATGATTTCCATATCATTTATGAACGTGATATAACACTAAGTTGCACATTTGAGAAGTATGGGTAACCAATTGAAGAATCATATAACAATATCGATTCAGAATTAATTTGTGGGATATATGAGGTTGGCATGAAGTGATCACCTCCTCGAAGGAACTGTTGAATTTGCAAACAACTGAAAGCACAAAATTAATCAGCTTAAGTAGCGTAATGAACATAAGTTGCTCTACTTAGTGTTTTGGAGGCCCTTTAGGAAACTATCTAGGTGGATAGGGTTAGGGCATGCATCTTCATGGCACAGATGCTCCTAGCCAATTATCATTTAAGCTAATCCTCTAATGTCAAAAAACATAACAATGATGGGTCCAGTTGAATGAGTGACCTTGTGAAAAGAATGTTTGATGGATCGAATGAACAAGAGCCCCTAATAACACATGTTCTGGTCCTCAAAAACATCCATATCTCTCCCTAAAAGAACATATCCATCAATGTGGGCAATGAATGAATGGACGCACTAACTATGCTAAAATGGAGATATTGTGGCTGATTTAGAGGTGGTATTAGATGTTTTGCTGCTTCTGAGCTGTCATATTTATACACAACTAAGGGGGGGGGGGGGGTGGACCCCACTTATATAGTCAATCACCCATTGCTTAATGATCATTTGACTAACTAATAGAAAGGCAGTCAAGTTCACGGTTAAGCTATTGGTTTTGAGTTGATGGTTTCACTGATGGACAGTGTGTATTTAGCTCTTAGATGTAAGGAGAAGTTTTGATGTCACTCAACCAGTGCATTCTTTGGCTCCATAGTTGCCCCTATTGCTGCCTCTTAGTTACTCCACTAGCTTCCGCCTCCTACCTAGTGACTAACTCTTGTGCCTCATGCCTGTTATTACCTCTTGCCTTGTTGCTTGAGCTGCATCCGACATCCTGCCTCCAACCTCCCATGTTGCCTTTGCTATCTCCATCTGCCATCATAACTGTCTCCACTGCTGCCTCCACTGTAACACGAATTTCATGGGTTTATCTTTGTAAACCCATTAGTTAGCTTAACCTATTTGCATTAATTGCAAATGGGACTTGAATTTTTGTTTAGATTATTGGATTTCCCTTAAATGCACTTCAAAAATCGATTTCTTAGCTGCATGTGGAGCTCTCCCCTAAACACAAATGTTGATCCCAGTCTCTGCTATAGGGAGAAACGTGTTACCACAAATGATCCTCCAAAATGTGGTTAAGAATCTCTGGCTGACCGTCAACCTCTGAAAGGTGAGCAGTGTAACTCCAACTTGGAGCGAATGTAGTATTGGGAAGAATAGATCTAGGTAATCCATGGAATGTTAAAATATGGGACATGAATAAGTAAGCACATTGCAATATTGTAATGGTGGTGCATACTTGAATTAAGTGAGCTCGCTTAGAGAATCAACCTACAATAGCCAAACAAGCATGTGTTCTGTTTGTGTCCTAGGATGCGCAAAAATGAAACTCATAGAGATGTGTGCGCAATACCAGCAAGGTATAGGTCATGGTTGTAAGAGTCCTTGTGACTTGTTGAGTATGGGGCTTTGGCACAAAGGGTACAATATTGGATAAGGTTTGTCATGTCCTTTTTTCCTTAATAGGCCAATAGAAGCAAATATTTAGTAGAGCAAAGGGACTTTTAGATAAAATGAGCTTGAAAGGACATTCTAGTGAAGATGCATAGGGCACCATAATGATAGAGATGCTTGTTAAGAAGAGCATAAATCTGGTGAGATCTCATAGATGGTTTATATCAAGGCATAAATGTTTTCAAAGTACAAAGAAAGTGGATAAAAAGGCTTATAAAAAAACAATGAAGCAAAATAATGGTGAGTAGTGGACATAAGCAAACTCTAGTAAGCAAAAAAAATTATCATTGAGATTTCCGCCCCCCCCCCAAAAAAAAAAAAAAAAGCTTAATGATTGGTGGTCAAGGTCAAATTGGAGATCTTACAATCAATCACACCACCTTAGTAGAGCAAACAAATCAGTGAACAACTTGCTGCATGTGTACAACACACAGTGTCAAGCAACACGTGTACAACACATTATTTCCTATTTTGTCTCTCTCCTTAGGATGGAGAGAACAACAAAACTAATATGAAAAAGCATCATATTAGGTTTTGCATGCACATTCCCACTTTTCTACAACCTTGTAGCCATTCGTTTATCAGATAAACTACTTAATGTATCTCTATTTATCCAAGATCAATCTTGAAACTTCATCCCATCGAATTACAAACTTCATCTTTGATTGATGTATGAATTGAAACGACATGTAGAGCAACAAGGTATTTATCTACAAGGAACAATTGAAAAACGATATGTATTCAAAAATCTTATAGCTTGTTTTCTTGCAAGAATCTAGAAATACCACAAAGACAACAAAGGTTTTAGAAACATTGCTCAACCAGAAATTGTCAAACAATATGATCATAGAAAAGATCCATACTTTGTATGAAACCAAACTTGATCAACGTGGTTTGTGTTTGGTGTTTTTTGTGAATAAAAAAAGATTTTCTAGATAAAGATTGACTTGCATTAACTTTTGAAACAATGCAAATAGATCCAGTGTGTTACAACTACGTAGTTTTGGAAGACATCACACTACCAACATCTAGTCCAAAACACTCAAGAATTAACATATACAAATACTTAACCTTCCAAATAGGTAGCAAATAAAAGTTGCACCAAAGCTCAATGCAATTTACAACCAACGTCAAATGGTTACCAATATGTCAAGACATCCACAAAGTAATCATTTTGGAAACAACATTGTTTCCTTTCTTATTCCCATTTTTGCCGAGACATCTATGATTGTGAAATGAGTTTCTTGGATTACAAATTGGAGGATAAAAAAATCACTTGTTTAATTTGGTATGTTATTAATAGATTTGGAGGGTACATTGTGAAAATCGAAAAAAATAAAGACAGCTAAATTTTAACTTTAGTTCTAGAAAGAGAGATAATTGACTACATGTTAAATGATGAAGATCACATAAGATTTATAGTTTAAATTTTGATACCATCTAAGTACTGGAATTTGAACATATTAAATAAACAACCTTGAAAAAGGAACAAATACATATCTATAATATGTTGATAGTAAAAACATCCATAAACTTTGTTGTATCATGAACTCTTGGTAGTGGATAACAAATGTTGATAAACTATTTAGCAGACAAATTTTGTTGCATGTAGAAACATGTGTTGACATTAACAACAATTGGAGTTGCAACAACAAGACTAAGCAAAAATGCTATGACTGTGCATATTCTAGTTTCCATTTCAGTTAAGAACCTTTATGACATCCCACAATTTGCAATTGGATGTGCATCAAATTAATGAAGTGAAAAATAGTTCTCGAAACTCTTTAAAAATGTGTCATTATACTACTAGTTGAAGACCATGCACAATTACCTATAATGTATTGACATGGCCAAGAATCACTCTGTTGGCCATGCCATATATGTTCTTCTCCATATTGGAAAATTGCAACACACTTCAATTTGACTTATTTCATGAGAAGTTTTGAAGACCCTAATTATTTAGAATTTATGAACATCATACGAACTAAAAAACAACAACAAGTGAAATTAAGAACTTTTTTTTTTATATGATAGATTAATAACCAATAGAAAAGCTTTTGGAATAATAGATGACACTTCTTCAATCATGTGTACACATCGTGAAATCCAATGAGAAAAACTAGATGGTGCCTTGTAGATAATCACAATACAAAGTAATGCATCACACATGCTCAAAATGCAAAAGTTGGTTGATGTAAGAAGAGTTCCACCAAATACCAATATGAATCATTGGTGCAAGGGTGATGCTTCTTCCAACATAGACATTTCTAAAGGAATGTATATGGAGCTATAGTAACAATTATTGAGTTGATTTTCAAAGAGCAGCTACAAGAAATTAAGTCAATAAAACTGAAAATCGAAAATTGTGACTAGGTCAACTTTTGTAGACTTTAGATACAATATAGATATCCAATAGTCATCCTTCTCTCTCACTCTAGCTCTAATATGCCATTATAGGTCACAAATCTCAATGCATGATAAAGACAAACTTTTTCCTTGCATTAATCTATGTCAGGCTATCAAGGGCAACAATAAGAAAATTTATTTTCATTATATGTAAAAATGCTTTCTCACATTTCAGCCTATTCCACTTTCCAAAGATGCATAATTATGTACATAATTTTGCAATCATTTTTGCAGAATAAGCTCATCAAATCACAATATTGCAATTGAGCTACAATCTCTTCTATTGTAAAGTTTGTTTCCACGAGCTTCATAATGTTGATTGACTCAATTTTTTTTTATCAAAATTATGATCTTAAACATATGTAATTTGACAACATTTTACAAAAGATAGCTCTTTTAAATCTTAAAGAAAAAGCAACAAGTGACAACATCACAACAATGATGACGACAATCACACATCCATCAACAAAACAAATGTTGTCGATGAATACATGTGGAACAGAAATCGGAAGAATACATAAACGATTATTGAACAACATATAATCAATCACTACTTAAATAAAAAAAAATGCACAAGTTAAATCTCGAAGTAGTAACAATGGTCACCCAATCAATGGTACTTATTGATATATTTTACAGCAAAATGAATTCCAATCGATGCTAAAAGTGATGAAGAATGCACATTTGATTGATCTATATCCAAACTATGAGCTAGAATCAAGACTAGTTACCAAAACTAGCTTATCTTGGCATTTAACTCCACTTTAGGCACATTGATTTAATCAAACACTCCATAAAAAAAGTCCAGCAAGCTTCAAGAGCTTGTAATGAGCTTTAGTACCCCCCCAAACAATGCATTAAATGCATAAGATCACTCACATATGAAAGCTTTAACTCGCCACACAAAGACAATGTCAAGGGGAAGTGAAATATCTCGATTTTTCATCATTTTTTATGACAAAATCCATAGATACATATACATATCCATCTAGGATTTAGGGTTTAGGGTTACCCTTCAACCATTCTTGACCTGACCCTGAACTCAATACCCTAAAATAGGCCATCAACCTTAACATTGACCTCAAGATTTCAAGATCCACCAAGGTAAAACATGCTAAAAGTAGTCCTACAATATTCTCTCTACAGTGCTAATGTAGATTTTGTACTCATTAGTAAAGATGCCAATAGACCTTGTGTGAGGAATTTACATGAATAGGCATAGGGCTAGGCATCTATACATGTGGCATGTGTCACATCATCACTTTCAAGTGGAATTACAAAAAACTAGTCAAAAGCTATAATTGTGAAATTTCAGTACTCATTTGATAACCAATTTATATATTGATCATTATCCTATAATATTCAATATCTAGAACCTAGTAAACATGTGCTTACAATTACTATATTACACGATTTTTCATCATTTTGTATAAATTATTTTAAAATCACAATCCTTGATAGAATAGATATGAATTCAACAATCATTTGTTATTTTGAATCATATGTGTGGGCATATCATACTATACGGTAAGAAATTTGTATTTTTAATACAACATTCAAATCAACAATTGGAAAGAAATGACTCATGGACAATCTAATGCAATTGCTATTGATCTTGATGAACACTTTGGCCATGTGGATCAAGTAGAAACAAAGTGACCAGTGCACCAATCACAATTTTATTATAAAACAAATGATCAACACACAATAACATATCTATTTGAGTCTCCTTGTCGAATACAACAACATACTATGGACAATGTTATCCTATTCTATAGCGAAAATATAGAAATAGTCTTTAACTTCTTTACTGCACAATTATTAGGTTATCGAAGAAGAACATGTAGCATTAACTAGTGTCACAAAGGTAAACCAAAAATTTAGTTATCTATTCCAATTCACAAAGTTTCCTCTTATGTAGTTTCACAAAAACATACATTAGATAGATTGTTGGAATGCAAGAAAACACACTTCCACAAAAAAGAGCACAAACAACATTTACATCTACAAGTTAGACTGCACCAAAAACAAAAGGCTTACCTTGAACAAACAACGTCAGTGAAAAAAAGATACCACCAACATAGTGAAACCCCTCCTTAATAAATGGAGTTGAATATATGCTCTATATGCAATTTAAGTTAAAGACTTCAAACAAGGAGCTTGCTTACATAGGAGAGCCTTTTGATGAGAGTGAACTTTTTCAATTGATTTTGAATGGACTAAGCATGGATTTTGCTAACTTGGTGCAAAGCTATGCAATAATGGGAAACTTGCCCTCCCTTGAAGCTCTCCAACGAGTTCTCATGGCCGAGGAAAGTAGGAGAGCACATATCAAAGCAAGATTGGAGAAGCTTCCCCTCAATGATGGAGATGACAAGGCACTTTACCTCAAGAGCAAAAGCAAATCCAAAGGCAAAGGATGTTCATTCAAGAAGAATCAAGACAAAGGTGAAGATCAAGATGGATCTTCAACTCCAAAATCGAGCAAGCCCAAGAAGGATAAGTAAAAAATCAATGCTACTATTGTAGCAAGATGGGGCATTATGCCTCCAAGTGCTTAAAGAGGAAGCAAGCTCAAAGCCAAGCAATTCTAGTCCAAGAGAAAGAGGAGAGCTCAAATGATGACTCTCTAATGATGTCAAGTTTTTCATCTACAAGCATGAAGGGAGAAGATCCTTGGTGGATAGATAGTGGGGCTAGCTCCCACATGACAAGCAAAAGGGAGTACTTCTCGGCTTTCTCACCTTATGATGTCCTATAAAGTCAATTTTTACAGCAAATTATTGTGCTTGTAAGGTAGAAGGAATAAGATCAATACCTTTGTGCTTGGGATCTTCAAAAAAGATCAAGATAGGTGGTGTGCTTTACATGCATAGCATCACTAAGAACTTGCTTAGTGTAGGCCAATTACTAGACAATGGTTTTCTTGTGGAGTTCACCACAAATGTATGTAACATAAAAAGGGATGACAAGATCGTTGCAAGAGGCATAAGATTTGGTAGGTTGTTGAAGCTTGATGCCTTTGTGGACACTAACATTGTGATGGTAGCCGAGGCAAACAAATTATCCAGCTATGATTTGTGGCACAAACAACTTGGCCACATCAACTCAAGCTCATTGGAGGTCATGTGCAACAAGGAGCTTGCTCTTTGCCTTCCAAAGTCCTTGGCAAGAGAGGAGAAGGTGTGTGAAGCATGTGCTCTTTCAAAAGCACATAAGAAACCATTCTCAAGCTCCATCACAAAGACAACTCATCCACTTGAGTTGATCCACTTGGATGTACACTTTGCAAGTACAAAGACAAATGGAGGTGCCACCATGTCTGTTACATTCATAGATGATTACTCAAGGTATTGTTGGGTTTTCTTGCTTACATCTAAAGCACAGGTATTTGAAAGCTTTCTTAAGTTCAAAGTTTGTTTTAAAGCATCATGGTTACAAGATCAAGACTTTTAATGGTGATATTGTTGGAGAGTATATCTCCAACGAATCAAGGATGTTTGTGACCAAGAAGGGATTAAAAAGGAATTATCTTGTCCCTATACCCCTCAACAAAATAAGATAGCTGAGAGGAGAAGTAAAACATTCTATGAGTGTTCTAAAGCTTTGAGGCTTGACGCTAGTTTACCAAATTCTTTTTGGGGAGAAGCCCATATGGGAGGAAGCCCAATATCAAAGACTTGAAGGTGTTTGGATGCATTTTCTTTGTGCATAAATTTTTGGAGACAAGAACAAAGGAGGATCTATCTTCTATCAAAGGCATCATGCTCAACTATGGCAATGCAAGCAAGGGATACAAGGTATACATTCCATCCTCCAACAACTTTGTGGTTTCTAGACATGTCATCTTTGATGAGAGTAGAATGCATAAGCTTGTAAATGGATCAACTCACCCTTCCATTGAGAGAGAGGTGGCCGAGAGTCAAGGCAATCTTGATCTTGAGGCATTTAATGGTGAAGGGGTTGTTTTTTGGTTATAAAAAAACAAGAAACTATCTCACTTTCTTCAACTGAGGCTGAGTATAAAGCTCTAACAACAACAAACAAGGAGCTACTTTGGATCAAGAACCTAGTAATGGAGTTGGAAGTCATCAGTTTAGAAGTTGTTCCAGCCCTTTATAATGATAATATTTCATCTCAACACCTTGCAACAAATCCAATCTTCCATGCAAGATCAAAGCATATTGAGATCTCACAACACTTTGTGAGAGAAAAGGTGCAATCTTAGGAGTTGTCTTTGGAGCATGTGGCAATGAATGATTGTGTTGTTGATATCCTCACTAAATCACTTCAAAGACCTGCATTTTCAAAGCTAATATCAGCCCTTGGGTTAATAAGCAAATCTATGCTACCTAAAAACTAGTTGTGAGGAGTGTTAAAATTTACACAAGTAGCTACTTTGTGATTTCCACTTGGAAAATATAATTTGGCCATGATCTGGAATGTCACACGTGCCAACTAGGTTAGGATCTTTGTAATTATGCCTAAAATTGTTGAGAAACCTTTGGAATGAGGCCAAAATGTACATAGATGAGCTAGTGATTTTGTAGGAGCTAGAAATAGCAAATTTTATCTTGTTGAAGTATCCCAAGATCTCAACCCCCAATTAGGGTGGATCTTATGACCTAAAAGGTTAGAGTTTAGGTTCAGATCATGAATGGACTAGAGGTAACTCTAAACTCTCAGATCCGAGCTGATTTTGTATATATCCATGTGGGATTTCCCAAGCAATTTGATGAGAAATTCGAGATCTACTTTTGTAACTAGTTTTTGTCTAAATTTGAGTGACGTTTGCTATGATCATATGCTTTCTTGTAATCAATCAATGGATTTCAAGGTGCTGGTAATATACTCAGGTCTTCTCAGGAGGTACATTCACACGCGTGAAGGATTTTGCATGATTTTGGAGCCATCATCCTTTCAATTTATGACTATCACTTGCTTACGATACTCAACACCTCTTATAAGATTGTTGTGAAAGCCATTTGCCAGGAGGATTGCCTATCTCCTCCCCTCTCATCTCTCTAAAAGCCAATCTGGCTTTATCAAAGGTAGATCCCTTTTCAATAATATCCTAAATGTTTGGTCAGCCATTGAAGCCTCTCTCTGGTTTAGCTATCAGGCTCTTGTGCTTAAGATTGATTTTGACAAAGCTTTTAATGGAATCATTTGGAATTATCTTCTTGCTTGTTGTTCCTCTTTTGGATTACTATGGAAAGCAAGTACAACTCACTTTTGACGAATTAGACCTGGACACTGGTCGACTTCCCCACTCACAAGAGAGTTATCGACAACAAGTGGATCTTCAAGAAGAAGATCAACTCTGATGGTTCCATTGCCAAATGGAAAGCACGGCTGGTGGCTAAAGGATTCACTCAAGTCCAATGAGTGAATTATCAAGAAATTTTTAGTCCTGTCATCAAGGTGTAGTCAATCAGGACTCTAATTGCGTTAACAGCCACGGAAGACCTCGAAATGCACCAAATGGATGTCAAGACAACATTTCTCAATGGAAATGTCGAAGAGGAGTTGTACACCTTCCAACCGGAAGGATTCAAAGTCAAAGGCCAAGAGCACAAAGTGTGCAAACTGCACAAAGCAATCTACGGTCTGAAACAGGCCACAAGAGCTTGGTTCGATAGAAATAACTCTTATCTCATTCAATTGGGATTTGCAAACAATTCAGCTGACTATAATGTTTATTCAAAGCATATAGGCACCAATTCAGCTCACATAGCTTTTTACGTAGATGATGCATTTATTCTATCTAACGACACTTTTCTACTGCACACTACTAAGACTGATTTGTCAAAGGAATTTGACATGACTGATTTAGGAGATGTCCATTCTTTGCTAGGAGTTCACATTACTAGAAATAGACTTCAGAAGAAGATCTATCTTAGCCAACAAACATATATAAAAGGCATTTTAGAAAAATTTCATATGTCTGATTGCAAACCAATTGATACTCCAATGGATCCAAGTATAGTATTGACTAAACCTTCTTGTGTTGAGACTGATAGTGAAGTACTCGACTTAGCAAAGTACCATTATCATTCACTGATCAGATCTCTAATGTATGCAATGTTGTGTACTAGACCAGATTTAGCATACACTGTTAGCACGTTAAGCCAATTCATGTCTGATCCTAGGATCTCTCATTGGAAAGCATTGAAGAGAGTGATGAGATATATTCAGGGAGGTTTAGATCACATTTTATGTTATGATGGAAATGCTATCGACCCATGGCCACTCGTCCTACGAGGCTACTCCAACTCAAATTGGGAAGGAATAGTCTCTACTAGAAAATCTAACTCCAAGTTTTGTTTCTACCTAGTTGGGGGACCGATTTTGTGGAACTCAAGAAAGCAGAAATCAGTTGCGCTTTCTTCGACAGAGACAGAGTACATCGCAGCATGTCAAGTGTTACATACCTATGTAACTAGCAGTACTTCAGACCCCTAATAGTCCATTTAGTGTTGGGGGCTATATGGCAAGGTACCCTTAGGATTAAGGGTATGTGCGCTTGGATCAGGACAGGCAAGTGACTATACCTTAGCTGTAGGTATGGGGTCACGTGACCCTTGGATAAGGGGTACCCTTACTATTAAGGATAGGTGCCTTATATTAAGGTACTAGTGTCCTTGATTAAGGGCAGGTAGGTGTCTATGCCTTGGATGGAGGTATGGAACCTAGTGAGGTGTTAGAAAGTCATTGGATGACTATTTTTCTAAACCTTGGGCCTCAACCTTGAACCATATCACTTTATTGGTCTAGGACCAAAGTATACTTGCACAACTTGGGCAATGAGACCTAGTAGGAGGGCGCCCTTCTAAAGTGTCCATTGAGTTCCCAACTCCCACGAGAAAGGCATTCAAAGAGTCATAGGTTATGGAAGGAGTCTCTTGACATTCCATAAGCCTATGGAGGCTCTTGGAGATTCTTTAACTTCCCTAGGCTTCTCTCTCTCTCATTGGATGAGATGGAACTCCATAGTGCATTGGAGGGGTCCATGGGCCATCTATATGAGGGTAGTAGGGCGCCCATTGGGGAGGAGAGATCTCTCTTGTTTGCTTGGCTTATGCTCTAGTGTTGCTACTAGTGTGTAGAGTGCTTTCTTGTGGTAGTATGCTTGAGGTTTGGATCTTGCTTATGGTATGGGACATAAGTAGGGTTTGGATCTTGAGTATGCTATGGAGTGTTGTGGTATGCTTGTGATTTGTTTATGCTTAGCAAGGGGGTGCTAGATAGGTCTTGCTTGGAGCTTGGATCTAGCTATGGTTGGGTGGTGAATACTTGAAGCCAGCTTGTTATCTATATTTGTGTTTAAAGAGTAGGGACACAAGTGGAGGAGAGATCGTTGAGGCTTGCAGATCCTTACTTGCAGGTGGAGGCATCCTAGCTTGGAGTTGGGGAGCATCTTGAAGCTTGCAGGTTGCTTGGAGGACATTTGGAGGCTCTACCTTGGATTTAAAGGACTTCCTCACCTCTACTTGTAAAAGTGGTATCAGAGCTAGACAAAGGATGGTAACCTTTCTAACCTTCTTCAAGTTCTATTAAGATCACCAACTAATTTTTTTTTTTGGGGAAGATTATAGGCTTTTCTAGTTGTAGGAAGCTTGTAGTTGAAGTACCCAATGAATCTAGTTCTCTTTGGAAGAGAGTAGTGATGCTTATAGAATTGTTTAGGGATTTTTGATAATGTTAGAGAAGTTTTAAAGTGGGCTTTGGGTTTTTAAAAGTTCTGAAAAAAGATTTGTGGGATAGGTAGAGGAAGTCTTCCTCTACATACACAAACTTTTTTTGGCAAAAAGATTGATTCTAGCTATGTGTTTTGATCAAAACTAGTGTTTTTTTTGGCATAAATGAAGTGTTTGAAGTTCTGATTTTCATTTTGAAGTTCTATTTTTCAGACCCGTAAATCTGAAAATCAGATCTGAAAATTGAAGTTTTCATTCAAACTTCATTAGTTACACCTTTCTATCTCCTAGTTTCATGAAGATGACAATGTAGGAAGGGAATGGTAGTGTAATTTTGTGCATAAAACAAGTTTTGAAATTATGTTTTTTGTCATTTTGAAGTTCTGATTTTCAGACCTGTAAATCTGAAAATCAGATCTGAAAATTGAAGTTTTCATAAAGCTTCATTAGTTATCCATTTCTAGACACTAGTTTCTTGGTTTTGGAAATCTAGAATAGTGAGAAATGTGAAAGCTTTGGTTGCTTTTGAAATGACAAATAGAATTGGAATGGGAACTTTATGTAAACATTAGCTTGGATTAGTTGACTGAAGTTTACATAAAGATTTGGTTTTCATTTTCACTTTTGATTAAGGCAAAATCGTGTGACAATGGCATCGGGAAATAATTCCGATTTGATGGATTTTATTGTTCATGATGTAGAATTGCACATTCAGGATTATTCTGAAAAACTAGAATTCCATGCTGTTCAATTAGCTAATGTAGATATTGTTCTTGGGCAACAATGGCATTTTGATAAGAACAAATCATTGAGAATTGATTTTTTTGAGAAATCTTTATCTTTTATGCATGAGAATTCTTTAATTAAGATCAAGGCTAGTTTAAGTGTTGACACTAAAAATGTTAACCCTTATTCTAAACATGAAATTAATTTTATTATGAAGAATTCTGATTTTAAAGTTTATTTATGTTTTCATAATGATATCATTTGCTCCAATGATGAAGAACTTAACATAAATGCCATGAATATACCCAGTGAGAACACTACAGAATTTGAAGCCTATAATGAACTTAGGCAGGAATTCAATGATGTTTTTTTAGACCTTCCTGTAGGTTTACCGCCAGAAAGGACAGTTGATCATAAAATTGACCTAATACCTGGAGCAATGCCAATTGCACAGCGTCCTTATAGGATGAGTACATCGGAAGAGACTGAGGTAAATAGGCAATTACATGATTACCTGAAAAAGGGGTGGGTACAACCTAGTAAGTCTCCTTGGGGATCACCAGTGGTTCTGGTGGCCAAGAAGGATGGGACTATAAGGTTTTGCTTCGACTATAAGAAATTGAACAAGGTAACCATTAAGAATAGATATCCACTGCCGTGGATGGATGATCTTATAGACTATCTTGGTGGTGCTGGGTACTTTACCAAGATAGATTTAAGATCGGGCTACCATCAGATACGCATTAAGGCAGAATATATACCAAAAACCGGGTTTCGAACTCGCTTTGGTCACTATGAATTTTGGTGTCGCCTTTTGGTTTGACCGATGCACCGACAACTTTCCAACAAATGATGAACGATTTGTTCAGGCCATACTTGGGAAGATTCGTAGTGGTATTCTTAGATGATATCCTAGTGTTCAGTAAGACTTTGGCGGAACATAAAGAGCATCTTAGGATTGTCTTGGACATTCTAAGAAGGGAAAAGCTCTTTGCCAAGGAGTCTAAGTGTGACTTTTTTGCTAAGGAATTGTCCTACTTGGGGCATAAGATTTCCGAACGGGGGGTGGAGATTGAGGTTGATCGTATCCAGAGGGTTATTGATTGGCCTATTCTCACCACAGTTCAGGAAATCAAGTCTTTCTTGGGGTTTGTGGGATTTTTTCGTCGACATTTTCCCCAATTTGCTCGATTGGCATTTCCCCTTACCCAGGCCTTGAAAGGCTATAAGAAGCTAAGCCGGAGGGCTAAGAGTCCACTAGTGGTGTGGACGGAGGATATGAATAATTGTTTTGAGTTGCTTAAGAAAAGTGTCACTTCGGCACCAATACTAATCATTGGCGATCCTAATAACACTTTTGTGGTTAGGACCGATGCCAGTGATTATGCTATTGGAACTATTTTGATGCAGGATGGACATCCTATGGCTTATGAAAGCAAGAATCTCAATCCTGCTCAGTCTAGGTATTGTACCTATGAGAAGGAACTGTTTGCAATTGTTCATTCCTTGAAAATTTGGCGACATTATTTGTATCGAGCCAGATTTGAAGTTTTGACGGATCATCAGACTCTTCGACATTTCTGTGATGCTACAGATTTAAAGGGGAGACAAGCTAGATGGGCTGACCTGATGCAAATCTTTGACTTTTCTATACGTTATTGTAAAGGAAGTCAAAATACTCTAGCGGATGCTTTGAGTCGGTTACCGGTTATTAATAAGTTGTGCTTTACTGTTATATAACCAGAGTTGTTTCAATCTCTTCAAGGACTATATGAGTTCGATCCTTTTTTTGAAAAGTATTGGCAACAAGTACTTTTGGGGGTCGATTCAGGTTTGCAAGATTCCTCGAATCAGGGAAAGATTGAAACGGATTTACTAATTCGAAACAGGATTTTGTTTCGTAAAGAAAAGGTGTGTGTACCGGAGAATGACACTGTAAGGGCCCAAATCTTGCATGAGTGTCATGATAGTCCATGCCAGGACATTCGGGTATACAAAGAACACTTGACTTAGTTCGAAGGCAATTTTGGTGGCCTAAGATGAAAAGTCAGGTAGAGGCCTATGTACTTAAATGTACTAAGTGCCAGTTAAATAAAGCAGAGAGGCTAAAAGCTAGTGGCATATTACATCCTTTAGATATTCCTACCGAAAAGTGGGAAAGTATATCTATGGATTTTGTGGTCGGGCTTCCACGTACAGGGAAGGGCCACGATTCGGTTTGGGTCATTGTTGACAGACTTACGAAGTTTGCTCAATTAATCCCAATGAAAACTACTGTTAAAGCTTCAGAACTAGCTCAATTGTTTGTTGAGAAGCTTTTTTCGACTGTATAGGCTGCCTTGCGATATTATCAGTGACCGTGACCCAAAATTCACTGGGAATTTTTGGCAAGCAGTATTTGAAAAGTTGGAAACAACTTTAAGTTTAAGTTCTACAGATCATCCGGAATCAGATGGTCAAACGGAAAGGACAATCAGACGATGGAAAATATGCTTCGAGCATATGTGGGCCATCGGCAGTCTGATTGGGAACAGTACCTTCCACTGGTGGAATTTGCATATAACGGTGCAAAACATTCAGCGACTGGATTCAGCCCTTTCATGCTTATGTATGGTTTTCAACCTCAATCACCAATTAGTGTTGGCATGGAAAACCTACGGGTGCAAGCCGCAGCTGATTTTCTTGTGGAGATGCAAGAAATGTTACAGCTGGCTAAAGATAGCATAAGAAGTGCCCAGGACAGGGCAAGGCACTATGTTGATCTATCTCGGAAGCACAAGGTATTCATGGTCAACAACTGGGTGTTTTTGAGAGTCCCTAGTCACTCTAGGGGCTTGAAAATTATTAAGTGTGCAAAGTTGGCACCTAGGTATTGTGGTCCTTTTAAGGTTATCCAAGTGATAAACAAGGTCGCATACAAAGCAGAACTTCTAGCTAACGTTGGAATTCATCCTGTTTTCCACGTTAGTAAGTTGAAACCCTCGTTGCGGGTTGGGGAGGCCCTGGTCCCTGTGGAAGATCTAGTGGAACTTCTTCGTGATGAGTCCATGAGTGGACCACCTGAACCCGAGGCGATTGTTAATAGCCGGCAGAGAACTCTACGGAGTAGAGTGCTTTGGGAATTTTTAGTCAGGTGGAGGGGCAAATTAGAAGAGGAGGATACCTGGGAAAAGGAGGCTGATCTCCAGAAGAATTTTCCAAATTTTTTCCTACAAGGAAAAATTTAAGTTTAGGGGGAATGAATGTTACATACCTATGTAACTAGCAGTACTTCAGACCCCTAATAGTCCATTTAGTGTAGGGGGCTATATGGCAAGGTACCCTTAGGATTAAGGGTATGTGCCCTTGGATAAGGGCAGAGAAGTGACTATACCTTAGTTGGAGGTATGGGGTCATGTGACCCTTGGATAAGGAGTACCCTTACTATTAAGGATAGGTGCCTTATATTAAGGTACTAGTGTCCTTGATTAAGGGCAGGCAGGTGTCTATGCCTTGGATGGAGGTATGGAACCTAGTGAGGTGTTAGAAAGTCATTGGATGACTATTTTTCTAAATCTTGGGCCTCAACCTTGAACCAGATCATTTATTGGTCTAGGACCAAAGTATACTTGCACAACTTGGGCAATGAGACCTAGTAGGAGGGCGCCCTTCTAAAGTGTCCATTGAGTTCCCAACTCCCACGAGAAAGGCATTCAAAGAGTCATAGATTATGGAAGGAGTCTCTTGACATTCCATAAGCTTATGGAGGCTCTTGGAGATTCTTTAACTCCCCTAGGCTTCTCTCTCTCTCATTGGATGAGCATGGAACTCCATAGTGCATTGGAGGGGTCCATGGGCCATCTATATGAGGGTAGTAGGGCACCCATTGGGGAGGAGAGATCTCTCTTGTTTGCTTGGCTTATGCTCTAGTGTTGCTACTAGTGTGTAGAGTGCTTTCTTGTGGTAGTATGCTTGAGGTTTGGATCTTGCTTATGGTATGGGACATAAGTAGGGTTTGGGTCTTGAGTATGCTATGGAGTGTTGTGGTATGCTTGTGATTTGTTTATGCTTAGCAAGGGGGTGCTAGATAGGTCTTGCTTGGAGCTTGGATCTAGCTATGGTTGGGTGGTGAATACTTGAGGCCAGCTTGTTATCTATATTTGTGTTTAAAGAGTAGGGACACAGGTGGAGGAGAGATCCTTGGAGGCTTGCAGATCCTTACTTGCAGGTGGAGGCATCCTAGCTTGGAGTTGGGGAGCATCTTGAAGCTTGCAGGTTGCTTGGAGGACATTTGGAGGCTCTACCTTGGATTTAAAGGACTTCCTCACCTCTACTTGTAGAATCAAGCTTCAAAAGAAGTTGTATGGATCAGGTTATTACTTCACGACTTACATCACACTTAGTTTAATGCTACCACCATTCTGTGTGACAACATGGGCTGTATTTCATTGTCACTGAATCCCAAATTTCATGGCAAATACAAGCACATAGAAATCCAGTATCATTTCATTCGAGAGAAAGTTTTCTTAGAACAAGTGATCCTTCAATACTGCTCCACAACAGAAATGGTCGCAGACATCTTCACCAAATTGCTTCTCAGGATCAAGCATCAGAAGTTCTTCAACATTCTGAACCTGACAAAGATACCAAAGCACCAACCGTGACCTTAAGGGGGACTGTTGGAAATTAAGCCCATAGTTGTCTCCTTGGTGAATGACTAATTTCTATTTCATGATTCTTCCTGCATGTTTATTGATCATTGATCTAGGATCACATGAAACCAATTTTGGTTCTGCATCTGCTCATTTAATACCTATAGGAATTACAAAGTTAGACAACCAATTTATTTGAAGAACGTCCACAACGGGCTTCCGGCTGATCTCCAGCAAAGGGTAACCAATCATATCATAAATTCAAATTCAGATGTTAAGTTCAATAACTTGAAGTCATTGAAGACTTGGCCATCTTCAACAACTTCCACGAAATTAGCATTTAGAACAAGTCTACAGAAATACATTACTTTTTTGACATTATGTAGAAATACACTATGTTTTCAATAGCTTCGACTTTTTCACATTTCCCCGAAATGCGACACTTGCATGGTTCAAAAGTTTAACTTGTGCAGTTCATAAGTTTAATTGCTTTTAACACCTTCGGCTTTTTCACATTTTTTCTAAAAAATGCGACATATATTCTCAAAGGTCATCTATTTTCATGAGTTAAACTGTTTTAAAAACATCTTCGTTTTTAAGGGTACCTTCGACTTTTTGCGAAAAATACGAAGAGAGAGAATATCTTGAAGGTCATCTAAAATCAACGAGAAACGTTCCAGCAATGTCCTCATCCGTGTCAACGATAATGATGCATTGACCGTATGTACTATGAACATTTGTCACAAAAGCCATATACTTCCAAGTACAACAACCTTTCCAATTAAGTGCAAATATTCAATGTAATTAATACACGGATGAAATCTATAAATAGATCTCCAAGCACAGAGTAGCAGTTGCTCCATCCATGAGACGTATTATTTGAGTCTCCCAATTACGTCATCAATTTTTGGTTGTAATTGGTATTTGTATTGTGGATCAGTGTAATATAGCATCAACATGCTTTTATCTGTGTACAACATAGATGAATGCTTGTTGTGATTGAATGCACTTTCAATACTGTTTGATTGCGCTTGTTTACTCACTCTAATCAGAACACGAACGTCTACGACTCCTCAGTTTCTGATCAGACAATGGCTATCTTTGATGCCTGAGGAACTCGCGATATCATACTGCTCACTACTACAACAAAGGAAGTGCTTTGGATCAAAAGGTTGCCAGTGGAGCTAAAGATAATCATGGAAGATGATCTACCTATGATAATGTGTGACAACATTTCAGCACAAGCCCTTGCCAAGAATCCAATATCTCATGCAAGGAGCAAACACATTCCGGTGCTTAATGAGCATGACTGTAGACCATCTGGAGTAATCATCTATGAAAGTGATAGAATAGACTACATCTCCTAAGGATGGAGTTGGCATTGGACCACAAAGATCGCTATGTACAAGATTTAATATATGCTTTGATTTGATGGAATGTGATTTTGGAAACTTGCTTCTAGAGTGCTTCCCATAGATGCATGATTCACAAAAGAAAGATTTCCTATCTAATGAAGACAAGAAATTCAAACCATCGACTAAATTATTACAAATCATATAAGAAAGTGATCTTGTATTCATGTGTCCAAATCGACTATGCCACAGAACAACACTGTCGTTTACATTTTCATTAGAGGTACTAGCTAATGCAACTGAATTAGAGAGTATGTAAAGATTTTCGACTCTAGTGCATGTAGTCAGAGTAGTATCTTCCTCGAGTATTGTACACTGCTCAGATGAGAAAGTAACAATGTAGCCCTCATCAGTTATCTGAGAGACTGATAACAGGTTCTTTGACAGCTGAGGAACATGAAGGACATTATGAACACAAATGGATAGATTGTTGTTGAAGCTGATCTTCACTGCTCCTTTGCCTTCCACACGTATGGTGCTAGAGTCTCCGAGGTAGATAAATTGGTCTCTGCTGTAAGCTGTGTACTCTGTAAACCATTCCTTGCAAGAGGTCGTGTATTGGGTAGTTCCACTATCCAGGTACCAGCTATCGCAGTCTTTGTTGCTGATGTAAGCCATTAACAAGTGTGTGTCTTGCTTCTTGAATTCGGCCGCATTGGAGGAGTCTGACTGCTGCTGTTGTTGTTGTTTCTTTGCCTCGTTGTAGATCTTGATGCGACACTCCTTGATGTCGTGATTAGCTCTTTTGCAATATCTACAAAAGAGTTTCTTGCGCGATCCACCATGCTCACCTTGAGTGTGAGGATTCTGCTGTTGTAGCTACACTTGATTCTTGCCCTTGGAATAGTCTTTCTTCTTGGTGTATAGAGCCATGGATTTGTCTTTGATGGACAGGCTGCTAGTCTTTCTCCGCATTTCTTCTTGAAGAAGATGACCAATCACCTTTTGAAGAGTGAGATCGGGTTGCGTGGAGATCATCACCACAAAGTGCTCATAGGACTTTGGAAGAGAAGAAAGCAAGGTCATGATGACATCATCATCTTGAATAGAACATCCTACAGTTGATAACTGATCTAACAGGGACTTGAAGCTCTTGATGTGAGAAGTGATGGCAGTAGAATCAGACATGCTAAGAGTAATGAACTTCCTTCTAAGATGTAATCTCGTGGTTACATTGTGAGTCTCATAGAGACTTGATAACAAGTCCAGTGCTTCCTTACAGGTTTTGCACGTGGTAACGTGAGATATTTGGGAGTCGGCTAGATTGAGTGTGATACATGCTAAGGCCTTCTGATCTTTGATCTTCCAGGTCTTTGCCTGATCACCATCTTCTGGTTTCAGGTCTGCACCTTCTACTACATCTCAAAGATCTCTATCTATCAACATCATTCTAAGTTTCAACTTCCAAATGTAGAAGCTAGAACCATTGAACTTGTCAATGACTCTAGCTTCACTGAGTGATGAAGATGAAGAGCTACCTATATGAGACATGATAACCGTATGCAAATAGAACAGACTTAATCTCTCAGTTTATTTGAGCTACGCTCTGATACCAATCTGATGGGGCAAGGGAGATAGGAAGAACGAGAACGAAGAAGAGAGCAAGAATATCGTGGAATAGCTCTCCCATTCTAATCGGCTGCTAGGTGCGAAAACAATCTAATAGATAGCTTATGCTAAAGATAATCATAGCTTTATGCGTTCTGATTGCCCAACGGGATCTTAAAAATTAATTCATACTCTAACACAAGAGTACAAGCCACCGAAGAGATTGGAGATGGTTTGTATGTGGTACTGCTGAAATCAGATTCAACGTGAAGTATAGTTCTGAAATAAATGAAAGAACAGTATGATATCGCGAGTTTCTCAGGCGTCAAAGACAGCCATCGTCTAATCAGAAACTGAGGAGTCGTAGACATCCGTGTTCTAATCAGAGTGAGTAAACAAGCACGATCAAAAAGCAATGAAAGTGCATTCAATCACAACAAGCATTCATCTACGTTATACACAGATAAAAGCGTGCTACTGTTATATTACACTGAAGCACAATACAAATACCAATTACAACCAAAAATTGATGGCGTAATTGGAAGGCTCAAATAATGCATCTCATGGACGGAGCAACCACTACTCTGTGTTTGGATGATTTATTTATAGATATCATCTGTGTACTAATTACATTGAATGTTTGTCACCTAATTGGAAAAGCCATTGTACTTGGAAGAATATGGCCTTTGTGACAACTATACATAGTATATACGGTCAATGAATCATTATCGTTGACACGGACGAGGACATCGCTAGAATGTTCCTCATTTATTTTAGGCGACCTTTGAGATTTTCTCTCTCTTCGCATTAATCGCAAGCCCTTAAAAACAAAAATGTCTTTAAAACAGTTTAACTCATGAAAATAGATGACCTCCGAAAATTTTCTGTCTCTTCGCATTTTTCGGGAAAATGCGAAAAGGCCAAAGGTGTTAAAAGCAGTTAAACTTATGAACTGCACAAGTTGAACTTTGGAACTATGCAAGTGTCGCATTTCGGGAAATGCAAAAAAGCCGAAGCTATTGAAAACAGTGTATTTTTGCAAACTGTAAAAAAAAGTAATTTATTTCTACAGACTTGTTCTAAATGCTAATTTCGTGGAAGTTGTTGAAGATGGCCAAGTCTTCAATGACTTCAAGTTATTGAACTGAACATCTGAATTTGAATTTATGATAGGATTGGTTACCCTTTGCTGGAGATTAGCCAAAAGCCCGTTGTAGACGTTCTTCAAATAAATTGGTTGGCTAAGTTTGTGATTCCTGCAGGTATCAGATGAGCAGACGCAAAACCAAAGTTGGTTTCACCTGATTCTAGATCAATGATCAATAAACATGCAGGAAGAATCATGAAATAGAAATTAGTCATTCACCAAGGAGACAATTGTGGGCTTAATTTCCAACACTCTTTCTAATAGAGAGCATTTTAATTGGATCATAGAGAGAATTAGCTCCAAAATTTTGACTTGAAACTCGTCGGACCTCTCCTTTTCTACTAGACTCATCATTCTCAAAAACACTGATCTCCTCCTACTTCACTCACTTCATTTTTCTTTGGTTCCTTCCCCCATCCTACTCCTTGTCCATTGCTAAGATTTTCAGAAAATTTCTTTGAAACATAGGTCCTAGTCTCCTGAATTGGGATATTTGCACTGCTCCTAAGAAATTAGGGAGATTTAGGGTTCAAGCCACTATGTTGCGCTCTCCACATAGAATCTACCCTTACTACACCCTATTTTCATCATCAATTTGATCTCATCACCCCTCTTGAGCTTGGAAATGTCTAGATACATGGCATTTTTCAAGGGTGGGAGGATTTGGTAATAAGCAGATTTTTCTGTTAATATTACACAAGCCACAACACCACCACCACCTCTAAGCCTACACCTAAAAATCACTAGCAAATACAAGGAGTAAATATAGTTGTCATTCACTATCATCGATCATCACAAAGTTCTACAAAAAGAGAGCACTTTGAGAGAAGTTGATTCTAGGAACAATCTATTCAAAATGAATGAAAATACTTTATCACTACAAAAGTCTATTTGTTGTCTTTCATATGCAAATCCATACCAAGGGCCTTACTATATTTAATAAACTTGGCCACGATTCTATCAAGTCTTGATGCTTAGTTGTTGGAAGTAACATAGAAAACAACATGTGCCATGGGCGTAGCCATATCAATAGAATGAGACCCTATTCATATGAGGATCAAGAAGAGATAGTCTCATGAGGACTGTATCTTCACCATATAAGGCTAAAATTCTTTGTATTATGGCTTACTGATTGAACCAAACTCTTTCATGTCATGTTGCCAGACTCTTTCATGTCGTGTTGCATAGCCAATATGATCCAATGCATATTCTTACAAGATCTCCAAAGCTTGTTGAAAACCTTGCAACATTCTTATGTTTTCGCTTTTCTTTCTTGCTACTTTCTTGTTTGAAGTGGATTGAAGTGCCCAAAAATATTAAAAATAAATAGCTAATGTGTTTCTACTTTTTGGCAAAAAAGCATTAACTCACACATAACTCATGCTAAATAACTTGTGTTAATCTTAAACATAGCCAGGACAACAAATTATATGTTTCTTCTTCTCCGATTGTAAATAATTTTTTCTCTAATCATTAATTTTTTTTTTTTATAGAACTTTGGCACCTAATTGTACTAAGGCAAAAATTTAAAGACATTAGAGATTAAAGTCAATGTGTAAGTGGCTAATTTGTATGCACACCATGTGGAAACCTAAAAAGTCACAAAAAAATAATAATTTAAATACTTATGCTTAATAGAAAAGGTTTGTGGAGTTTAGAATTTGTTGAAAATACATTTTGCAAATTGAAAGAGCCTTGTAGCAAGAATTGACATAGATACAAATGTCATATGTGACACATAAGAAATTAAAAGATATTTTTAGCATCTCATGAGATTTTTGCACATGCTAAAATTCCATTCTCTAGTATAGTTATGAGGTGCAAAGTTGTCAATCCCTTTGTGCATCATGTGAAACCTACGAAGGTTCATAAGGTGACAAAATAATATATATATATATATATATTTTTACAATAATGGCTTCAATATGAAGGTCATATGACACAATAAAATTCAAAGACATTTTTAGCATCTCATTGAATACTTGCACGTGCTTAAATTCAATTCTCTATTATACTTGTGAGATGCAAAGTTTTTAACCCCTTTGTGCATTATGTGAAAACCTAAAAAAGGTTCACGAGGACGAGAAATATTGTTTTAATAATGGCAATCACTACAAAATGTTTGTGGAAAAAATCTTTTAGCAACTTGCAAAAGTATCATACAAAGATCATTACATAGAGATTCATATGAAAGTCATACTAAAAATTTAAAAGACAAAAATAGATCAAAGATGGAAAGCATCTTACCATATCTATCATATCATACGTTCAGGAATAATCACATCTGATATAGAATCCGCATGTCAATTACAAGCAATTGATAAATGGAGAAAATTGTAAAATGTTTGATAGTGCATCTACGGTCTCTTTCTATTGTCTCTTTCCATTATTCAATTATAGTGACATAGAACAATTTGAACCTGTTAAGTGTTTGAAATATTAGAAAAAACTTGTGGAATTTTCTTGTACATATCCTATTAATGGAGGTAAATATCTAAGAATCTAACATTACATGTGTATAGATTTCACAAGTTTTTTAATCATTAAGTTGATTTGGAAAGAGAACTTACATGTGTAAGGACCCAAACAAATTTGTTTAGTTTATTCTAGAAGGCATTATATGGAATAATTGGCCTCTTTCAAGCCATTGGGACTTGAAGTCGATGGGCTTTATGCATGTGTGAACTTAATGAGATACCTAGATCAAAAACATTGTACGTAAAAAAAAAGTGGCATCCGTCTTCGCCACATTGTGAACTTTACAAAGTTTCATGTCCCTATCCTTGAATTCAGAGTCCTCAAATCCTAAAAGGTTTTCAAAGGCTTTTAGTTGTGTCTCCTTTTTGAGTCCATATTGAAGCTACTTGAGTGTGATCCTCCACTAAGGCTATTGGAGCTACTTGAGTGGGATCCTCCACTAAGGTGACAATTCAATTTGGTATACCTTCATTGAGTTAGAGTGTCATTGTATTTCCTTTCTTGATCCATTAGGAGAAATTGGAGTGAAATCCATCATTAATGTGACAACGAATAAATTCATTGTTTACATCATTGCTCACAAATGTTGTGGCAGATACAAATTCCAAAATTTGGTAACTCTTTCATGCATAATAGTAGTTTAATACTTAAAGGAAGTATCTAAATAAAGTGGGCATTATATTAGAATAAAATATGCTATCTATCTACACTTCAGGAAGAAGTCATGTGACATATAAATAGGTTGGTTGCATAGTTGAGGAGGCCCACAAGACCCCAATGTGAGAGAGAGAGAGAGAGAGAGAGAGAGAGAGAGAGAGAGAGAGAGAGAGAGAGAGAGAGAGAGAGAGAGAGAGAGAGAGAGAGAGAGAGAGAGAGACTCTTTGTGTGTGTGTGAGGTACAAAAGTGAGGGATCAGAAATGTGTGACATGATCTAGGGAGAATGAAAGTAATTAATGCATCAAGAACATGCTAAAATATTTCAGTGGATAATACATAAGAAATGATACCACAAGACTACAACAAAGATGATTAGCTATCACTATTTAGGGAGCTAGTACTAGGAAAGGAGAGACAAATTAATGCACATCAATGTAGGAGGAAAGGGGTGCTAGAAAATCTCTTGTCACTTTAAAGGAGAGATTGGTTCCCAAAAAGGTGATGAGATGAATAAAGCGGGTAGACAATGAGCTCCATTATGTGCAAAGGAGACCAATGGAAGTGTGAGAGCATTGCTATAGTGAAAAGGATAAAGTGTTCTAAGGTGAGTTAGACGACTAGGCAATCAAGTGGGCATAGTGGCAAGAAGGATACCCATTTCTCTGTGGAAAGTAAAGAATGTTGAATAAAAAAGGAAACCACCATGGCAGGGTTACAAAAGCAATTACAACACTCAATGGGATATGAATAAAATGCTTTGTAGTGGGTTTCTTTCCTTGCCTAACCTGAATCCAAGATCTAGTCAATCTAGCATCAAAGAGACGGAGTTAGTTGTCACGCGGAGGTTCGTTCCCATGAGAGCGATAGTATAGTTCAGATTTCAACATGAATGGAGGATCTAACACTAACATCCATTAACACTAGGCATTAACACTACATCCATTAACCCTACTTCCATTAACCCTAAATTCACAACAATGATAGAAACTTACTCTTCTCTCTCTCCCTTTCTCTCTCACAAAAAGCATAAGAAATAGCAATCCCAATAATGATCAGATCCAACAATTAGCAAAATCCAAAGAAAGCATGAGAAATGGAAGAAAATAAAAGAAGAGCAAGGACATTCATCAATCCATTTCTAAAGAGAACCAGTCTGCTTTATTGAAATGAGGAAATGAACATGAGGAGCAACTCGAGTTGGTCTCTTTTTATAGTAGAGAGGAGGACCCTGGCCTCTGAATCCTATTGGTCCAGTCTTGCCTCTCTTTTTATTCAAATTTAAAAAAGTGTGAGAACCATCAAAATTGGAGGAAAACCCAACTTTATTCACTAACTTGACATTTAGGCCCTGCGACATTAAAAGTCCCGCAAAAAGGCCTAAAGTCCTTTTATTGATTTTCTAATTAATCAAATAACTATGGGATCATTGGGTTGGACTTACACACGCAGGGTGCCAAATCCCTCTCACTTATTAACTAGGGTTAGGGTTGTCTTGGGACCTGCAAACCCTCCAACATGCTTTGAAAGAAGAATTAGATCTAATGTTGCATCTCAATTTTGCATAACTCTTCCTTTCACAACCTAAGAGGTTGGCACAAAAAGATATAAAATATGCTATGGAGAATGATACATTGACTTTACATTAAGGTACTGGTGTCCTTGGATAAGGGCATGTAGGCGTCTATGCCTTGGTCAGAGGTATGGAACCTAGTGAGGTGTTAGAAAGTCATTACCATGGGTATTTTGGCTATTTTTCTAAACCTTGGGCCTCAACCTTGAACCATATCACTCTATTGGTCTTGGACCAACGTATACAAACACAAATTGGGCAATGGGACCTAGTAGGAGGGCGCACTTCCAAGGTGTCCATTGAGTTCCCAACTCCCACAAGAAAGGCATTCAAAGAGTCATAGGTTATGGAAGAAGTCTCTTGACCTTCCATAAGCCTATGAAGGTTCTTTAACTCCCCTAGGCCTCTCTCTTTCTCATTGTTTGTGCAAGGAACTCCAAAGTGTATTGGAGGGTGCCATTTACCATCTATATGAGGGGAGGAGGGTGCCCATAGGGAGTGAGAGAGATCTCTTTTGTTTGCTATGCTTATGCTCTAGTGTGGCTACTAGTGTATAGAGTGTTTTCTTGTGTGTAGTATGCTTAGGGTTTGGATCTTGCTTATGGTATGGGACATAAGTAGGGTTTGGATATTGAGTATGCTATGGTTTGTGGTGGTATGCTTGTGATTAGTTATTGGTTAGCAAGGGGGTGCTAGATTAGCCAAGTTGCAGGATTGCATGTGCTAGCTAGATACGGTTGGGTGGTGAATACTTGAGGCCACTTGTTATCTACCTTTGTGATTAAGATTAGGGACACATGTGGAGGAGAAATCCATGGAGGCTTGAAGATCCTTACTTGCAGGTGGAGCATAGCCCCCAAAGTCAACATAGAAAGATATGTTTTACCTTTTTTCACACTCCAGCTTGAAATATATCTATTTAGTCACCATGGACTTTGAGAATAAGCCAAGATTTGATCTCATCTTGACAAACACATTCTTGAGCAATGGTTTTGTGAGTAGATCTGCAATACAAGATGATGATTCAACATGCTCCAACAAGATCTTTCTCCCAATCACTTTCTCTCTTACAAAGTGGTGTGCTACCTCAATGTGTTTGCTTCTTGCATAAAATACATGATTGTTTGCAAGATCTTGAGCCGAGATGTTATCATTCTTGATAATAGGTAGGTCATCATCTTCAATCCACTTTAGCTCCATGAGTATCCTCTTAATCCATAGGACTTCCTTTGTGGTAGTTGTACGAGCATTGTACTCTGCTTCACAAGATGAGAAACATCTAGTAGCTTGTTTCTTGGATAACCAAGAAACTAGATTTCTTCCAATAAAAACTGTGTATGCACTTGTGGATTTTCTATCCACTTTGACTCCTGCAAAATTTGAGTCCGAAAATGCAACCAATGCTAGATCTTCACTTTTATAGATTAATCCATAGTCTAAGGTGGAAGATACATATCTCAAGATTCTCTTTGCCAACTTCCAATGACAAGTCTTTGAATGTTGCATTAATTTGTGCACACTAAAGCTTAAATCTGGCCTAGTTACAGTTAACCAAATGAGGGAGCCAATAGGACTCCTATAAAGAGTGATGTCCTTGAAGGATCTTTCATCCTCTTTTATATGATCTTTTACAACATGCTCCATTGGAGTATCTATGCCCTTATACTTTTCCATTTGAAAATTTTTGAGCATGGAAAGAGCATATCTAGATTGACTTATGAAAGCATGATCTTTCTAAAAATCAATTTCTAGGCCTAAGATGCAGTGAAGAATTTCTAGATCCTGCATTTTAAATTCACTACCAAGTGCACATTTTGTTTCCTCAACTAGCTCCAAATTATTTCCACTTAAGATTATGTCATCTACATAAATAAGAAGAATAACTAAAGAGTTATTTACAAACTTAATGTACAATGAAGGATCATAATCACTAAGATGAAATCTGAGTGACATGTGAAATGATTTTAGCCTTGCATACCAAGACCTTGGTGCCTGTTTAAGTCCATAAAGACTTTTAAACAAAAGACAGACTTTTGCTTCTTCACCAACTTTCACAAATCCAGGTGGTTGCTCCATGTAGATCTCCTCTTTAAGATATCCATTGAGGAAAGCATTAGATACATCAAGTTGAAACATCCTCCAATTATGATAACATGCAATTGAAAGTTACCATTTTTGCAATAGTTTCAAAAGTGTCTTCATATCAAGTCAATACCTTTGACTTGAGCATATCCTTTGGCACAAAGTCTTGCTTTGTATTTGTTGATCGATCCATCATTGTTGTATTTGATCCTGAACACCCATTTACATCCAATAACATGCATGTTGCTAGGTGGATTGACAAGCTCCCATGTCTTGTTTGAAATCAAGGGTCATTGCTTCAACCCATTTCTTGGCTTGAAGTGCCTCTTGGACATCTCTTGGCTCTTCATGTGATATGAAGAATGCATGATAGGAAGTGCCATCCTCCACTTGCTTTCCTTTCTCCACATATGTGAGCCTACTTGGTTCAGATCTTTCTCGTCTTGAAGTTGCTCCTCCTCGACCCTCGACCCCAACATGTCTTGATTAACATCAAGATTGATCATGGTTGATCTTCCATGACATTCCTTATGCTTTCTTAGAAGATGCATATCCAATAAAAATGCCTTTAATAGCACTAAAATCATCCTTTTTCCTAGTCTCTAAAGGAACATGCACATAGCATAAACAACCAAAAATCCTAAGATGTGTCAAAATTATGATAGATAATGTAATGTGGAGACTTCCTACCTCCAATGCATGACTACGCCTATAAAAAATTAAACAAAGCAGTAGTGATGAAAATCATGTTCAATCTTTAGCAACTAAGTTTGAAATCGCTAGATACTAAGTGATTACGTAGCCAAACATAAAGTATTGAATTCTCAAATAATTTCTATCAGTTACAAAAGCAATACAGAGATGCATGCATTCTGACATATATTGAACGCAATAAGAAGATAATATCAATTCAAAAAAACAAAATCAGATGCTAATGAGCGCAAAACAATAGCGAATAAAAACCGTGCACTCTAAGTTGTCTCTGAGTAACTGAGAATAAGTCTGATAATAAGCAGCTCTACTAATAAGCAGTAGCGCAATAGTAGCTCAAAAGACTGAACTAGAATGCTCAAGAGAGTTCAAGCTTGATAGAGAGCTAACAACAATACTTTCTGATTGTGAATGATCTACTTGATATGAGTGTAGGAAGCGTCACACTCAACTCCTTCACAATTCACAATGTTGATTTGTTGCTTCAGAACTTGAGAACTTGAAAAGAGATGTATGAACAATTGATTTATACTAAGTAATTAGGTAGTCAAACGTGATTGCTAGTTGGCTGGTGTCCGCTGACATTTATCCAATTCCTTCTCAGAAATTGATTGTTGATCAACATCTGATCCTTCGTCTTCTTCCTTGATGGCATCAGACATAGCTAACTTTAGACTCATATATTCATCATTGGATTTAAGCTCGCGTCTGATCCATCTTGGAAGGCCGACTAAAAACCAGATGATGATCATTTTTCGGAGGGCTGTTCTTGTACTTAACCTTTTAACCGCTTGAAACGCTCAATATAGTCTCGTACGTGTTCATCTTTTGCCATCTTGATGTTACTCAATTTGACAAAAGGACTCTCTATCAAGCGAAAGGGCTAAAAACGCTTGAAAAAGGACTCTTTCGAAATTGACCAGTCTGTCTTATCTTCATGATCGAGATTAAAAAACCAGTCACGTAAAGATGAAAAACGCAAAAAAAATTGATGGCTCCAAAAACTGATGTATCGAAAAAAATAGGACTCGAAAAATAAACTATGACTCGAAAAAATTGGTAACTCAAAAAATTGGAACTCGAAAAAATTTACGACTCGAAAAAAGAGAACCCAAAAAAATTTGTGACTCGAAAAAAAGATAACTCCGAAAAAGAGAACCAAAAAAGATGACTCAAAAAATTGGTAACTCGAAAAAATTGGAACTCGAAAAAGTTTGTGACTCAAAAAATTATGTTGGTCTGGTCAAAATATCAGTGAGGTCATCGGTCGAGTTTGCGAGGGTCATTCGTCGAATTTTTTTTTTTTTGTTTTGGTTTGATATGAAGGGTCAAAATTTTTTTCGAAGGCTCGAAAAAATAACAAAGGCTCAAAAAAGTAATGAAGTCTCGAAAAAATTTAGAGAAGGCTCAAAAAATTAATGAAGTAACGAAAAATAAGGAAGTATCATTGTTATGTCCATGTCATGTACAAGGGAATCAGAATTATTCCTGACGTGGATAGCCGGTCACTCCAGTTGTATGTGGTTATTAGTTATGCTACGTCATTCCAGACATGGTCGTATTAAATAATTAATAATCATATGAGGGCCCAGACCTATAATTGGACATAGGAGTACATGCATGGTGAAGATTGCTTTAATGCAAGAATAGGAGATCAATAGCTCAATTTAGGGTGCATGGGAATCCTAAAGGGAATATTCTTTTCCTCTTGAGGAGAATAGGTCTAGTGGAAACTCGCCCATCCTCCTATTGTGAATTGTGATTCTTGAGCCAGTGTTTCCTCTCCTCTCTTGTGTTCTTCACTGTGGCTTGGGGGTGGATTGGTTAGGGTATTGACTAGCCTCTACATATTGGTTGGGTGGTTCATGCTCCACAGGTGTCCTTTTGGTTTGCATGTGATTGGAATCCTGTAGATCTTCACGTGGTGGTTCTTACACTGGTATCAGAGCTTGGATCACATCTACTAGGAGGTGGAACTTGAGGATGTTGGATTTTGCAGTTCTTTTGGTGTAGCTCTTTGCTTCTTCTTCCAGGTGTTGAAACTCAATTTTAAGTAGGTGGACTCTCAGATCCTTGGTGTACTTTCAGCCTAAAGATCATAATTGTGGATTTGTTCCATGAATTTTGAAGGAAAACATTGGATTTTTGATGAATTTAGTGAATTTTTCACCTAGAATTGATGGTTTTTGCAAGGAAATGATTATAGGATCTGGTGTAGTACGTTTTCCAGATTGTATTTGCTGTTTTACAGTCATTAATTATAGAATTTAATGATTGCATGTTGGTTGAAAAGTCAAAAGGTTGATTAGATAGTGATTTTGGACCAAAAATTGGGGTTTTTGGACCATTAATGGGCTATGGAATGTGAAAAGTACAGTACTAAGGACCATAAATGGATCTTTGAATGATCCACAAGGTGATTATATGCTTGTTAAACAATCTATCAGAAACTAGTCATCAGAAAACAAGATCTAGTTTAGCAGCTTGATAGGAAACAAGTAGAGACAATCAAAGCATTGATCAAATAGTCTAATCCAACTCCACACGTGTGGAAATAAGGCTGTAGTACGGCCTGTAGACAGTTTTTACAAAGTGCCAAAGCTGGGTTTCATTGGAAAAATAGAGTAATCACCATACAATGAGAGGAAACTCGAGTTTCTCCTTGAGGCTCCAAAAAGTTTCTATCTTCTCACTATGGAGAATGGAAATACATAGTAAAACACACTTCCTTTGCAAAGTTAGGTGAAAATCCAGCATGTAATAAGGAAGTAGACTCCACTTTCTTGCCCTAATGTGAAAACCCTAGTCTAGATCCAAGAGTCATGCTTGGTAGGTGCATGGTAGGTACAAATCTCATCATAAATCATGGTCTAGATCCTACAAAGTAGGAATCACTACCAAATAGACACAACCACTCCTCTTGACTCGTAGTAACCTATTTTAGGTGTGTATGTACAAGTGGCACTTTGGCCATTCAAGTAACCAACAAACAATATTGACAAAATGTACAATATTCTACATGGCTAGATTTGCCAATGTAGGCAATTTTTCACACTCCTCAAATCTAGCCTTGGAGATCACAATGCTTTTATCAATAACTCCAATTGAAGATCTAAGCTTGACAAATGAATCTTTAGGTAAAGGTTTAGTAAACAAATCAGCCAAGCAACTTGATGATGGCACGTGTTGGAGCTTGATCTCTTTAGCTTGCACTTTTTCCCTCACGAAATGATGAGCAATTTCGATGTGTTTGCTCTTTGCATGGAATGTAGGATTAGTTGCAAGTGATTGGGCTGATTGGTTGTCACAATATATGATAGGGATCTCCTCCTCCATGACATGAAGCTCCACCAATAGCCTTTTGAGCCACAAGACCTCCTTGCATGTTGATGTCAAGGCCTTGTATTCGGATTCTGTGGAAGATAGGGAGATGGTATCTTGCTTTTTGGAAAGCCATGATACTAATCCATCACATAGAAAGGTGGCAAAGGCACTTGCTGATCTTCTATCCACTTTGTCACCTGCAAAATCTGAGTCACTATAGGCTCTTAAGCCAAGATTAGTTCCTCTATACAAAATACCAAAATTCTTAGTGAATGAAATGTATCTAAGAACTCTTTTGGCCATCTTCCAATGTGAAACTAGAGGACTTTGCATGAATTGGCTTAACTTTCCAACACTATAACTAAGATCAGGTCTAGTTATAGTTAAATAGATCAAGGAGCCAATAAGCCTTCTATATAATGTGATGTCCTCAAATGATGCTTCATCACAACCAATAGATGCTTTTACATGTTGCTCCATTGGTGTCTCAATGCCTTTACAATTCTTCATTCCAAATCTATCTAGGATGGATGTAGCATATTTAGATTGACAAATGAAGCTAAAATCACATCCTCTAATAACCTCTATTCCAAGAATGAAGCTCAATAGGCCGAGATCTACCATTTTAAACTCTTTTGCTAAAGCAATTTTTACATCTCTAATTCCATCTAGATCATTACCACTCAAGATAATGTCATCTACATACAAAACAAGAATAATGATCATGCCATCATGAAAACTTATATACAATGATGGATCATAGGCACTCATTACAAAATTGATGGAAATGAGAAAAGAGTTTAGCCTAGAGTACCATGCTCTAGGTGCTTGCTTGAGCCCATAAAGGCTCTTCTTCAAAAAACACACCTTTCCTTCATGCTTTGCCTTGATGAAGCCCTCGGGTTGCCTCATGTAGATCTCTTCCTCCAAATAACCATTGAGGAATGCATTTGTGAAGTCAAGTTCGAATAGCTCCCAATTGAAGGTTGTAGCAAGACTAATGATCAACCTGATAGTAACAAGCTTAGCCACAGGAGCAAAAGTCTCATCATAGTCAATGCCTTTAGTTTGTAAAAAACCTTTGGCAACAAGCCTAGCTTTATGCTTGCTTATTGATCCATCTTGATTATACTTCAATCTAAACACCCACTTGCAATCAAGAGGTTTCTTCCCTTGAGGAAGATCCACAAGATCCCAAGTATGATTCTCAATAAGAGCATCATACTCTACTTGCATAGCATCCATCCAACTTTTAGACTTACAAGCATCTTCATAGCATGTTGGCTCATCTAACATTGAAGTAAGAAAGGTGTAAGATGTGAAAGATGATGAGCCTTCCCTTTGATCACCTTGACCATCATAGGTGAGCCTCAATGGCTCGGATCTTGCCCTTGTAGATCTTCTTGGAGTTCTTGGAGTTCTTGCATCTTGAGGTGGATCCTCAAGTTCTTCTTCACTTGGAAGCTCCTCCTCCATCCTAGCATGATCCTTGGCATCAAGATGATTAGTAGCATTATCATCCAAATCACAAGCATGTCCTTCATCAAAAATAACATCCCTACTCACTATCACCTTGCTAGTGATGGGATTGAAGACTCTATAACCTTTGCTTTTCTCACCATATCCCACAAAGATGCCTTTGATGGATGTTGCATCATCCTTCCTTCTCTTATCCAAGGATTGGTGTACATAGCAAGTGGATCCAAAAACTTTGAGATCTTTGAGATTGGGCTTCTCTCCAAATAGAGCTTCAAATAGTGTGATTCCTCCAATGGCTTGGTTTGGCAATCTATTGCACAAATAGTTAGCACAAGTTATTTCTTCACCCCAAAATGGTTTGGATAGAGAAGCATCTAAGAGATCTATTTCTTCTCTCACTCACTCCATTTTGTTGAGGGGTGTATGGACATGACAACTCCCTCTTTATGCCATTAGAAATACAAAAGTCAATCAACTTATTGGAGACATATTCACCTCCATTATCACTCCTTAATACCTTAATCTTAGTACTAAGTTGATTTTCTACCAAAGTCTTGAACTTTACAAAAGAATCAAACACCATTGATTTGCTAGACAAGAGGTACATCCAACAAAATCTAGAATAGTCATCAATGAAGATTACATAGTACTTGGCACCACCATTAGACTCATGTGAAAAACTATGAACATCCGAATGGATGAGTTCAAGAGGAGAGTTTGATCTTGATGTAGATCTTGAGAAGGGTAGCTTGTGAGCCTTTGAGAGGCTGCATGCTTCACATCTCTTCCCACACTTTGACAAATGCTTGGGGAGTCCAACTGCAAGCTCCTTTGTAGTCATAGATTCCATGGCTTTGTAGTTGGGGTGGCCCAACCTTTTGTGCCATAGTTCCACCTTTGATAGCTCCACCTTTGATAGCTCCACCTTTTC
Organism: Diphasiastrum complanatum; assembly: GCA_029204225.1. Taxonomy (NCBI): domain Eukaryota; kingdom Viridiplantae; phylum Streptophyta; class Lycopodiopsida; order Lycopodiales; family Lycopodiaceae; genus Diphasiastrum; species Diphasiastrum complanatum. The sequence goes on along the minus strand of CM055100.1, from coordinate 61,418,520 downwards.
CAAGTTAACACTCTCCACTGCAATATTAGCATCAAGCTTAAACAATCTACCTTGCTTAAAGCCTTTGGCTATACATTCATCATTTCTAAGGATGGAACAAACTCCATGCTTAAATTGTACATCTAGGCCATTATCCATTAACTGGCCAACACTAAGCAAATTCTTGGTTAACTTAGGAACATAAAGAACATTATCTAGATTCATCCTTTTGGATGATCCCACATACAAGGGAATTGTTCCTATTCCACTTATCTTACATTCTTGACTACTTGCAGTATAGATTGATCTATGTAAGTCATTGTAAGAAAGTAAGGTGGAGAATATGTCCTTTTGATATGTCATGTGGGAACTTGCCCCACTATCAATCCACCAAGAATCATTGGTGTTGCTCTTGGATGATGGTGGTTTGTTGGAAACCATCAAGGATGACTCTTCATCCTCCTCTTCCTCCTGATGTGCAATGTTGCTTTGTTTGCTCTCTTGTGCCTTCTTCTTCTTGAGACATTCTGATGCAAAATGTCCTTTCTTTCCACAGAAAAAACATTTGTACTTGGACTTGTCTTTGATCTTGCCCTTTGAGCTTGAAGCCTCATCCTCCTCCTTGGTCTCCTTGAAGTGCTTCTTCTTGCCATTGGTCTTCTTCTTGCTTTTAAATGAGAAATTAGCTTTCTCATCACCATCCTGCAGAGAAATAGCATTCATTCTTGCATTGGTATGCAACATCCTACACTCTTCAGCTACTACACTGTGTAGCTTTTCTATAGTAGGCAAAGTGTCTTGGATTGCAAAGCTTTGGACCAAATTTGTAAAGCCACTCCCTAGACCATTTAGGACAATCTAAACAAGCTCACTATCTTGAATCTTCTCTCCAATGGAAGCTAACTCCCTATTAAGAGACTTGATTCTTAGCACATAATCTTGTGCATTCTCATCACTCCTCTTCATGCTTTGTAGAATCTGGTTCCTAAGCATGAGAACCCTCGAAGTGTTACTAGACTCATAGATAGATTTTAAAGATTCCCAAGCCTCTTTAGAACTCTTACATGATGATACTTCCCTTAAAAGATCATTGCTTACATTCATATTAATACAGTGAAGTGCAAGCCTAGACCTCTTCTTGTATCTCACTAATTCCTGTGCACCTAGAGGTTCATCTTCATCATCTATTAGAAACTCATAAAGATCCTGGAGCACCATTAGTGACTCCATCCTCACTATCCAAATAGCATAATTGGTAGAATTTAACCTCTCACTAGCTTCTAGAAGGTAGGCTCCCACTGATCCCATCTTACTAGCAAGATTCTACACACAAGATATAGATTTGTTTGGACCTGAAACTCACAAAGGTTTCAAACTTGCAGTGTTTCACTCAAATGTTGACTTCTAATCCAACAGATGGATTTTTAATCACAGTTCTATCACTCCCTCACAAGCTGGAATGAAGATAAGATGAGATGAAAACTACACTCAAGCAAATCTTGCCAATCTTGGCTATTCTTGGACAAAAAACTGACTCTATCTCTCTCATTCACTTTGATGTACTTTCAAGACCTGGTTTCCACTTCAAGAAGGTCTGAAATCAGCCTAGATTAATTAGTTTTCATGAAACAAATTCAAAACTAATCAATGGCAAGTGATCTTGGTAGCTTATCCTAGGATTTGCACCAAAAATTACATCAAACTGACACCATATGAATTTTCTATGTTCCAATGAATATGGGTTATTAAATGCTGGTTCAGAGATGCCCACACGTGTGAAAAGTACGGATTTTGATCCTGAAAAAGTTTGGGATCAAATCCCCTCACCAAAACCTGGATACCAGCTCGCCCTTCCAATACTAGCTTTTTGCACCAAAACCTGCTAAAACTGGATTAGATTCAAACACAGATCAATGGCCTTGTACTTGGCTCTGATACCATGTGAAAAGTACAGTACTAAGGACCATAAATGGATCTTTGAATGATCCACAAGGTGATTGTATGCTTGTTAAACAATCTATCAGAAACTAGTCATCAGAAAACAAGATCTAGTTTAGCAGCTTGATAGGAAACAAGTAGAGACAATCAAAGCATTGATCAAATAGTCTAATCCAACTCCACACGTGTGGAAATAAGGCTGTAGTACGGCCTGTAGACAGTGTTTACAAAGTGACAAAGCTGGGTTTCATTGGAAAAATAGAGTAATCACCATACAATGAGAGGAAACTCGAGTTTCTCCTTGAGGCTCCAAAAAGTTTCTATCTTCTCACTATGGAGAATGGAAATACATAGTAAAACACACTTCCTTTGCAAAGTTAGGTGAAAATCCAGCATGTAATAAGGAAGTAGACTCCACTTTCTTGCCCTAATGTGAAAACCCTAGTCTAGATCCAAGAGTCACGCTTGGTAGGTGCATGGTAGGTACAAATCTCATCATAAATCATGGTCTAGATCCTACAAAGTAGGAATCACTACCAAATAGACACAACCACTCCTCTTGACTCGTGGTAACCTACTTTAGGTGTGTATGTACAAGTGGCACTTTGGCCATTCAAGTAACCAACAAACAATATTGACAAAATGTACAATATTCTACATGACTAGATTTGCCAATGTAGGCAATTTTTCACATGGAAACCATGTTTGACTTGAATCAGAACTTTTAGTGCTTGCATGTAATGAATTTGCAGGAATTTGGATTTGAAGGCACGAATTTGTGGATTTCCCCCATGAATTTGGGTCCAAATTGGTCAAAAATCATGGTTTTTTTTTATGTTTTTTGGACTAATTTTGGGGTAGATCTCAAAATTCTCAGCCAAGAATTGGTATGGACATTTTCAAAGATGTAATGAAGCTTTCCCTAAGCTGTCATGAAGTTTGGTAGGGATAAGACACCATTAGGGGGCTCAAAACATTCAAAAATAGTGTATTTTTGATGATTTTTGAGCATGAATACCTCTCAATTGAGGGTCTGAACCTGTTGGTTCTTGTTAAAGATATGTTGGATTGCCTCTGATTTGAGCCATCATGCATCCAATTTGGATTGATGTGCATTAGACACCAACATATTGTAGTTTTGCTTGTTGAAGGAGGCCAAAAATGCATTTTTTGCATGATCTGAGCTTATGATTGCTTGCTGGACCTGTTAGAAGCTGCTATGCGTCTCTAATGAACCTTAGTAGAGTGCTTGTAACCTCTGATCCAAGGCTTTTTGGGCTGGGATGTGTTTTTTGATGATATCTCTCCACAAAAATGTGCCCTTCTAACTATTTTTCAGGAATTTAATGCTCGCATGTGTAAAGCTAGGGGGTGCAGGATGACATGGCAAGTGCCTTGTAGACCCACTCTCTCTCCGTACTGTGCTTTACAACGAACAATTTGGTGTCCTATAGAGAAAGTTATAGTCATCTGAAGTTTGGCAATTTTTGAACTAAAATTTGCAAAATTTTGGAATTGTTCTGATGCATGCATGCTTGTAAATCAGTATAGTGCTTTCATCTTGATGGAAATGTATGGATAGACTTGTATGCATGCTTAAATGCATGTTGCATGCGTAACCAGTGATTTTGATTAGTAGAATTCTTGCATGTGACTATTTTTAGCAATTCTAGATCAAAAAGTAAATTTCCTAGCAAATAGGCTATTTACAGAAAAATTTTACTTTTTTGGAAAAGTCAGTACATGTCGAGTTAGTTCCATGCAGGATCTTTCGAAATGATATCGATTTGAGACAGTGGCTGTGTTTTTGCAAAATCGATCTGATTAATCGATTTTCACAGTTGGTCCATTTCGAACAGATTTGAAAAATCCCAATTTTTCGTAAAAGTTAGTGGCTGGTCATAAAAAAGTTGCTGTTGCTTAATTGTTCTGATATTGATTTTGCGAAAGTTTGCTCAAACGAGTGAAAGACCTTGCTGAATGATATCAGCCAGTTATGAAGGTTTTGAACATATCACTTATTGGTTGATGATTGAATCTCGACTAATTTAAGCAAATTTTGCATGTCAGGAAATCAATATGGCAGACGATAATGCAAATGCAGCTCTCGATGGTCAGGTGCCAATGCCTACCTATCTGCAAATTTGTTAGTCATTAAGCCAAGCGCTTAATGCGATAAACAATAGGAACACTTTACGTGATCAACAAATGGAAGTACTGTTAAATCAAGTGAGAGCTTTGTCTGTTCCGAATTTGGGCTTTCAGCCTGAACCATTTTCGGGGGAGAAGAAAGAGAAAAAGCCTGAAATTGTGGATGACTAGTTAACCAAGTGGACCGATTATTTTAATCTACACGGAATTTCTGAAGAGAAAAAGATAGAGAGTGTTATTCTGTTCTTCCGTGGTAAAGCTTCGTTGTGGTGGCGTGATTTACAACCTAAACCTATCACATGGGACGAGTTTATGGAGGTGTTCAGAAAGTCATTTGCGGTTGTGGACGACTCGGATTTTTACCAAAGATTTGTGATTTGCAAAATGGGTACTTGGAGTTTGGACTCATACCTACAAGATTTTATGGATTTGTGGAATAAAGTCCCCTCATTCGATGCAAAACTAGCACTGTGGCAGTTTATCCTAGGTCCGCCTACAGATTATCAGGCTTCAGACCTTTGATGATGTAGTTCGTGTCGCGAAAGCGTACGACTCCACGATTGTGGCATCTAGGAAGCAGTTACAAGCTAATCCATCTGGATCATCCGAGCCCAGCCAGAAAAAAAGAGAAGAAAAGAATTCGTGGAAATAAGAATAAAAAATATTTTGACGAACTGGATCAAGCTGCATTTGAATTTAGACAAAAGAAAAAGTTGCCCCGGAAAAAGGCTAGAAGGACCAATGTTTGTTTCCATTGTGATCAGTCTGAACACGTTATGAAATTTTGCCCAGAACGAAAGAAAGGCGCAGCTCAAGTGATTGAGATGCCAGGTAAAGAGAATCTTAAGATGGAAATTAATAAAATTAATTGTGAGTGCGATTGTTCTTTCAGTACTACTTCATTCTTGCCAAATGATTTATTTCGTTTGAAAGGCACTGTGAATGGACATGAAGTTAGTATTTTAGTGGACAATGGATCTACTCATAATTTCATTAACTCTGGTCTTGTGTAGAGACTCGGACTCAAAACTGAAGCCAATAACCATAGATATCGTGTATATCTAGCTTTAGGAGCGGATTGGAGATGTGGGATGTGAAAGTTCCAAGGGCTATCTTTTTTAATACTCCTTTACTCTCTCCAAATGATCTCTAACTCTAAGGAGTCAGATATTGAAAGGCCAATTTTGGTCGTTTAATCTCTATGAGCACATGTATCGATCATCATCATTGAATTACTGATCATCAACATCTTCTTCTAGCACTCATTGACTTATATAGCTATTAGATGATCCTACTTATTTTTAATTTATAGTTTAAAATATCATTAACAGTCCTTGTACTTGATCCGTAGATCGGGCGTGAAGACGCGAGTAGGTATAGAAGAGAATCTCCTTCGTTCATGACCAAAAGCATGAGATTGCGGTGCCATCGCAACCAAATATTGGCCACAACTGAAGCTATTGTGGTGTCTTCACAGTCCGTCCTCTTCGCAAGCGCAGCCACATGAGCGTCAAGTCTCTTTCGCAAGAGACCGCAGGCGGAACCTTATGCGGCACCTTGAGCGGTGCTTTACTTTGCATGTTAACTGCATGAGCATGAAGGGGCGGTGCCCTGATGGTGTCTTGTGGTGCCTTGGGTAGTGCTTCGGCGGTTCATTCACTTTACATGTTGTCGCATTATGACCGCAAGCGTTGCTTGTTGTGGAGCCTGGGCGATGCCTCAATGGTGAGCGATTCATGGTGCCTCGATGGTGTGCTCTTTAGCGGTAGCTATTGCGATATTTTGTGGTGCCTTTGGTGGGGCCTTGGAGGTGCTTTGTGGTGTGGTTGCGGTAATTGCATGTTAGACTTTTTTGTGTATTTTTGTGGACTGTGTTAAAAGTAGACCATTTTTGTAGATTGCGGTGAGCATTGAGTGAATTAGAGGGCGGTTAGGATGAGTAGGAGTAAGATTAACTCCAACACATGTGACATAAAAAAGGCATAATTTGTGGAATCAAGGTCCACTTGTTGCCTTTATCAATATAAGAGAGCCTCTTGGGCTCAGATCTCTCTCTCAAAGATCTCCTTGGTGAGAATACCCGAGGAGACTCCTCCTCAAATCTCGACCCCATCACTTCTTGAGATGCTTTGATCTCGGCCCCTTCCAAGTTAGATTTTTTATCTTCATGAAAAGTAACATCCCTACTCTCAATCACTTTTGAGTAGAGAGTATAAAGACTCTATAGGCCTTCTTGGTGGATGGGTATCCAACCATGATCCCTTTGCTTGAGCATGGATCATCTTTCTTCCTTGTTCCCAAGGGAATATGAGCAAAGCAAATACTTCCAAAGATTCTAAGGTGATCGACCTTAGTTCTTCTTGAACAAGACTTCATATGGTGTCCTTCCTCCAAGAGCAAGATGTGGGAGTCGTCGATTGCATAGATGGTTGGCACAATTGATAGCCTCCCAAAAAATTCTTAGGCAAGGATGCTTCAATTCAAATTGCTTTTGCCCATTCACACAAGGATCTATTCTTCCTCTCGGCCCTTGATAAGGGAAATATGTGAAAAATTGCCTATATTGGCAAATCTAGCCATGTAGTCTAATGTACATAATTGGATTCCACACATGTGAGGCCAATATGCCACATGGCAATCCACTCCTAATGTAGGTTAGGTTGAGTCAAGAGTGATGGTTGTGTCTATTTGGTAGAAATCCCTACATTATAGGACCTACCTCTTGATTTGTGATAAGATTTTGACCAACCATCTACCTACCAAGCATGGCTCTAAGAAATAGACTAGGGTTTCATTGTAGGGCAAAAAGTTGGAGTTAACTTCCTTATAACATGCTGAAAATTCATCTAACTTTACAAAGGAAGTCACTTTTGCTATGTATTCCAAGCACCCATAGTGAGATTTTTTTGGGAGTTCATTGGCAATCTCAAGTTTGCTCTCCATGTACATTGATTCTTTGTTATCCAAATGAAAACAAGACTTATTGGACTTTAAACACTGTATACAGGCCGTACATCAGGCTTCTCTTCACACGTGCCAACTCAGATTTGTGTTTATGCTCAATGATTTGATTGTCAATGCTTGTTGTTTGTCAAATTGCCAATCTAGATCAACTTTTTGATGACTAGTTTTTTGATAGATTGTTAAGCAGTACACAATCACTCTTGTGGATCTTTCTAAGATCCATTTATGGTCCTAAAGTACTATACTTTCACATGGTATCAGATCCAAGTACAAGGGCTTTAATCATTGACCAAATCTAATCCATTTTTAGCAAGTATTGGTGCTAAAAACTAGTCTTGTGAGGGCGAGTTAGAAGCTAAGTTTTGGTGAGGGGATTCGATTCCAAACTTGGTAGGGATCCAATCCGTACTGTTCACACGTGTGGGCACCTTTGAACCTTCATTCAATGCATGATATTCATTCGATCCATAAAATCTCAATTTGAGAGATCTTGACGTATTTTTTGGAGGAAATCCTAGGATAAGCTATCAAGATTGAGTGCTCGTAGTTATATTTGAATCAAGTCCTTTAAAGTTGATTTATAGGTCTTGAAAGTACATCCAGAAGAGTGATGGAGATTGAGTCATTTTTTTGTCCAAAAATAGCCAAGATTGGCAAGATTTGATTGTAAGTAGATTTCACATCATCTAATCTTCATTCCATCTTTGTCAGGGAGTGCTAGAACTAAGATTATAAGACCATTTGTTGGATTAGAAATCTAATTTGAGTGAAACACTACAAGAGAGACCTTTGTGAGTTTCTAGAGTCAATAAAATCCATTTCTTGTTTGTAGAAATCACTAGTAAGATGGGATCTATTGGAGCATACCTTCTAGAAGCTAGTGAGAGATTGAAGGAAGGTTAGGATGGAATCACTAATGGTGCTCCAAGACATTTATGAGTTCTTGATTGAAGATGAAGATGAACCTCTAGGTGCACATGAATTGGTTAGATACAAGAAGAGATCTAGACTAGCAATTCATTGTGTGAAGATGAATGGAAGCAATGATCTTTTAATAGAGGTATTATCTTGTACTAGTGCTAAAGAGGATTGGAATTCTTTAAAATCAATCTATGAATCAAGAAACACTTATAGGGTCCTCATGCTTAAAAACCAAATTTTGCAAAGCATGAGAAGAAGTGAGAAGAGTGCACAAGACTATGTGCTTAGAATCAAGTCTCTAAATAGGGAGTTGGCTTCCATTGGAGAGAAGAATAAAGATGGAGAGCTTGTACAAATTGTTCTTAATGGTCTAGGAGATGACTTTTCAAATTTGGTCCAAAGCTTTGCAATCTAAGACACCTTGCCAACTATAGAAAATCTTCATAGTGCATTAGTGGCTGAAGAGTGTAGGATGCTCCACACCAAAGCAAGATTGAACTCATTGTCTTTGTAGGATGGTAATGATAGTGGCGCTAGCTCCCAGATGACATTCCAAAAGGACTATTTCTCAATTTACTCTCTTATAATGATGTAAAAAGATCAATCTTTATAGCTAATTACTGGGGAATGTGATTTCCCTCGGTGTGTGCACTACCAATAACTAAGTAGGTGAACACAATAAAGAGTTTTGCGGTTGTTGCGGAAGCAAAGAGTAGACAATCAGACAAAGCAATCAGAAAGTCAGACAAGAAGCTATGACAAACAGGGAGATCGACCTTACCAGAAGGATAGTCGAGATCAAGGACCATGGATTGTTTGGTCATGTTCAAAATAGGTGCATGATTCACATGTCCTAAGCGATGATGCCATAGTAATGCTTTATTGACTAAAACAGAGGTTTTCAAGGCTTGACTAGACTCAAAATAACAGTGTGCCAATCTATATAAGTAACCTTGCCTCTTGCCAAGTGCAAGGATCTTATTACTCCTATCATTAATTCTGCATTGATCAGATTCGAATTCTACCTTATGACCTGAATCTGTAATTCTACTCACTGATAACAGATTTGTAGAGAGTTTAGGAACATATAAAACCTTTGATAGTAATTTGAATTGATCATGCTGGAATCGCAATCTTACAGTACCTTCACCTTCAATAGTGTGAGTACTATTGTCACCAAGATGAACAAAATTCTTCGTGCTGTAAGGAGTGTAGGAGTTGAAGATCTCACATTGATTGGTCATATGTTGAGTTGCTCCAGAATCCAAAAACCATGAATCATCCAAAAATGTGCTTTGATCTTTGACCATGAATGTGCCTTTGTCCAATTCAACCTGAGGAGATGATGAATTGTGTTTGCTTGTTGATCAGGTTGCTTGGCTGCATTCTTCGTTTGGAGAATTTGGCAATCCTTGATCTCATAGTTATTGCGCTTGTAATACCTGCAAAATATCTTCTTCTTCGACTGTGGATTCGATGATTGTTCTTGACCTTGAGTCTGTTCTTGATTCGTTCCTTTTTGGAGCTTTTTTGCTTCTATCGCTTTGAGCCTTTGTTGACAAATAGAGCTTGAGAGGAGGAAGTAGACAAAGTGTCTTGAATTCTTCTATTGTCTTCTTGCAGCAACATAATGATAACTCTAGTAAGAGTTAAATCTGAGTGTGTCGATATGATCATCACCCAGTTTTCATATGTAGAGGACAAGCTTGAAAGCAATGTCATAATTGCGTCTTGATCGTCTACGACTGATCCGACAACAGTCATCTGTTGCAAAAGATTCTTAAACTGGTTAATGTGACTTTGAAGAGAATCACCAGTAGACATTTTGAATGTGAAGAATTTCCTTCGTAGATGTAACTTAGTAGCTACGTCCCTCACGTCATATAGTGAGTTCAAAATGTCCCAAACGTCTCTTGATGTTTTAGCTTCAGCTATGTGTCCAATATGTGTATATGATATATTGAGGATAATAAGCGCAAAAGCTTTATCGTCCTTCAATTTCCACTTTGAGTCGTCGTCTTTAGGTTTTACTTCTGTACCTACAACAACATCCCATAATTCACTGGCAATTAGCAAGGTCTGCATCTTAAATTTTCACAAATAATAATCGGATCCATTCAACTTGTTTGTGATAAGACCGGCTTCACTTTGAGAATCCATCTGGAACTTAGTCAGTTGATTGTATCGATGATGCTAAGATGTGGTAATGCCAACAATAAGAAATTAATTCTCTGATACTGAAAGGTTGAAAAGAATTAAAGAGTATGATATCAATTTGATATCGCAAAAGATATTAAGTATTAGAGCTTTTGTTCTGATATCATATTGGAATCAGATAAAGAAATAGTGAAACAACTTTGATACCATGTCGGAAAGTGGTATGCAGAAGATAGGTCTAGCTCGAAAAGAAACGAATGAAAATAATTCGTGTGTCTAAAAAGAAAACTTTTCGTGCATGGCGGAATAAACTATCTTCATCTTTCCAATGCATGACTACGCCTATCAATTTCAAACAAGACAATAGTGATAGAAATCATGTCTGAAATTATAGTAACTAACTTTGAAATCGTTAGTACTATAGTGATTACATAGCCAAACAATTAAGCATCGAAAATTATCAGACAAATAATTAGTCGCAAAAAAATACAGAAACGCATATAGTATGAGACGAAACTGAACGCAATAAAGAATAGTATTGATTCATAACGAAACAGAAGTAAATGAGTATAATAAGTGGCCAATTGAAGCCGTGTACTCTATGCCATCTCTGAGCGACTAAAATGAAAGTTTGAATTAATGCGCAATGATGATGAGCAGTAGCACAATAGCAATCTCTAACACAACTCTAAGAAGTGAGCTAGAATGCTCAAGAGTGTTCAGGCTTGCAGGCGAGAGAGAGAGAGAGAGAGAGAGAGAGAGAGAGAGAGAGAGAGAGAGAGAGAGAGAGAGAGAGAGAGAGAGAGAGAGAGAGAGAGAGAGAGAGAGAGAGAGAGAGAGAGAGAGAGAGAGAGAGCTAACTATTCAAATGCTTATGATAATTCTGATTTTCAATAAATTAATCTGTATAAATATGAACAGCTATTTATACTAAGAAATTAGGTCGTCAATTGCAATCACCAGTTGGCTGGTGATCCGTTGGCATCCATCCGGTCCTTGTCATCGATTGCTAATAAGCAGTGAAATTGGCCGTAAACGTTCTGTCTGCATAGATGAACCAAAATTGTAGCTTTGTAGAAATGAACTAAAACAGCCATAGGCGAAACTGTCAGATTTTTTGCAAAAAAGTGAAAAAGGCGAAGGTGCCCTTAAATCTCATTTAGGGTTGCCCCACACGTTGCCAGAGTATGCGTAGGTGAGTACCCCAACCCCACAGTTGAGCAAGGTAAACTATGGAATCACAATTTTGCAGCACGATATGGTTCTATCCCCAGTCGAAAAGAGCTTATGACATTCGGAGCCACGGTCTACCTAGCAAGACACTAAAGGATTGGGGAGAATCAGGCAAGTCCAGGATTACAAAATCTAGTGCAAAACGAATTTTGGCTACTTTGGTATGCACATCATTGGCTATGCCTAAGGGCTTCACACTAGACTGGTCAACGAATTTGATTGTAAAAGGAGCACTTACCATGTGAGTAAGACCCCATTCGTGATAAAGCTTGGAGGAATTGATGTTCACTCTAGATCCTCCATTGACTATGGCTGATTCTTTTGGAAATCCGCGATGCGTGATTGGGATGGTCACGTGTTTGGCATCCTTCTCCCAATTCACACCTACTTGGTGGACTGGTTGCGATCTCTCTACTTCTTCATCTGGAACCAAATTTGTAGGGTGCACTTCTGGTTTTCACTGTCTGGTCCATCTATGTAAGTCTTCAATCCTTCCCAAAGGGTTGGATGCGTCTTGAGTAAGGTGCCTAAGGGCATTCTAACATCACTTTTCAACAGATCAACTAGGACAGCGGTGTGGTCTTTTTCCTCTTCCTTGTTATGGAAAGGGACTTTGAAACCAGAATGCTCATTTGTATTCTGTTCACGAATGAACTACAGGTAACCTAGGATTAACTAGGGATTCACTGGGCTGTTGATCGTTAGCACCATCAGGCTGATCTTGCTCTCAAGCTGCTTTTCTAGCCTGATCTAGAGCTTGGGCTTATTTCACCCACTCCAGCCTAGAGGCTATACCCCAAGAACCGCTGCAAGGAGTCTGTAGTGAAAAAGAAACTGAAGGTCATCAGGCGTTCACCCTAGAAGAAGGTCAAAAATACGAGGACGAAGATTTCCTCCATTATGTAGATCCTGATCGTTTTAAAGTTGTGCCAAAATCTTGAAGCCCTAGATCCGTGAGATCCTCTAGCGAACGCAGATCTCATCAAAACTAGAGAGCCCCACAAGGCAATGTTGTTGTAGGCTGAAAGGATACATGACTAGTGTTCCAATAACTGTTGATGATCTCCTACGAGAATGTATAGATTGGGACCTAGCGGAGGACGAAGCTCTTTATAAGCTAGAAATCTCATTATGGGACAATACCGTAAAGATGGTAAAAGATCCAACCCCTGATCCATAATCAAAATCACCAACGAATGCCAAGAGAACTGTACATAATCTCATTGCAATTATTATCGGAGGTTTGTCTTGAACTTTGCTAAGCTGGCCCGTTTAATCTATCAGATGACTATCCAACTAGAATGGACAACCGAAGCCACTGAGGCTTTCACAAACTTAGAAAGGCCTTAGTTACCGCACCAATCCTTCGACCTCCTATTTGGACCATATAATTTCACATCCACACAAACGCCTCTAACTATGCCATAGGGAGTGTTCTGACGCAACCAGGGGAGTACAAGAAAGATTACTCGATCTACTTCTCAAGTAGGCAGTTGATTCTTGCAGAGATGAACTATACCACCACCAAGCGTGAAGCGCTAGCTATGGTATACAGTGTGAAGAAATTCCACCATTACCTGTTAGCCAACCCATTTGTCTTCTTCGTAGATCATCAAGCCCTACCTTACATGGTAAATAGACCTTACACAACCGGGCGGATCACCCAATGGCTGCTGCTTCTCCAAGAGTTCGACTTTAAAATTGTTGTTCGCAAAGGGAAACAACATTATCTGGCCGATAGTCTGTTTTAGTACCTAGTCGTGATATGGGAAAAAAAAAATCATTGATCAAATGTGGGGTATTTTGGAAATTTTGAGGTTTAATCTAGATCCCAATGTGGTATCTCATTATTTACAAAATCAAAGGCCCTCAAATCTATTTCTCGCTTTCTTAATTAATCCTTTACTTCTTAGTAATTTCTCGAATATAAGACATCAAACTAGTTTATATGAATTTTTTCCAGCATGAAGTTATTCTTCTGAAAGATTGTTATGTCATATAAATTACTACTTGTGGGAATGGACTTGGAATTCAGATAAATTCTAAGGTTTTATCTTTGTTGCATAAACAGGTTTCAATGGAATGATTGTACTATCACTCGGGTTGAAAATATTTGAAGGAAAATTCTTGTTTGTAATAGAGTAAATCCTTTAGTGGAAGTACTTATTACTGACTTTTCTTGGATTTAGATATTTTCATATATCATCTTTCCAGTTAACTTTTATTGAAATTTATAATTTCTTTAAAAGGAGGGGTGAAGTGGTGAGATAAAATTTTATTTGGGAATCTGTAGGTTACATAGTTTTTGGAAGAGAACCAACTGTGGTATAGAAAGGAGATTTGGTCTGAAAGTAATTTCGGATACATTCAGAGTAAGATACCTAGTTGGAACTTTTCGAATAAGAGAAATTCTCTAGGGATTGTGTGGACAATCTGGATCTAGAACAAGTTTGAAATTTGAATCATTATCTATAAGTAGTACTAAAAAAGGTCAAAGGTTACTAGTTCCATTTTGATTGAAATAGAAGTAAGTTTGATCAGAATTTCTGTCTGATAATTTTGTATTGGATCAACCTAATCTTACTTGAGTACTTGGATCAGAGAGGGGTTGACTGAGTGGAAGAAATTATGTAATTAGAGGTGTGTGGGATTGGAAAACTGTTGAGAGTGAATGTTATTCGTCTCAGAGATTTTTCGGATATGTTATTTACTCATGAGAAATAGAAAATCTTTTGTAGCTTATTTACAAGATCTCAGTGAGATATGTGAGTAACATATGTGGATTATTTCCTTGGTTAATATTGAAAGTTAAAGGAACTGTTCTTGTAATTCTTTCCTATCTTGAGGAGCTTCTAAGGATAGAAGCAATTTAAGGAGGGAAGAATGTCATGGCCATATTCGGTTAAGGACCTGAAATAGTCCTAATATGGTAGGTCTGCCCTCCAGTGTTCGAGATTATTGGTCACGTTGTGATTTAATTTCATGTCAAGGCCAATTTGTGACTAATAACCTTGAGAGGACCCAAACACTCTAATTGAGACATATTGGAGCATTGCATATCTGTGTGACAGATATAGGCAGGAGGATTGCATGAAGAGATGAGATCTATTTATAGTTGACCTACATGGGGGTTTCATGCACAGGGTACTACTCTCTATATAATGCAGTAGGGATTCTCCCGTCGACATATTGGGTTTAGGTTACTAGTTTCTCTCTTCTTCTCTTGCTTTACATGACATGGCTTGGGGGCTAGATCCATGTTTGATCTAGGATTGGTTGGGTAGTTTGGCTCCATAGTCTCTCCTATTGTGTTCTCCTATCCTCATCTAAGGGTTTATCCTTTAGGGTCTTTACAAGATTACTTAGACATGGAGCACCATCTCAAATTTAACGATTTGTTAAATTTGAAGATTGAAATTTTTCAGGATCCACATTAAAGAGGAGTGTTGGAATTCTATGCTCAAGCCCAATTCCATTAAGTAATGAGCATCCTGAAAAAAATGTTTATACTTATTTTTGAAAAATTACAAAAACAGAGGAGACTCAATTTTCTTCTTGAAGATCAAAAAAATCAGAATTGAATTTTTCCCACCCAATGTCAATCCCATCAATGAAGGATTTTTTGACCCTTGATCAGATCGGATCGAGACGAAAAACATATGGGCGTCTTTGACCTTGGATAGGATCTGATTTTTTCTGACCTTGAAAAAATCCGAGCCTATGTATAAAATTTCGACCCTCTATAAAATCTTAGAATTTTTCGATACTGTAACGACTCAAAAAATCCGAGATTTTTTTATATTCAAAAGTTAGAGGATTTAAACAAGGGTGCTAGTGTTGCTATTGTGAGTGCAACTAACAATCTTGGTGAAAAGAAGCATGTAATTTGATACCTTGAAAAAATTGCATGCAATTTAATCTTGCTAATGTAATTTGATACAATTTTTCCATTCAAGTGTGCATCTTACAAGGGTGAAGAGCACTGGAGAGTCTACTATATTTGAATCCTTCTTAAATAATGTTAGTAGACATGAAGGGGCTTGCTTTTTATCTTTAAGATTGATGATGTTTAGTATATTGTATAGATATGACAAGACAATAAAGCTGAATGCTTTCCAATCTACATTTGTTGTTGATAAACGGTATCATTTGATAGCTACTTTGTAATAGTTTGAATAGTTTCATAAAAGATGAAACATCATTTCTTTTGGAAATCTTTGGGTCCACATGCTTTGTGCATGATCATTCCAATGTAAGGACCAAAGAAATTCTACATCAATGATAGAAATAATGGTAGGAAATTGCTCTTCAAGAAAAGCTTATTGGATTTGCATTTCCCGTACTAAGAGAGTTGTAATTAGTAGAGATGTATTTGAAGAAGCATGTGTAGATCATCAACCAATCCAAATCATTGATGGCTTGGATTCAAGTCAAGAGGAGGAACAAGCTCAAGACCCGAGGACTCCAAGAAAATCCTTGAGTAACAAGATGGAGTCATCAAGACTCACTCATATGAATCAAGCAAGGCAAGTTGGATTTGGCAACATTCTTTATGCACTTAATAGCTTAAGAGATATATCATCAAGTGCACAAAATACCTTGGAATTCATATCTTGGCATGATGTATAGTTTTGAAGTGTGCTACATGTATATAGACACATCTATGGAACATCTCGTAAGGGATCCTTTAAGAGTAGTGAAAGATCCTTCGGGGATTATTCTCTATTGGAGTCTCAAAACTTTCTTGTTTCTAATTGGATTTTTTCTAAGACACTTCTAAAAGTATTCATTCTTCAAGCAAAAATCAGCTCTTAAAGTTATAGATAGATGTGCCATAGTTTAAATTTGAGTGTGCAAAATTGTCAAAATCCCACAATTTTAGCTTAATTAAACTATGTCAATTTGTACATAGGTGGGTCCCACATGTGTGAATCCATGTTGATGGGGCAAGGGAGTATGGAGAAGGCGAACAGAGAAGAGAGCAGGAATATTTGCGGAATAGCTCTCCCGCTATAATGGGCTGCTAGATGCAGAAACAATATAATAGATTGTTAATGCTAAGTGTAGTCACAGCTCAAGCGCTCTATGCCCAACAAAATCTTATAAATTTGTTTATACTCACAAAATAAAAACGAGTACAATCCACCAAAGAGATTAGATTTCAATGAGAAGTTCAATTCAAAAACTTTGGAGTGATAGTGCAACAAAATGATGCAACTTCCTCAAGCGTCAAGGATAGTTGTTCTTTGATCAGAAACTGAGGAGTCGTAGACCTCCGTGTTCCAATCAAAGTGAGTGGACAAGCGTGATAACATAAGTAAAGTGCATTCAATCACAATAAGCATTCATCTACGTTGTACACAAATAGAAAAACATATTGCTGGTATATTACTCTGAAGCACAACAAAATGACAGTTACAACCAGAATAACGGTGTAACTGGGAGGCTCAAAATCATTTGTCTCATGGAAGGAGCATCACTTTGAGTGTATTGGGATGATCCATTTATAGATTGCATCCATGTATTAATTACAATAAATGTTTGTCATCTAATTAGGCAAGTCGTTGTACTTGAAAGTACTTGGCTTGTGATGACAACTGTATAATGTGTACACAATGTCAACGAGTTGAGAATGTTGACGCAGACGAGGACGTTACAAATTCTCTCTCACTTCGCATTTTACGTGAAGTGGCTGGAACGTTCCTCGTTCAAAATAGACGACCTTCGGAATTTTCTCTCTCTTTGCATTTTTGGGAAAATGCAAAAAAGTCGAATCTATCAAAAGACGATTAAAACTTTTGAACCGCACGTAAGTTTTACTTCTTCAAAATAGTTGAAAGGAAGGAGTTGAAGATAAGTGTCGCATTTTTCGGGAAAGTGCAAAACATGCGAACTGTGCGACACTTAACGTATTTCTACAGACTGTTGAAAAATAATGTATTTTTGCAGACTTATTCTAAATGCTAGTTTGTGGAAGTCCTTGAAGATGACCAAGTCTTCAATGGTCTTCAAATAGTTGAACTTAACATTTGAACATGGAGAATAATAGGATTGGTTACCCTTTGCTAGAGATCAGCCGAAAGTCCATTGTAGTCGTTCTTCAAATAGTTTGGCTGTCTAAGTTGTGATTCCTACAGGTATCAGATGAGCAGACATAGAACCCAAAATAGTTTTCACCTGATCCTAGATCAAAGATCAGTAAACATGCAGGAAGAATCTTGAGATAAAAATTAGTTATTCACCAAGGAGACAACTGTGGGCTTAATTTCCAATAGTCCCCCTTAAGGTCATGGTTGGTGCTTTGGTATCTTCATCAGCAGGTTCAATATGTTAAAGGACTTTTGATGCTTGAAACTGAGAAGCACTTTGGTGAAGATGTCTACGACCATTTCTGTTGTGGAGCAATATTGAAGGATCACTTGCCCTGAGAAAACTTTCTCCCGAATGAAATGATATCGGATTTTTATGTGCTTAGATTTGCCATGAAATCTGGGATTCAGCGACAATGAAATACAGCTCAAGTTGTCACACAGAATGGTGGTAGCATTAAACTGAGTGTGATGTAAGTCGTGAAGTAATAACCTGATCCATACATCTTTTTTGAAGCTTGACATGTTGCGATGTACTTTGCCTCGGTTGAAGAAAGCACAACTGTTTTCTACCTTCCTTGAGTTCCACAAGATCGGTCCCCCTGCCAGATAGAAACAGAACCTGAAGGTAGATTTTTTGGTAGAGAATGCTCCTTCCCAATCTGAGTTGGAGTAGCCTCACAAGACGAGTGTTCTAACAAACCCATAGTTGGCCAGCAAGGTGCAAACTTTATGGTTTGCTTTATATCATGGCTACAAAATATCAGTTTACTAAATTCAAATAGATATAAAGAAAAAAATCACAAGTAAGCTATAAATGTACATAGAATGGTTAAGCACTTAAAATAGTTCAGGAAAAAATCAAAAAGCATTTGGGTAGAAAATGAATTTATTTTGGTAATTTACATCAATAAACTTTGTCAATCTATGTGGAATTTCTTATAGGGTCTTTTTTGGATTCAGAATTCCTATAATGTAGTTTTTCATCTCTTAGGTCTACCTACTCCTCTAAACCAACTCTGGCCTGTGATCTCTTACCATCTTTCTTGGCATAACTCGACTAATCCAAGTCCTAGAGTGCTATGAGGAGTGTCATAAGTTTATCTGTAAGGCCATTCAGTCGAGGACATAAACGAAATTCACCTAACAAATTTTTTTGGGTAGGTTTTCAAAACCTACAAGTTTAATTACTCATAGGTAAAAAGCCTATTCATATTTTTTACATAGGTTTTTGGCTTTAAAAAAAAAATTAAAAAGTTTGTAGCCTATCAATTTCAAGATTTATAGGTTTTTAGTTTTAGTCTACTACTAGTTAGAATTAAAGTAGAATCATTGTGCTACTGTACTGTGGGTCCTATAAGTTGATAAGGATCAATAAGCCTCGCCACGAGGCAAGTCGACGGGACACGCGTCCCGCCAACGGCAACCTGGGTCATGCATGGGTTGCTTGAGTGAACAACTATATGTACAGTGTAATTTCATTTTGAGAAATACAGTTGCTATGTGAGCTTGCTGAGGAGAGTGTTTTATGTCTGTGTTACTGTGTAGCATGATCTGTGTTCCTGTTCGAAGCAAATTCTAAGTTGGTATAAGAGCCGTACAGGGAGTGTACACAATACAACATCGCCAAGGGTTGTCGGCTGAATCAGAACCTCAGCAAACGAAATTTTTAAATTTTGAAGCAGGCTATTTGGTGTCTGCAGTCAGTGTGCATTCAATCGGACACCGTTTGACAAACGGATTGAAGCATCAAAGTTCTAGCAGTAGGGCGACCTCAGAGCAAGAGGATAGACCTGTCAGAACTACCAAGTTTGGAATCAAATAGCCTCACCAAAATGTAGATTCTTGTGTGAAAAACCTTGGTCTGGGGTTTGGGAGCACAAAATCAGAGATTTCTCTCCATTCTGAACTCTTTTTGGAGTTGTAAAAGTTGGAAGGAGGGCATCCTACTCAGTTAAGCAAAATCAGAGACGGCCGTGGGCGGCGGCGCACCAGAGAGGGTGCTGGATCGTGTTCTACAAGGCAATTGAAAACCCTAGTAAAGCCATAGTTGGTAAGCAAGAGAAGGAGATGAGCCGTGGAGGTCGCGCGCGGCCAGTGTGAATTGGACCGTTGTGTATTTGAGGGAATCCGCGGCTGGAAGAGCCCATTTCAAAGCCCCAGAGCGCTGATAGCCATCTAATCGATGATGAGGTGAATCAACAGTGAGGTTTGAGCGTGGGCAGACAAATGTAAGCCGCAGGATCAAAGGCCACCGTTGGATTCAATTGAAGAGGGCCCTGAAAAATTGAAGTGCATTTTGGCCTTCAATTTCATTAAAAATTTTCAAAGTGAAAGTTGAGTTGTGTCCCTTCACAAGTGAAGAGTGAAGTTTCTTCAAGGTGAAGAAACAGCTAAAAAACAAGGAAAATCCTTATTTTTGGGTCCTTTGCATGTTTTGACCCAAACGAAAGGCTATAACCTCCAAACGAAGAGCACCCGGACTGTACCTGCAAGTACGGTACAACAAAACAGAGTGATTGCAACGGAGAAAGTGTTCAGAGTGCGCCAAAAGTGATTTCACCATTCCACTGGGCACGTAGTTGGGAGTTGACGACTGAGTGCATTTCGGAAGGCGACGCCGATTTGGCTTTCAAATTGGTGGAAAAGCGGTGAGTGACCTGGTAAGGAAAAAAGTGCAGGTCATTATTTTCAACTTCTGACAACACAGTTGGCCTCGTCATACTGTTTTTAGTCTATAGCAGAAGTTTCAAGCAGTTTTGCGATGGCAAACATGGGAGAGTCCATTTTGAGTGAAAGTAGCAAATTGGACTGGATTTCCAACTATGCAGTGTGGAAATTCAAAATGAAAAACATACTGATGGAGAAAGACATGTGGGAAGTCGTCACATGTGATGAGAGAAGGCCGCCAAATGAAGCGATATCAGAGTGTTTGACAAAAAGATGAGGAAAGATTTGACCTTCATTAACTTGTCAGTGAAGGATTACATCGTTACCCACATTTGTGATGTTGTTACACCCAGACATGCATGGGATGTGCTAAAGGAGCAGTTCGAAATGTCAAATCCGTCAAGAATTATGTTTCCAATGTCAAAGCTGAATAGTGCTCGAATGGAGCAAGGAGAGCACATTCAGACGTACATGACCAGAATCAAGACAATGAAGGATGAACTGCATTCTATTGGTGAGCGCATACGTGATGTGAAACTGGTGCACAATGCATTGTGCGGCATTGCAGAACCCTATCAGATGTTTGTGAGCAGAATAGCATCAAGAGAAATATTGCCAAACTTTGATGAGCTCATAGGAATCTTGATGCAGGAAGAGCAACGGCGAGAAATGGTGAAAGCTAGATGTCAAAATACTGACGATCAGGCACTTGCGACACGCCAAAAACAAGAAAAGGGCAAGGGCAAGAAGAAGTCTAAGCAGCAATTTGCCAAGACTCAAGAGGATGAGGGATCTTCCAATAAGACCAAGAAGAAAGACAAGTGCTTCCATTGTGGTAAAAAGGGCCATTGGAAGAGTGAATGTTGCAAATTCCTAGCGGAACAAGGCAAGGGGAAACCAAAGCAAGCAAGTAACCTTGTCGATGAGGGTGAGATTGAAGATTCTAGCATTTTCATATCTGCATTGTCATCCAATCAAGATGATCAAGCGTGGTATATTGACTCGGGAGCCACAAGACACATGACATGTAACAAGAATTGGTTCAGTAGCTTAAAAGTGTTGGATAATGGAACATCCGTTTCACAAGCAAATGGTGAGGTATGCAAGATCAAGGGGATAGGTATCGTTTCAATCCAACTACCTGATGGCAAAAGCAAGATGATCAGGGAGGTACTTTACGTACCAGGTTTGAAGAAAAATCTACTTTCTATTGGAGTCATTACTGATCAAAAGTTGAAAGTGTGATTTGCCCATGATCATTGCTTTGTGAAGGATGTGAACCAAAAGTTTAAAGTTATTGCGGATGGAGTAAGGGAGCCCAATACAAAATTGTACAAGCTGAATGCTACAATCAAGGGGCAACATGGACTCGTATTGTCCATTCCATCGCATACGGAGTTGTGACATAAGAGGCTTGGTCACTTGAACTTGGGAAGCCTCAGTTTGATGAGAAAATTGGAGATGGTAACAGGATTGCCTACTATAGAAGACCACTTGAAATCGATGTGCAAATCGTGTATATATGGGAAACAGCATCGAGAGAACTTCAATAAAGGTGGTGTTGCAAGAGCAAAGAACATCCTGGATTTGATCCACACAGATTTATGCGGGACTATGAGGACCATGTCCTTAGGTAAAGCCTTCTATTTCATGACCTTTATTGATGATATGTCACGTAAGACGTGTGGATCTACTTCTTAAAGAAGAAATCGGATGCATTTGACAATTTCAAGAGCTTCAAAGCATTGGTTGAAAATTAGACAAGTAGGAAGATCAAAGTCCTAAGATCAGATAGTGGAGGTGAGTATAAGTCTAATGACTTCAATGATCTTTGTGATCAATGTGGGATTAAAAGACAATTTATGCAAGCTCATACTCCTCTCAATGGTGTAGCTGAGCGCAAGAATCGTACGATTGTGGAAGGTGCCAGATCTATGCTAGCTGAGATAAACTACCAAAAGATTTTTGGTCAGAAGCATACTGTACAACAGTCTATCTTCAAAATAGAAGTCCTACCATTGCCATACCAAAGATAACACCTAAGGAAGCATTCACGAAGAACAAGCCAAAGGTGAACCACTTGCAAATCTTTGGATATATGGCCTTTGTATACATTCCTAAGGAAGAGAGACGTAAACTTGATGTAAAAGCTATCAAGTGTATATTCCTAGGATATGATGAACGTGTGAAGTAGATGTTTTGATCTAGTGGAAAACAAAATCCATGTAAGCCTAGATGTTATCTTTAATGAATCCAAGATGTATGGAGACGAGGATGCTGAGAAGATAGATACATCCAGTGGGAAAGATGGTAAGGTGAGGATACCTCCTGATCATGATCCATTCATTGACCTTCCGAGTGATGAATATGAGGATACATCTCAAGATACTACTACTCAACCTCAAGAGACAGGTTGGAGAGGTAGAGACAAACCTTTTGGTACAAGAAGGATTGAAGTTGTAGGTGACAAATGGAAGGAGAAGGATGTACCGTGGGATACATTTTCACCAAGAAACCGATCACCTGACAGGAAGCTCCCTAAATGGTTTGAGAGATTGTTGGAGAGCCGCGACATGGATGACTTTCCAGGATCATCTAGCCAGGGAGAGCTATGAAGATCAACAAGAGAGAAGACACAACCTGAAAGGTATGAAGCAAATTATGCTCTCTTATCTAGCATTATTCAAAGCAAAGAACCTTCGACTTATGGTGAAGCGAAGGATGATGACATTTGCGTCAAGGCCATGGGAGAGGAGATGGAGTCAATTGCTAAACATAGCACATGGGACTTAGTAGAACCACTAGTTGGCAAGAAACCCATTGGTTGCAAATGGGTATACATGACTAAGTACCATGCAGATGGAAGTATAGCAAAGCACAAGACAAGATTGGTGATCAAAGGGTATGCACAAAGTAAAGGCATCAACTATGAGGAGACCTTTGCGCCAGTATGTAAGTGGAATACTCTACGTCTACTTGTTGCTTTAGCTTCATGTTTTGGTTGGCCTTTGCATCAGATGGATGTGAAATCTGCTTTTCTAAATGGTGAGTTAGAAGAAGAGTTGTTCATAGATCAATCTGAAGGCTTTGTAGCAAAGGGACAGGAAAATAAAGTATGTCGCTTGAAGAAAGCGCTTTATGGTCTTAAACAGGCACCACGTGCGTGGTATAGCAGGATTGATGCCTACTTTCATTCAAAGGAGATGGTGAGAACACATTCTGATCCAAATCTATGTCTTATGCTTTGATGGTATGGTTGCTTTAATTGCTCTTTATGTTGATGACTTGATTATTACGGGAAATAATCAAGAGGTGATAGACATGATCAAGAAAGACCTCATGGAAGAATTTGAGATGACAGGTCTCAGTTTGATGCATTATTGCCTTGGAGTAGAGGTGTGGCAAAAAGGACACGAAGTGGGTTTAACACAGGTGAAGTATGTCAAAGAGTGGCTACACAGGTTTAGGTTGCAGGATTGCAAACCAGTGAATACTCCTATTGGACCAGGTAAAAAGCTTTCTAAGCTTGATGAGTCACAATCATTTGATGCTACGTTGTATAGGCAGTTAGTAGGGAGCTTGATTTACCTTACCACAACTAGAC
Organism: Diphasiastrum complanatum; assembly: GCA_029204225.1. Taxonomy (NCBI): domain Eukaryota; kingdom Viridiplantae; phylum Streptophyta; class Lycopodiopsida; order Lycopodiales; family Lycopodiaceae; genus Diphasiastrum; species Diphasiastrum complanatum. The sequence continues at coordinate 61,394,814 of CM055100.1, read as the reverse complement.
CAGATATATGCTATGTTGTTGGCATTGTAAGTCAGTTTATGGTAGCACCTACGAAAATGCATTGAAAGACAGCTAAACGCATTTTGCATTATGTGAAAGGCACTTCAGATTATGGCTTGATTTACATGAAGCATGATGGTTTACCTGAGTTGTGTGGCTATGTGGATGCGGATTGGGGAGGTGACTATGATGATCATAGATCCACCACAGGGTATGTATTCTAGTTTTGTGGCAGTTGCTTTTCCTGGTAAAAGCTATGTATATGACTGTATAAAAAGTAGACTCTACTTTAAGGGAGAGAGTTAGAATTAAAGTAGAATCATTGTGCTACTGTACTGTGGGTCCTATCAGTTGATAAGAATCAATTGGCCTCGCCACAAGGCAAGTCGACATGACACGCATCCCGTCAACGGCAACCTGGATCATGCATGGGTTGCTTGAATGAACAACTATATGTACAGTGTAATTTCATTTTGAGAAATACAGTTGCTATGTGAGCTTGCTGAGGAGAGTGTTTTTTGTCTGTGTTACTGTGTGGCATGATCTGTGTTTTTGTTCAAAGCAAATTCTAAGTCCAGTGACCACCTTAGGAGTCAGGACTCGGGACTCAAGAGTCAGGACTTAGCATTGTCAAGCATTGAAATTTGAAGCACGCTTCCTCTCTCTCTCTCTCTCTCTCTCTCTCTCTCTCAAAGTCTGTCTGTGACTCCATGATTCGCGATTCATCTCTCTCTCTTATCAGTCTTGATCGAAGTCTGTGACCTCCTGTCCATCGTGATTCAGGAATCAGGAATCAGAACGTTTCAGAAGTGACCTCCTGTCCATCGCGATTCAAAAATCAAGAATCAAGAATCAGAACGATTCAGAAGGATTCAGTAGTGAGCAGTGAGCACGCTGCTGCACGGCGCACACTCTTCCTCTCTCTCCATCGCGATTCAAGGTCTTAGAGAGCTCCGGCGGCCAGTGTCCAATTGCCAGCCTCCCTCTCAAATCTTCTGACTCTTGAGTTTCTACTATTCTGACTCCTGAGTTTCTAGAATCTTTTGTTTTCAGATTCTTGAATCTAGAAGTTTTAACTTTTGGTTTTCAGCTCTCATTTTTCAGCAAAATCTAGCTGCGCTAGTAGTAAGTACCAGTGGAGCACTGCTTATGGAAATGCACTATGCAGTCACTGCAGTGTGGAATCGTGGATTCTTACTACTGAAATTTTGATTCAATGCTAATAGCTCTCTCATTGTCTCTCAATTGCAAAAGCTTTGTTTCAAATTTCTGAGATTTCTAAGTTCTTGAATGTTTCTTGAATCTTCTAGATACTGAAGTTTGAATTTCTAGCACTATAGTCTATGATATGTGAACATGTTCACAGTTCATCCAATACTTGTAAGTTGTCAGTGACTAGTCATTACTTTACAAATTGCTACTAACTAGTACTAATGCTTGTATTGGCTGCAGCTTGCGTGTGCACTGTGTGCTCCAGAGTCCAGTGACCTCCAGTCTCCCTATCAGTGCATTAGGATTCAAGATTCAGTAATGGGCATCAATAAATAAGACACCTTGCTTTCTTTGGAGGCTGAAATGACACTCTCTAAATTCTGAAATCAGAGTTTTTTCATGCACTGTAAAGTATAGATTTGTGCAGTCTCTAAGCTTTTCTCAATCTTAAACATTTTACAAATTAGAATTTGGTGCAGGCAACAACCACTCAGGAAAGAATGAGCTCTCTCTCTCTCTCTCTCTCTCTCTCTCTCTCTCTCTCTCTCTCTCTCTCTCTCTCTCTCTCTCTCTCTCTCTCTCTCTCTCTCTCTCTCTCTCTCTCTCTCTCTCTCTCTCTCTCTCTCTCTCTCTCTCTCTCTCTCTCTCTCTCTCTCTCTCTCTCTCTCTCTCTCTCTCTCTCTCTCTCTCTCTCTCTCTCTCTCTCTCTCTCTCTCTCTCTCTCTCTCTCTCTCTCTCTCTCTCTCTCTCTCTCTCTCTCTCTCTCTCTCTCTCTCTCTCTCTCTCTCTCTCTCTCTCTCTCTCTCTCTCTCTCTCTCTCTCTCTCTCTCTCTCTCTCAAGTTTTGGTGCTCTTCGAGCTCTCTTGACAGTGGAGTCTAAATCATGTTTGGTGTTGTGTGGTTATGAAGCAGTCACTCTTGCTGTTGTGTGGTTATGAAGCAATGCAAGCATTCAGTAGATGTTGTAACTTGTAATTCATCTTCAGGTGTAAGAAAAATTATTGATATCTATGAAAATTTATGACTAATATGATCTGTGCTGGTTTTAGGAGCTTTTACCATGTAATCTGTTTTTCATGCACTGATTAATTGTGCTAGTTTTATTTGCTTTTAAGATCTGGTCATTACAAAGTAAATGATAAATCTGAATGCTCAAGATATTACCCTTACATTGTTGAAGTTTCTCACTACTTAGTTTTCTTTTCATGCTACAATTTTATTGCTTTCAAATCGAAGCTCATTAACTGTAGTTTCATTCTACAGTCTACTTATCTGTTTTCAGTCAAAAATCTTCTGTTTTAAAGTATATCCCTTTAGGTCTATAATATTTTGTTTTATCACTTCGTAGATCATGTCTGAACGTCAAAAGACTCTTTTCAGTATTCCTGGCTTTGAAAAAGTTAATGATCCTGATACGTCTAATAAAGTTCCAAGTGCAGTAGGTAGTTCTTCTACTGATGATCCTATTGATTTAACTGATATTAAATTAGATGGAAAATCCATAGAGGAAGTTGATCAAATAAAAAAGGTTATCAAAGCTTGGTGTCCTAGTTGGAAGGACACATTTCCATGGGTTAGATTCGATAAAACCATTGGTCGTGTTTTCTGTACATGGTGTGAAAAAGATCCTAATTATCATATAGAATATGGTAGAAATGGTTCTATAAATATCAAACTTAGTGCTATAAAAAATCATGCAAAGTCTGAATCACATAAGATTTCTAACTGGGTTGTGAAGGATGGCAGGAAATCTTTTGAAGAAGGAATGAAGAAACAAGCTCTAAGTGTGGATACCTCTGTACAACATATTTTTCGTTCGGCATATGTTGTTGCTAAACATAATTTTGCTTTCACAGATTTTGAAGATATTCTGATCTATTTACGGGCATCTCGTGCTCCCGATGTCCCTCATGGTATATATGAGAATGGTAAAGCATGTGCTATTTTTATCAAGTATCTTAGTATTGCGCTTAAAGAGTCTATATTGACTAAAATTAAATTTAGTAAATATTATAGTGTCATGATAGATGAGTCTACAGATCATTCTTCTGAGAAACGCCTTATAATCTATGTTTGTTTCATGGAAAATAACTATCCTTGTGTGACATTTTTTGAGTTATGTGATGTGAATGATGAATCAGGTTAGGCATATTTGAAGTTGTGAAAAAACTATTATTAGCCACTTACTTGCAAGAAGACGATCAAATTACTTTTTCAAAAGTGACTAATTTTCAATATATTTATTCTATTCATTTTTGGTTGATATTTTAGGATACATGAATTTTCTTAGTAAGATGTTTTAGATGGAGTTTGTGGATGTTACCACTGTCTCTGGTCTTGTTGAGAGTGAGGTATGTACCATTCAATTAGAGTTTATTGAAGATCCTATTATTGACATTAAAATGGATAGTCATGGATATCCTATTATTCCTGATTATGTTCCTAAGAAGGGTCATCTTGCAGCATTACAAGGAGCACTTAAAGGTAACTTCTATATGAGTATAGTGATAGATAGAGATATTGATGGAACTGACTTACAAAGTGCTATAGATTTTCAGAAACAGTTTTCAAGTTTTATCATAAAAAATTTGAAGAAATGTTTTAAAGATAGTAAAATTCTTTCATCGTTGAAAATTTTATCTCCTTGTGTTTTTCCTTTGGGTGGATATTGTGTGTTGAAAAGCTTTGGTGATGATGATGTTGATAACTTGGTAAACTTTTATGGAAAATCTAAAAAATTGGACAACAATAATGAAACTATAGAACCTTTTATAGATAGTTTATCATTTAGACAAGAGTTTACCAGATTTAAAATGCAAGTCTCAAATGAATGGAAAGGTAAGAGTTTGAGAGAAACTTGGTTGAACATTGGATCTAATGAAACTTGGCGAGAAAAATACCCTAATATGTTAGCTAAAGTTGCTTTGTTACAATGTTCTAGCACTGCAGCATGTGAGAGAGGGTTTAGTATGAAAAACTGGATCAAAGATAAATTACGTAATTCTTTGTCTACTTCAAATGTTGATGCTCTTATGCGTATATGCATAGAAGGCCCTCCATTAGACGATTCCATGGATTTTTCTCACGCTATCGAATTGTGGAAAATAGATACGTCAACAAGCCGACATATATATGGCTATTGTGAACCTAGTTCTTCAGTCCAGGTATGATTTCTTTACATTATGCTATGTAAAAATATAATTTTTCATCATTATAGTTTTTCAAATTTTTAAACATGTAAAATTTATAAATGGCCTATGATGAGATCAGATCTTTGGTGTACATATTTTGTGTACACATGATGATTGATATAAGTTGTAATTTTGTTTTTATATATGTTTGGTTTTCTTATAAAGCATCTCATAGTATGATTCATTGTTTAACTTTCTATTTAAAAAGTTTAACATTTTGACTACTTTGTTAGAATTGATTTGAATAATGTAAGTGGTTATCTTAGTACATTCAAAGATGACACATAGCAAGCTTGATGCCTATCAATGCATAAATGCTTGTTTGGGTGTCCAACAAGTACTTGATTTTGGCCTTGCCTCCAAGCCGGTACACATTGTGAAAGTCTTTAGAAACTAGTAGTTGAATTCAAGCGCCACACATGACAATCTAAACAGAGCTATAAAGCACTCATAGTTCTCTAGCTTTTTCATGCACAACAAACCTAATTTTGAATCTGATTTTTAGCCAAGTTTGCAAGATTACAGGCAATGCTTTTTCCTCCTCATCCTGTCTGATTTGATCTATAAAACTTAAAACTATATGCTGTGAAAAACATTAAAGAACACATTTTAGGTTGAATTTAAATCAGGATTCTCCTTACCTGTACGTATTGAAGAATGAAGGATCTGGTGGCCAATTGACGCTCTAATTTAAGGACATCAATCTTGCTGAAAATCGCCTATAATTGGGCCAAAGAACTTGCTGGAATTAGGCAGGATATCTTACATGCTTTTGCTTCAATATTCAATGTGGATTTGGACGAGAAAGATAGTAGGTGAATGACTTGACTTCTGCCCAAGACAACCGTCTCCATCTCCTAAAGGTCTGACAACAAACTCTACATGCAACTCAAGATTTCTAGATAAAACTTACATGCAAAGTATGAATCACAAAGGTTGATACTTATAGGCTCTGGCTGAGTTTTGTACACAGAATAATTTGATTTCTGCTCATGGTCAAAGACTAAAAACGTGCATGCAAGTATCTTATGAGATCCCAACAGATAAAATTTCAATGGTCCCTCAGATTTGGAAGGCAAAATTTAGAAGGATTAGGGCCTAGGCACATTTCTTAGGGCAATCTGAGAATTTTTCATAAGAGGATTGTACACAAGGGTCCGCCACCAAGGAAAAATCCAAACAAATTTTTCATCTAACATTTTGACTACTTTGTTAGAATTGATTTGAAGAATGTAAGTGGCTATCTTAGTATTAAATGTCATTAGATTCTGACATTTTAATTATTACTTATAGTGGATTTGAGTTCTATATGCAGTGCAATTAACACCCTAATAAAATATTTAATATTTTCTTTTCTCATATTTTTGTTAGCTAATGTCTTATCAATTTTGTATTCCCTATTTGTTTGACATTCATATGATTATTGTTAGTTAGTTGCTTTCTGGAGACAGCTGAAATTTTTGAATTGAATGTGATATCTAAGTTTCACATACATAATCAATGATCTTCTGAGGCCAATATCTATATATGTGATATTTTACATTATGTTACATTGTGTTATCAATAATGATAATTTTCAAAACATTAGAAGCTCACTGATATCATTCTGATTAGGTTATTTGTGAGTTAAAATTGTTGGATAATATTTACTTTTTAGGGCACAGAACAATGTAGATTTTGGATTTGAGAAAAACCTGTACTCCGCAACGTTTGACGCTGTAATCATCCAATATGTTAGAAATTTAATATTAAAAGCTTTTAGCGACCTTTGAAATTTTTCAATTATAGGCTTTTGTCCGTCTTAAATTTTTCACTTTTAGGCTTTTGGCCGCCTAAATTTTTTTTTTGAGGTTTTGAGCTTTCAACATTTTCAAAAGCCTAATGGGTGTAATGCCCAGTAGGTTTTATGTAATGTTGAAAAAAATGTTTTCCGCAAGCCCTGGTAACTCAAATGCCACTCCCCATATAGCATCCAGAGTGGTCTGGCTCAAGTGAAGACTTCACCCTCCCATGAGTGATGCTAATGCTAATTATAGCCAGAGTTCAGCATTGCATTGCAATGCTTGGCTCGTTAGGACATACTGGATCAGATCCTTTCCACAATTCGTGGTGAGCATATCGAGGATGTGGAATGCAGTTAGAGCTGCTTGAAAGGTGTAGAGATAGAGAGGCCTCCGCCTAACTGCTTCAAGCCTAAAAGCGATTAGGTGTACCATTGCGCTCTACTGCCATAGATTTTAAGCAGTTCTATCACATGATCTCTTATCTTTAACTCCCCGAAGCTTTCAAGAGAAAATATACGGTTTTGATGGAGGAGGAGCTTTGATCGCTGTGCCTTCCTTGCACGATTTTGAATCTTGAGGACTGCGGATTTTGCTAGTTGTCTTTGCACGGCAGTCAACTCGGGAGGCATGGGTAGATGGGATTTTGAGGTTTTGGATCCGTGCTCAGCGAGCTACAACGAGCTACTGTAACAACCAGTCCCTGCTTCTGCTTAGATGAGGAAGGCCTTAGTGACGTTATTCCCTTTTGGAAGAGTACTCCAAGGTACCTCTCGCAATAAATAGATTGTCCATTAGAAAGTACCCATAATATCCCTTTGATTGGTCCTTATGTGAACTTTGAAGATTGATACTTTGCTTCTATAATTAGCCCTGAGACTATCGTAAAGCCAACCAAGTGGGGGCGGAGAGAAGAGACCCTAGGCTACCTTATGTGGTTAATTGCAAGATTTAATGGGAGTTGACCCACAACACCTTTCCACTTAGGTCTTGTGTGACCACTAACCATTGAAGTGTAGTCCTTTTTTCCCCATGATTGACCATCTGACATGGCACCCTAGGAGGTTTGTGGTCAACCCCTAGGTTATTGTTTGCCCTTTAGCTGTGCCATTGGCCTCTTTATAGCTTTTTCCCCTTGCACGGATTGACATTGTATTGACATTATTTGTCGGGCTTTTGACAAGTGCTTGACATTTTCGGTTCCTGGCAACTGAGTCCCCCATCCCCCCAACTAAGCGACAACCCTGAAAACACAACATTGGGTTTTTCATTAGTAACTGAATGGTTTTAGTACATGATAAATATCGGCTTTTAGCTGGAACGGTCAAATATTCTCACGTGCCATTTTTAAGTCCATCAAGAAAAAATTATAGCCAATTCTAAGGCTGAAAATTTTTCTCTAGCCACATTTTGGGCGGGCTAGGACCCCTACCTATTGACATTTTATGCTATTTTTAATCAAAGTTATGCGGTTTTACATGTGTGTAAAAGATAGTCCCCAATTTTTGGGACAAAAATGGGGCTAACATGAAGGCATTGAGATCAAACTAGAGGTGGATGTAGCTATCATCACCAGATGGAGACAAAGAGATGGGAAAGCTTTTGTCTTAATCACTCTCAATATTGATGATGCTCAAATTAGCCATATCAAATCAGACATCCAAGAAAACTTGGGACATTCTAGCCACATTGTATGATATCAGGGACGTCGACACATCCAAGCTTCATTTGAGAAAATGATTTTTCACTCTCAGAATGTTTGAGGTAGATTCTGTTTCAACCCACCTTGACAAATTCAAAAATCTGATGGAGCAATGACTGCAACTAGCTCTATCATAGAAGATTCAAATGCCATTATATTGAATATATTATTGAGTCTACTTGAGGCATATGAGAAATGGGTTCTTGTAATATCTACACAACAAGGCCTAAATCTTAACAAGGTTATCTCTATGCTACTTCAAGAAGAGATTAGACGAAATGGATCTTCTTCAAATAATGGCTTAGAACCTCAAGCTATATATTCAAGGAGAAATTCAAAGTATAGATCCAAGAAATTAGCAAAGTCTAATCAAGCAGCAAAATCAAAGAGCAAGGAGTAGCCAAGAGCGAATTCTGACCCATTATCATCTCAACAATTATTCTACAAATACTACAAAGGAAGGGCCATGTCATCAAGGATTGTATAATACTCAAGTACAACATTGAGAGGAAGAAACAGTTTTAGCAACAAGCTAATATTGTTGATTGTAAATCAACCCAAAGCAGTCCTAAATCGACCAAGATCGAAATAGATGATAAGGAAGATGCTGCATTCATAGCCAAATTAGAGGAAATCTAAAATGATGAGTTTTGGTACTTGGATATAGGATTAATTCAGCATATGACTCACCATTATGATTGGTTTCAAGATTTTCAACCCTACACATTCCAAAATTGTCCAAACTGGGAGACAACTCATCTCAGGAGTGAAGTGTTAGGAACATCAAAACCATAGGAGCCAAAGCTAGTCTGATCCACCCAACCAATGCATTCTCTTATACAATGCCCCTCCTAGCCCAATGTGAGTCTGCATGTAGTAGGTGGCAATTGCAAGTGACACTCGCCATTTATGTTGCATGCATGAGTTACTAATGCATGAGCAACCCCAATCCATTGCTAAAGGACTGCATGCATGGATCTCTAATGCATGAGGAGTTCTAGTCCAGTGTTAAAGGACTGCATGGCTCCTAATTGTCATGCATGTGACTACACGGGCATTACTGGCCCTCATACCTACTGCATCGTGTGCATGCATGCCACCGAATGTTAATAACTTTATCATGAGAGTCAAAACCTTTCCCCTTCCTAGGTAATCAACAAGAGTTCATAAAAATTGGAACCTTAAAAAGAGAACATCAAAAGTTTTAATTTCAATGTAATAAAGTTAAGGGCACCAAGAAAATTTGTATGGTTTCTTCAAATTAAAAAAATAAAAGAAAAAGAAAAGTGCCCTCTCAAGTGAAATTCACTTGTTGAGTCCCTTCAAGATATAAATTTCATCAAGTTGATGTGTGGTTTACCCTTTAGGACACTTTGGGCCCTTTCAACTGATGAGAAGAGGATCGTGATATGCTCTGCATGCCACTGATGAGAAAAAGTGATTGATTGATGAGAAATTCGTCGGATTCGCGAAACTTTCGTGAGGGCGAATCAATCACAACTCTCTTCAGCTCGGATGGAGTTCAGATGCGACCGTTGGACACTACCAGCTGAATCGCTCCTACAATCCTCCAGAGTGTAGTCAGTCACTACTGATCTACGTTCATAAGATTAATACAACATTCGACTTAGTTTCAACCAAATTGCGGAATTCAAGTGAACAAGAAAAATTCATATGTATGAAATATCAGCATAAGCATTCAACATCCAAGATCAGACACAACAAGAAAATAATCTATATTAATTTTCTCTGAATTTCTTCAAGCACTGCATGCGAATTTACGCAGTGCGTTGACATCAGAGAAAAATGGTTCTCTCACGAGTAGTAGTCTCGCTTCACTAGCGGATAGTTGGATCTTCTGATCCTAGACAGAACTGTCTTCGCGCGCAGGCGGACATGTATTATGTATATCGTCTTGATTGCTTATTAGCATCAGACTTCTTCATTCTATTGCACTCTGTGTATTCTGTTTTTGATCTATATGTCAAGTATAGTCCAGTAAGTACGGTCTCTCTGTGTAAATCTAAGATTAGAGTGATTAAACATCTACAACTAGCCATACAATTACAAGAGTGACAGATTAGCCACGACCTAGGGAGTATCTGCTGACGTCATGCCATCAGATCAGATTACTGTACTCCTGGGTACTTGCGTGATCTTTGGTGGTACTCCTTGGGGCGTGAGCATTGAACGGGTTTCGTTTACCTCGTCTGCCTTCTTCCGTACTGGACCGTGAAGGAATCTCATTCGCGGTCTCCGTTGACTTTCACGTTTGTGAAACTCTTCATGTTTCGTGTCTCCAGATGTTCGAGTTCGCGAACATCCTTGTCAGGTGATGAAAGCTAGCAAGGCTTTGTAATCAGAAACATTTTGTTTCTTCAGCTCCCTCCCAAAGCATGATAGCTTTACGATCCCGAGACTGCTCCTTTGTCTCTCAAATAGTCCTTTGTCCAGGGCCTTTGTGAAGATGTCAGCAACCATGTCTTTCGTTCCTATGAAGGTGGTCTGCATCATCTTCTTTTCAATCAGATCCCTGATCAAGTGATACTTGATCGCAATGTGCTTCGTTCTAGAATGGAACACGGGATCTTTCGTCAGGTGTATTGCAGAGGTGTTGTCCATCTGCAAGACCAGAGGCTCATTCCTTGTTTCGCCCAATTCGTCCAGGATCTGTCTTAGCCAAATTATTTCGTTGGCCATCTTCGCTGTTGCTACGTACTCTGCTTTACAGGATGACTGGGCTACAACGGTCTGCATCTTGCTGACCCAGAGAACTGCTGTTGTTGACGCGATGGTGCATCCTCCTGAGACGCTTTTACAATCGTCCTTGAGAGATGCCCAGCTAGCATTGCTATAGGAAAGTATCCTGAAACCTGCACCACGACAATAACACAAGCCATAGTCCCTCGTTGATTGAAGATATTGCAAAATCCGTTTTGCAATCTTCCAATGTGTCGAGCCTGGATTCGTGCAGAATTGGCTCATCCTGAATACTGCATAGGCAATATCAGGACGTGTGTTGTCTACAAGGTACATCAGTGATCCTATCAGCTTTTTGTAAGGTGTGAGAGTTAGAATTAAAGTAGAATCACTGTGCTACTGTACTGTGGATCCTATCAGTTGATAAGGATCAGTTGGCCTCGCCACGAGGCAAGTCGACGGGACACGCGTCCCGTCAACGGCAACCTGGGTCATGCATGGGTTGCCTGAGTGAACAACTACATGTATAGTGTAATTTCATTTTGAGAAATACAGTTGCTATGTGAGCTTGCTGTGGAGAGTGTTTTCTGTCTGTGTTGCTGTGTAGCATGATCTGTGTTCTTGTTCGAAGCAAATTCTAAGTTGGTATCAAAGTCGTACAGGGAGTGTACACAGTACAACATTGCTATTGAAGAGAGCTTCGGGAGAACTGTCTTCTGAATGTTCGCGGTTTACGACAGATTGAAGACGGAAGGAGAAACACTGGTGCAGAGAGTTTAGCACATAGAAGCTTGGTAAGCTTGAGACTGTGTGAGGATTCAGAGACAAGGGTTGTCGGCTGAATCAGAACCTCAGCAAATAGAATTTTGAAATTCCGAAGGAAGGCTATTTGGTGTTTGCAGTCAGTGTCACAGAATTGAAACCTATCGTTGGATTTAACTGAAGTGGGCCCTGAAGAATTGAAGTGCATTCTGGCCTTCAACTTCAATAAAAATTTTCACATTGAAAGTTGAGTTGGGTCCCTTCACAAGTGAAGAGTGAAGTTTCTTCAAGGTGAAGAAACAGTTCAAAAACAAGAAGAATCCCTATTTTTGGGTCTATTGTCCGCTTTGACCCAAACGAAAGGCTATAACCTCCAAACGAAGGACACCCGGATTGTACTACAAGTACAGTACAAAAAACTAGAGTAATTGCAACGGAGAGAGTGTTCGAAGTGCGCCAAAAGTGATTTCACCATTCCACTAGGCACGTAGTTGGGAGTTGACGACTGAGTGCATTTCGGAAGGCGATGCCGATTTGGCTTTCAAATTGGTGGAAAAGCGGCGAGTGGCCTGGTAAGAGAAAAAGTGCAGGTCATTATTTTCAACTTCTGACATCACAGTTGGCCTCGACATACTGTTTTACGGCAGAAGTTTCAAGCAGTTTTGCGATGGCAAACATGGGAGAGTCCATTTTGCGTGAAAGTAGCAAATTGGACGGGATTTCCAACTATGCAGTGTGGAAATTCAAAACGAAGAACATACTGATGGAGAAAGACGTGTAGGAAGTCATCACAGGTGATGAGAGAAGGCCTCCAAATGAAGCGGATATCAAAGTGTTCGACAAAAAGATGAGGAAAGCTTTGACCTTCATTAACTTGTCAATGAAGGATCACATCATTACCCACATTTGTGATGTTGTTACACTCAGACATGCATGGGATGTGCTAAAGGAGTAGTTCGAGACGTCAAATCCATCTAGAATCATGTTTATGAAGTCAAAGCTGAATAGTGCCTACATGGAACAAGGAGAGCACATTTAGACGTACATGACCAGAATCAAGACAATGAGGGATGAACTGCATTCTATTGGTGAGCACATACGTGATGTGGAGCTGGTGCATAATGCATTGTGCGGCATTGTAGAATCCTATCAGATGTTTGTGAGTGGAATAGGATCAAGAGAAAGATTTCCAACCTCTGACGAGCTCATAGGAATCTTGATGCAGGAAGAGCAACGACGAGAAATGGTGAAAGCTAGAGGTCAAAATACTGACGATCAGGCACTTGCAACACGTCAATAACAAGGCAAGGGCAAGGGCAAGAAGAAGTCTAAATAGCAATTTGCCAAGTCTCAAGAGGATGAGGGATCTTCCAATAAGACCAAGAAGAAAGGCAAGTGCTTTCATTGTGGTAAAAAGGGCCATTGGAAGAGAGAATGTCGCAAATTTCTAGCGGAACAAGCCAAGGGAAAACCAAAGCAAGCAGGTAACCTTGTCGATGAGGGTGATATTGAAGACTCTAGCGTCTTCATATCTGCATTGTCATCTAATCAAGATGATCAAGCGTGGTATATTGACTCAGGAGCCACAAGACACATGACAGATAACAAGAATTGGTTCAGTAGCCTGAAAGTGCCACCATGTGCCACCTGGTTTTTCGGAAGCGAACGAAGATCCACGCTTTTCCAAGTGCCAAGCGAAAGACATCACCGATGTTGCAGTGGGCCCTGCAACAGATTAGGGGTGGATAATGTTAGCAGATTCCAGAGAATCCCCAGATGCCGAGCCAAGCCGAAGACACGGAATACCTCTCACCCATGACCAAGGAGGTCTCAGAAGGAGGAGAGTAGAAGAAACTGAGAGCCGAGCATGAGAGCCGAGAAACTACTAGCTAGGATGACAGTGAAATATCTATGTGAGCCTACATGGTGTATCCCAAAGAATGAACGACCATGTAGGAGCTAGTCATATTTCCTAGGCTTTGTAAATAAATTAGTTAGAGTGAGCCACCTTTTGATGGTGACCTTTAGTGGAAGGGCATATTCCACATGTAATTTCTAATTTGGTGGAATTGCCACTTGGGCTCCACATGGATAGCCTTCTTAATTATTTAAGGGCCCCCCTCTCTTGTGAGGGAGCTTTGAATGTATTGTCAAGTTCTCTTGAGCAAATAACGAGGATCCTCCACGAGTTCTTGATAATTGCTAAGCTCCTTGTTCATGGCAATGATCTTGAGTGAAATTTCTATGAGGATGCTTGAATTCCTTGCATTGTGGATTAACTAGTTTCTTGTTTTCTAGTTTCTTGCTAGTTGTGGATTAGAATTCACTTCTTGTTTATGGAATAACGTAGAAATCAGCATTCAAGTATACTAAATAGGCTGGAATAGTGGTGTAGATCTTGCATACTCTCTTACTTTCCAGTTCTTGATTGTTCTTGGGCATTTTTGGGCATTCTAAGAATCAAGAAATGAGTGTTTCTTGATTCTTGGACTGTCAAATGTTGTTAGGAATCTAGTTTCTTGTTTCTTGTTCAGTAGTTAATCTTGTTCTTGATTGATTTCTGATTCAATAGATAGTGGTAGGTCTGCTCCCTATTCCAAAACGTTGATCCTCTTGAGCTAAAGATGGTTACATGGTCGGTTTCTGCATGTAGTTGAGCATTGAAACCGTGTCTCTCACTGACAGGCTGGAAAATACATGTTGAAATCTGAGTAACGCTTCTGCTTTGTAACTGTTCTAATAAGAAGAAAAAACATAAAGAACCGTAACTAAAGAAGAGGTAAACAAAACACAAGAACCGTGTTCACAGATTCAAAGAATGTGTGAACATTTGGCGCCATTGCACAGCTACACAAACGTTAAACCAAGCCATATCTCTTTCATCTGTGTTGCAAAACAATTGTCCTAAGATCTGCTACACATTCATTAAAGATCCCCCCACTTCGGTCCTGACCGACGTGCCGCCCATTTCTCAACTGGGGTCTCACGATCCTTACCAAGCCGAGCTCCACGACTCAAGACTGGACCGGACTGCTACCTACTATCTCTCGACCGAGCCACTACTTCAATATCCTGACATCTCCTGAGTTTTACCTCAGCCGAAGGTCTTCTTCCAAATCTCGACCAGAGCCATTTGTCCAGATTTCGACCGAAGACCTCTTTGCCATTTCGACCGAAGGAAATCTTCAAATCTCAACCGGACCCTTCAGACCTAATCTCAACTGAAGCGTTCCTTTGCATCTCGATCGAAGTCTTCAGTTAGATCTCGGTCGGACCCTTTAGTCCTGATCTCAACCGGAGCACTTCTTACAACTCTCAACCAAAGTGCTTCTTTCAAATCTCAATCGGAGCACTTGCTCGCATCTCAACCGAAGTGTTCAGTTTGATCTCAACTGGGGCGTTTTCGTCAGATCTCAATCGGTGCACTTCTCTCGAATCTCAACCGAAGTGCTTCTTTCAAATCTCAACCAAAGCACTTGCTTGCATCTCAACCGAAGTGTTCAGTTAGATCTCAATTGGCGCGTTTCCATCAAATCTCAACCGGTGCACTTCTCTCGAATCTCAACCGAAGTGATTCTTTCAAATCTCAACCAGAGCACTTGCTCACATCTCAACCGGTGTTCAGTTCAATCTCAATCGGCGCGTTTCTGTCAGATCTCAACCGGTGCACTTCTCTCGAATCTCAACCGGAGGCCATAGTCAGATCTTAATCGACGCCTTCTATTGACATCTCAACCAACAACCTCGCGTCAGAACTCAATCGACGACCTCGTGTCAGATCTCGACCGACAACCTCGCGTCAGATCTCGATCGACGCCCTCGCGTCAGTTCTCGACCGACAGATACTCTCAGATCTCAACTGATCTTTAGATCGTACGGAGGACTATCCACCAGAGATGGTCTCCCCATCCACCGAACAAGCTCGATTTAACAGAAATTCCCGGATGAAATTCCAAATCCAAGATCCATCCACCAACCCTTTCGACAGATGGGAGCCCATGCATTAAGAAGCTCCATATGAACGACCACATTTTCATGCTGCCGAATCTTCACATGCAAGAGCTCACTTAAACGGAGCTTTTGCGAATAATGTTCCACGTATTGAAAAACCTAACCCAAAGCTAGATTTACCTAAGTATGATGGTAACACTGATCCTCAAAGATTTCTTCAAGTCTTTGAGAACGCATGTGACGTCTATGGCGAGACATCACCGGAAGCCATGGTACAGCTCTTTTCGATGACCATGATCGATCGCGCACGAGAGTGGTTTTTTAACCTTGATCGTGAAGATAAACGTGACTGGTCACTCTTGAAGGAGGCCTTTATCAAACGCTTCAAGCCATTTCGCTTGATAGAAATCCCTTTTGTCAAGCTAAGTAACATCAAAATGACAAAAGACAAGAAAGTACGTGACTATATTGAACGATTTAAAAGATTAAAAAGTCAGGTACAAGAACAACCCACTGAGTCTATGCTCATAATTTGGTTCCTCGTTGGACTCTCACGATGGATAAGACGTGAACTTTGTTCCAATGATGAATATACATCATTGAAACAAGCCATGTCTGACACCATTCGAGAGGAAATGAGGGCTCTGATGTCGATGAACCACATGAACGGAGAGCACATTGTGTTGTCCAAGAAGCTCGACCAAACGACGAAACTCGAGAACAATTGTGGAAAACACAGGTGGAGTTGCTTAACCAGCAACACCAACAACAGATGGAGAAACTCACGAAAGAGTTTCAAAACACTCTTAAGTCTATCCAGAGTTCAATGTCAGCTCAGTTACCCACTGGCCAAATCCACCATAGACGAGAGAACACGTGGTGCCCTCACTGTCGAGGTGCACACACTGGTAGTGAGTGCACTTCATACCAACCGGTCCCAGATACTTCCTTGATCAAATGTGAAATCTGTGACTTTATGGGACATACCTACCTCCTCGACAACCGTTTGTTTCACAAAACCAACACACGCACTAACAACCACGAAACAACCAAGTCTATATACAAGAGTTGCCCAGACAACCTAGACATGAACCTCAACCACAGCTGGCACTCTTAGGACCACCTCCAAGAGGACAACTAGACCTAGGACCACAAAAACATAGAAATCCTCGGGAGTCTACACAAACACATCTTGTTGAAAACTCCTACGATCAGTCCTATCATCAAGATACAACACTTCCATCTGCTAGTTCTCAACATTATCAAACCGACAACTCATGCTCGTGCAAACGAGATGAGTATTCAACACCACCAGAAAATCCAGCACAACTAGCCATCCAAGATGGTTATGCTATTGCCACAGGCCCAATGAGCAATCGCTGCTTTATTTGTGGTGAAACGGGACATTTCATGGCTGACTGTAAAGTAAAAAATCAATACCATGCGGAATGTCCCGACTGTGTCCGTAAACACAGTTTCAAGGATTGTCCTAAATAACCTAACAAGATTCTTCCAGCACGTCATATCTCATTCGAACTTGTTAGAGTTCTCACTAGAGCACAACGTCAACAACAAGAATAGCAGCAAAATATTGTCAAATCAGCCGACCCCCAGGGAAGCCACTTGACGGCTTCCACATTACCAAAAGATTACCCAGACCCAAAGGTGGAACAACGACGATACAATGAGTTTTGAGATGAGTTTTTGCAAGAATAAGAACATATAGAAAGTCTATTCTCAGCTCATATCCCCAAAAAGGAGCAATCCCTACAGGGACTTGAAGTATTTTCTGACCTCTTGCAAGCTCAACTCACCATGTCGTTTCATACCGCAATAAAATCCTTCACTGGGCTTCAACGTTATATCCATCAAAATTTTCAGCTGCCTACAATTCATGATGAACAGCGGGAAACAAAATAGATTCCTAAAATTCTCTAGATTCCTATGAATCTGTTGAATATAGGTGTTGCTAAGGGGACTAGCATCACCCTACCTTTGTCCTATAAAGACTATCTCGTAGTATATGCTATCTTAGATAGCGGATCAGGCGTTAATATCATGGCTTTGTCATTAGCAAAGTCATGGGGCTTTCATACCCTCGATCAACCACGATATAAACTTTGCCTGGCTGATCAACGAGTTACTGACCCTATTGGTCATTTATCAAATATAAAGTTCACATAGTAGGTGTCAAATTTGTGCTAGATTGTGTCATCTTAGATTTACCAGAAGATAACAATACATATAAACTCCTTCTTGGTACACCCTGGCTCCAGATGGCAAGTGTTGTCCAAGATTAGAAGCATAGCAAAATTACCTTTGGTAACCACGATAAACGAGTCACGGTTGACTCAACACGCCATGTCAAGCCTGCCAAGGTATACGATGATTGGTCATCCGCAACATATGACGAATCAGATAGCATCCCGATCCAACCAAAAGGTCACTGTACAAGATCCACGGACATAATCATTTGGGCTCACGCACTAGCCACTGTGAACTATACTGATTCCAATCGATGTTGTATCGAAACTGCTACAACGGATGTGGATATTCTCCCATCTTCTACAGACATTGACACACCCATCATCCCACTTATGATGATTGACCCAATTCCTATAGCGTGGTGCCCAGGAGAACCTAGTGTCTCTACCGCCCATGTTTCGGAAGAAGGTATTCTTTCCATGGATGATGTAGACATGACGGATGAACATGTACTCCTATATCTAGATGCACAATCTTATCAGCCAAAAACAATTCCTAAGGAGATATCGACACCAGGACCGTTGGCTCACGTCCAACTGACATCCAAGGTACCCAACACCCCAACATACAAGCCCAAACCCAAAGTATATACATGGGATGTGTATCCCGACGAAGTCTAGGATACAATCGACAACGATCTGATAAGTGAGGCACCAACACCGCCCACTCAAAAACAACAAAAACCTCGGTTACAAAAAACTAAAGTTATTGATACAAACTTAACCGAGCATCAAAAACAGATGCGTGAGAATCTTAAACAGCCGATCAAGCCCTTGTCCAAAGGGACATAAACTAAACAATCTGACCAAGCTTCCAAGTCCGGTAGTGAATCAACTCAGATGATTCCCAAAGTCCCAGAAAATTTTGTGGACCCGCCTTTTGATCTTCCACAGAAGTTCAAAGACTTTACACTGGATGACGTTGTTATCCAGGTACCACAGCCACATCGGAAGCCTGCACCAGATTCCAACTCCTTTGAAGGACCTGCTAAGACCATTCCTCTAAACCTTAAAGATCTTGACGAGGAGATAGATCGAATAGTTCTTGTTGGTGCACATTTGTCATCAACCCAACTTGCTGATTTGGAAATATTACTTCGCAAATACAGGGATGTATTTGCATGGAATTTTACAGAAATAAAAGGAATCCCACCTGAAATAGTCGTCCATAGGATTCCTTTAGAAGACAATGTTAAGCCTATTAGGGCTAAACCCTATCGATCTAACCCTGTCTATCGTGAGAGGATCGACGAAGATATTAAGAAATTGTTGGATGCAGGTTTCATTTATGAAGTTCAACATACTGATTGGGTATCACCCATTGTGGTTGTACCCAAGAAAAATGGCAGGCTTCATATCTGTGTCGATCTCAAAAACCTTAATGCGGTTACAAAGAAAGACCATTTTCCCTTGCCTTTAACGACTCAAATCCTAGAGGAAATGGCAGGAGTTGAAGCTTTCAGCTTCTTGGATGGATTTAACAGTTATTTCCTTGTTCAAATAGCCCCTGAGGATAAACATAAAATGGTCTTTGCCAATGCCTCATTTCTTTAGTTGTGGTAGATCCTCGTTGGACCGAAGAACGAAATAAGGCCTTTGAGGAGTTGAAAACAGCCCTCACCACGACTCCCATACTCCGCTCGCCAGATTACACGAAAGAGTTCCATGTGTATACTGACGCAAGTAAGTATGCCATTGGAGGTCTTCTTGCGCAACCGGACGAGTATGGCAAAGACTTTCCCATACGTTTCTTGAGCAAGCAACTGGTGCCTCCTGAAGTAAACTATACAACTACCGAGAGAGAAACATTGGCGATGGTCTATGCGGTACAACAACTACGACATTATTTATTAGGCCAAATCTTTGCATTCTACACAGACCATCAAGCACTTCTATATATTGTTAATAAGTCCTGTAAGACGGGACGAATAGCTCGATGGCTGTTGATTTTGGAGGAATTTAATTTCCGTGTAGTCGTTCGAAAAGGGACCCAAAATTTCATGGCGGACCACCTTTCCAGACTACCAAGTGCTGAAAAAGCAACTACACCAGTCAACGATGATCTTTCTGATGCATGCCTTTTTCAGATCGATGCTACACCCTTATGGGCTGAGGAGATCACTCAGTTCCTCACAACAAGCAGACTAAAAGAAGGCCTAAGTACAACGAGAAAAAAAAAATTTCTACTAAAAATAGCACCCTTTCAGTTAATAGCGGGACAACTTTACAAAAGGGGCATTGACGATGACGATGTGCTTATGAATCTGAGATACGACCGATAATATCTCAAGCTCATGAGGGCATTGGGGGTGGCCACTCTTCTGCTGAAGCCACAACGAAGATTATCCTTCGAGCAGGATTGTGGTGGCCATCTTTGTTTAAAGACACGTTTGCTGTCATTAAAGCGTGTGATGTCTGTCAACGAGCAAAGAAAAACACCAAAGCAGACTTCACTCCACTGACTCCCATTATAGAAGGCGAAGCCTTCCATATGTGGGAGATTGACTTTGTTGGACCAATCAGTCCGGCAACAAAACACACCCAAGCTCGCTACATCCTCATAGCCACAGATTATGCCATAAGTGGCTTGAGGCTTGAGCAACGAAGGATGCCAACGCAAAAACAGTCGCACATTTTCTTTACGAAAACATTATTACACGTTTTGGATGTCCCATAGAGCTAGTTAGTGATCGTGGCATGCATTTTTTAAATGTTGTCGTTGATACCCTCCTATGCCATTACCTTGTTGTTCATAGAAAAAGTACACCATACTGCCCTAGATGTAATGGCCAGGCTGAATCAACTAACAAGACAATCTGTAAAATTTTGACTAAGATAGATGAAACCAGTCGTTCTAATTGGGAAACAAAACTTTTCTCAGCTGTTTGGGCTTACCGCACCACCCCGAAGAACGCCACTGGGTGGGTTACCCCTTTTCACTTAGTATATGGTCAAGAGGCGGTAATGCCAGTAGAAATCTTAGTCCCATCATTACGAGTCATGGAAGCTTTTTCAACAGATCTCTGTGAAAAAGCTGCAATCGAACAACAACTCAAAACCAGGCTATTTACGTTAGCCCAGTTATGCGAGACGAGACTAATATCTTATCATGCACAACTAGTTAACCAACGACGCCAAAAGGCCTGGCATGACCGTCACCTGCGCAATAAAGATCTACACTTAGGTGACCAGGTGCTTCTTTATACATCAAAGAAGCACCCTGACAAATTGAAATACAGAAGTGAGGGGCCATATGTTATTAATAAAATCTTTCCTATTGGTGCAGTCCAGTTGCAAATACTTGATGAGATACTCCTCGACATTGTCGTAAACGGTGGTCGTCTAAGGTGGTATTACGAAGAGTTGTTCTTTGTTGACCCAATTTAACATCTTTTTTCTAGTATATATTCTGCATTTTTATTTATTTTTATTACTTTATTTTATTTTCATTCCTTGCTTGTAATTCTCGTTTTGCATGCCTATTGTTCACCTCGTTCCTTGTTTATACTTCATACAATTACTTATGTACTTTTTATAAATTTTCTTTTCCATGTACATACTCATGGGTCATGGATGTTTTAGATCAACAAATGATAGGCTACACCATAGGCAATGATTCTCACACTTTAGCCACCTCATCTCTGTCTGACTGGTATCTCAGGCATACAAACATTTTTGGAGATCCACCTATTCATAAGAACTTCTACTTTGAGCCACAGTCATATTTTTCCTTTGAAGTTCTTCACTTGCATCAAACAGATCCATTCCTTCATAATGAGGTTTTCTCAAATCTCAACCGGAGCACTCAGCTCAAATCTCAACCGGAGCACTCAGCTCAAATCTCAACCGGAACACTCAGCTCAAATCTCAACCGGAGCACTCAGCTCAAATCTCAACCGAAGTACTCAGCTCAAATCTCAACCGGAGCACTCAGCTCAAATCTCAACCAGAGTACTCAGCTCAAATCTCAACCAGAGTACTCAGTTCAAATCTCAACTGGAGCACTTAGTTCAAATCTAAACCGGAGCACTTCTCTCCAATCTCAACCGGAGCATTTCATTTAAATCTCGGCCGGAGGACCTAAATTCAAATTTCCCGAACCGGCACGTCCCATCTCGCTCGCCACCAGAAGACGGCGTCCATAAATGCCCTCACCACGACGCCATTCGCACCTTAGCAAAGTACGAACTCTAGCATTTTCTGACGATGATCTATTGGCGATTTCCTTGCTCCTGTGACTGATCCTGGCGCTCAACTGTTCAATCCTTCTATTATCGTCTTCACACTGTCTCTACAGACTATCAACCACCATTGTTACCATTCCATTGCGAGCACCATCACTAAAACCTTACAACCTAACGTCGCCGATAGAATACATCATATTACGAGTCTTTGCATGCTTAGGGGTAGTGTCACGCGAACACCCATCACGCTCCCGTTACACTATTGAACATCATCAAAATCAAAATCACAAAACGTTTGTCTTCCGCCCAGTCCATTACTCACATATCCACCTTCATGAAATCACCATCCTTGACAAACACCTCCACGTTTTGATATTCCACTTTCCATCCTTCTTAACCCCACCTCATTCTATGCCCACTTTTTTTTACATCATATTTCATTTGCCACCCACATTCCATACGGTTCTATCTAACACAACCCACTTCCACACACTTTTCATTCCAAACCCTCCATTTTTCACAAACCTTTTTCATACAGCATCGTACATCCCTCCCTACACATATTTCAAACCCTTCTACACCGCCATTTTTTTCCTTCAGACTCGACCGAAGCCAGTTCTTTAGACTCAACCAAAGCCAGTCCTTCAGACTCGACTAAATCCAGTCCTTCAGACTCAACCGAAGCCAGTCCTTCAGACTCGACCGAAGCCAGTCCTTCACACTCGACCGGAACCACTCTTTCCATCTCAACCGACATCGTCTTTCAATCTCAACCGATGCCAATCCTTCGAATCTCAACCGACACCGTCCTTCAAATCTCAGCCGATGCCAACCCACCAAATTTCAACCGATGCCAATCCACCAAATCTCAATCGAAGGCCTTCACACTGTCTGCACTCTCAACCGAACCAGTTTTTCCATAACCTTATTTTTTCCATTTCTCCACCATGTCGTCCAATCCCAATTTCAGTTCTGAAGATCCCGAAGCAAGTAAGCTCGACATCCAACTGTCCAAGTTAGATCTTATAGAGATGCAGACATGGTACCAGCAGGCGGAGTCCTTCTTCAAGGAAATTGAATTCCAGATCCTTGTCCTGACAGGTTATCAAAGCCCGTACCTGGTACACATGGCCTATGCCAACTATCATGCAACGGCCAGGTCCTGTCAAATCATAGTTCCACCATTAGGAATAATGTTTATAACATATCGTTTGTGGCAGCCGACTTGCAACCTTATGGGTTCCCGCGAGGACCAAATACTATCTCAAGGACACTCCAGAAGATAGAGCAAACGACATACTTCAAGTACATCGATCCCTCTGTGACCAAGTGGAAGAATAAAGATGGGTATAGAGTGGAAGCCATCAATGACCAGCATCTCCAAGCAGCATGTGCCTATCTCACCAGGTGCACACAAAAACCACGGACGAAAGTGCTAAGGGTACCCATGTCCCTGTTTCACATGATGGCAGATTCACGACTGCATGCCCAGAACCTCTATGATTGGGCACAGTTTGCTTCGAACTGCCTACATGACTGCATTAAGAACAAGCAGCCCATCACAGTATTGGGATATCTTATGACAGATATCACTCTTCACCAAGTACAGAACGAGCCAAAGCTTCAACAACAACTGCAGCTTGCGGACAAGGCATGGGACATCCCCATTGAGTCCAAAAGTCCAAGCGTGCACGATCAAAAACTACCTCTCCATTGGGATCCCAATCTAAAAGGGTCAACACAAGTATACTCCCACTAGTACGGAGGCAAACAAGCCCACAACCGGATCCACAAGCAGCTGCAACATCCGAAGCTCAAGAGCCGATACCTCCAAGGCCCAGTTGCCTGACACATGGCAACAAAGAATGCAAAAGAAGCTTCAAGCTGGGAGCACATCACCAGTGGGATCAGCTTCAGATGTTTCCAGCTTAGATGATGGCAGCTCATCCACGGCATCACAACAGCACTCGTCACCCTCACATGTCATTGACGGGGGTGATGGAGCAACGACATCAGCAGCAACCCAACATATGACCACCTCACACCCTGCTACTCCACCAGACGAAGTCACCACCCCACCCACATTGATTACCACGCCAACGCCAACAACATCACCAATGGCACAAGATTTGTGGGGGGGTGGGGGGGGGAGTGGGGATATTCAGTCCCCAGGTCACAGAAGCGGCTCAACAACCACAGGCCCAACAAGTCCACACACTGGACACGTCGCAATATTTTAATGTTGCGGGCCTGATGAAAATAAGCAATGACAATCTAGAGAAGGAGAAGCAGCCAGGAAGAAGTCTGACCCCTCCACTAACCACCACCACAACAGTTACTAACATCATCCCTCCACTACCTCCACCTCCACCTCCATCTTCAGCCCTAACACAATGCTTATTTTTTGGGTTGACCTCACCATCCCACACTCCAGATCAGTACCCAACTCTCACTAACCCTGAAAAGCTCACTGAAGCAGCCAAGCGCTCGATGATAGGCCTATCTGAAACAAGCTACCACATGCATTGGTTGGTGAGCCAGTATCAAATGCTCGAGAGCAAGGTCCATCATCAAGACCAAGAAATTGTGCAATATCAGAGGCTAGCCAAGGAGAAAGAAAAAGAGACAGTGGAAGCCAGATCCGTGATGGCCAGGAAAAAATCCACTCTGGAAGAGGTCCAGCAACAACTGAAGCACCAGATGGTCCAAATTGACCAAGTACAAGATAGATCATCGGGTGCAATGACAGTCGATACTCCTCTAGTCAAGCCCGAGGACATTCAATTTCAGGCCCCACAGGCCTCAGCCATCCGGATGGAGAAATATGTGCAGCTAATCCAAGAACGAGAAGCCGAAAAGAAAAATTTTGTGGCCAAGCAAGAGAAGATCATCCTTGAGTCCCAAAAGTAGCTGGAAGATACCATGAAGGCCCTACAGCAAGTCTTGGACAAGGCGAACCAATTATGGGACACGGCGTGCAAGGCCCAAGCAGGCGCTCAATCAACGAAGCGACGGGATGATGATGGGAATGATGGAGTAGGGAATCAAGGCGGGCAAACCCACCCTTCAGACAGTAGCTCAGGATCGGGTGGCCAGAAAGCCGAGGCTGCTTCTAGAACTGTTTCCCGACCCCCTCCCACTTTTAACCCTCCTCCTACTCTGCTTTCAACTTTTCCGAAACATTCATTTCAACTTACCCGATTCTTTCACCTTCCCTCTCTCCATCACCTCCTAGCAAAATAATAGGCCCATCAAAAGGCCCAGATGACACCTACAAAGCCCGACGGAACGAGTTCCTCCAACAACTCCACTCCCCCGGTGCGGCGTATAACTTGTTGATCCCACCTCCTCCTAAACCTATCACCCCCACGCCCCTCTCTCCAGATCATTCCATCCCTGACCTTCCAGAAACTAACACGGACATTATAGGAGATGATGACTTCCTGGAAGATCAACCAGAGACAAGAAGGTTCTCGCCCAGGCAAGACACGGACACAGTTGAGCTGTCGACAAGTGAGAAAGCCAAAGAAAAAGACACGAGCACCAAGGCTCTAAATGATTATCTGGCAAGGCCATCCCAATCGTAGGACAACTTTCCCTACCAGGCCCAGAGGCAAATTGGCTGACACAAGAGAGTCAGAGAAACTTGAGAGGAAATACCCTCCCAACATGAGGAGAGGCAAAGAAGACATTGGTCAAAGCCAATACTCCATCAGGGCCGAGATCATTTCCTCGTTACAACCGAAACCAGAATGGCGGAATAAAGTCCTGAAAGATAGCAGGCGACTTTAGGAGTATTTGAAGGCACCGGCATGGAAGCGGGTGGATCCTTTCTACATGCCACTCAAACGCAAAAATCCATGGCCGGTGGAAAAGCCACGAGTAGAGTTGGTAAACTGGCCAGTCATTTCGGGAATTCCAGAGAGAACCACCCCGAATGATCTGAGGCTACAGTTACTCGACTTCGGGCATAAATACAAAACAAGTGCCGATCTTTGCGTGCAAGAAAGTGCCGAGTATTGCAGATCCATGGCCTTTTTGATGCAGCAAGATTGTTTATGGGATAGAGGCTTGGAGCCCATCAAAATCAACCCAAATGTAGCCCTCCAGTCGGAAGAAGACCATGAGATGATGGTCAGGCTATACTACAGAGCGGCCTTCATGTCATCACGCTATGTGACCATGGTGGAAGACTGGCAGGAAATGGGCTTCGTGGAAAAAGTAAGAGAATATCTGGGGCCCCTCAAATTCAGAAGTAAGCTCCGCTTCCAAGATTTTGAAGCCTTGGGACGAAAGATGAGCGAGAGAAAGCAAACGACACGACGACGAGGCGAGCAGGACTCGCAAGAAGTTCTCAGGAAGGCTGGAATGTAGCGGCCAATTGAGAGACTTCAAATTTAAAAATATATATATAATAAGTTTTGCGAATAATAAGCATCTGGTTTTACGGAAGTGAACGAAGATCCACGCTTTTCCAAGTGCCAAGCGAAAGACATCACCGGTGTTGCACTGGGTCCTGCAACAAATTAGGGGTGGATAATGTTAGCAGATTCCAGAGAATCCCCAGATGATGAGCCAAGCCGAAGACACAGAATACCTCTCACCCATGACCGAGGAGGTCTCAGAAGGAGGAGAGCAAAAGAAGTTGAGAGCCGAGCATGAGAGCCGAGAAATTACTAGCTAGGATGATAATGAAATATCTATGTGAGCCTACATGGTGTATCCCAGAGAAGGAACAACCATGTAGGAGCTAGTCATATTTCCTAGGCTTTGTAAATAAATGTAGACCCTCCCTTAAATTAGTTAGAGTGAGCCACCTTTTGATGGTGAACTTTAGTGGAAATGCAAATTCCACATGTAATTTCTATTTTGGTGGAATTGCCACTTGGGCTCCACATGGGCAGCCTTATTGCTTATTTAAGGGCCCCCCTCTTTTGTGAGGGAGCTTTGAATGTATTGTCAAGTTCTCTTGAGCAAATAAAGAGGATCCTCCACGAGTTCTTGATGATTGCTAAGCTCCTTGTTCATGGCAATGTTCTTAAGTGAAATTTCTATGAGGATGCTTAAATTCCTTGCATTGTGGATTATCTAGTTTCTTGTTTTCTAGTTTCTTGCTTAGTTGTGGATTAGAATTCACTTCTTGTTTATGGAATAAGGTAGAAATCAGCATTCAAGTAAACTAAATAGGCTAGAATAGTGGTGTAGATCTTGCATACTCTCTTACTTTCCAGTTCTTGATTGTTCTTGGGCATTCTTGGGCATTCTAAGCATCAAGAAATGAGTGTTTCTTGATTCTTGGACTGTCAAATGCTGTTAGGAATCTAGTTTCTTGTTTTCTTGTTCAGTAGTTAATCTTCTTCTTGATTGATTTCTGATTCAGTAGATAGTGGTAGGTCTGCTCCCTGTTCCAAAACGTTGATCCTCTTGAGCTAAAGATGGTTACATGGTCGGTTTCTGCATATAGCTGAGCATCAGAACTGTGTCTCTCACTGACAGGCTGAGAAATACATGTTGAAATCTGAGTAACACTTCTGTTTTGTAGCTATCCTAATAAGAAGAAAAACCATAAAGAAATGTAACTAAAGAAGAGGTAAATAAAACACAAGAACCGTGTTCACAGATTCAGAGAATTTGTGAACATATATTGACTCGGGAGCCACAAGACACATGACAGGTAACAAGAATTGGTTCAATAGCCTGAAAGTGCTGGATAATGGAACGTCCGTTTCACAAGCAAATGGCGATGTGTGCAAGATCAAGGGAATAGGCACCGTTTCAATCCAACTACCTGATGGCAAAAGTAGGATGATCAGAGAGGTGCTTTATGTACTAGGTTTGAAGAAAAATCTACTTTTTGTTGGAGTCATTACTGATCAAAAGTTGAAAGTAGAATTTGCCCATGATCGTTGCTTTGTGAAGGATGTGAACCAAAAGTTCAAAGTTATTGTGGATGGAGTAAGGGAGCCCAATACAAAATTGTACAAGTTGAATGCTACAATTAAGGGGCAACATCGACTCGTTTCATCCATTCCATCACAAACTGAGTTGTGGCATAAGAGGCTTGGTCACTTGAACTTGGGAAGCCTCAGTTTGATGAGGAAATTGGAGATGGTAAGAGGATTGCCTACTATAGAAGACCACTTGAAATCGATGTGCGAATCATGTGTATATGGGAAGCAACATCGAGAGAAGTTCAATAAAGGTGGTGTTGCACACAGATTTATGCGGGCCTAAGAGGACCATGTCCTTAGGTAAAGCCTTCTTTTTCATGGCCTTTATTGATGATATGTCACGTAAGACGTGGATCTACTTATTGAAGAAGAAATCGGATGCATTTGACAATTTCAAGAGCTTCAAAGCATTGGTCGAAAATCAGACAGGTAGGAAGATCAAAGTCTTAAGATCAGATAGTGGAGGTGAGTACAAGTCTAATGACTTCAATGATCTTTGTGATCAATGTGGATCAAAGGCAATTTACGCAAGCTCATACTCCTGCTCTCAATGGTGTAGCTGAGCGCAAGAATTGTACGATTGTGGAAAGTTCCAGATCTATGCTAGCTAAGATGAAACTACCAAAAGATTTTTGGTCAGAAGCATGCAGTACGGCAGTCTATCTTCAAAATAGAAGTCCTACCATTGCCATACCAAAGATAACACCTGAGGAAGCATTCACAAAGAAGAAGCCAAAGGTGAACCACTTGCGAATCTTTCGATGTAAGGCCTTTGTACACATTCCTAAGGAAGAGAGACGTAAACTTGATGTGAAAGCTATCAAGTGTATATTCCTAGGATATGATGAATGTGAAGGGCTATAGATGTTTTGATCCAATGGAAAACAAAATCCATGTAAGCCGTGATGTTATCTTTGATGAATCCAAGATGTATGAAGACGAGGATGCTCAGAAGATAGACACATCCAGTGGGAAAGATGGTATAGTGAGGATACCTCTTGATGATGATCCATTCATTGACCTTGCGAGTGATGAACATGAGGATACATCTCAAGATACTACTACTCAACCGCAAGAGACAGGTTGGAGAGGTATAGACAAACCTTTTGGTGCAAGAAGGATTGAAGTTGTAGGTGAAAAATGCAAGGAGAAGGATGTACCGTGGGATACATTTTCACCAGAAGGCCGATCACCTTACAGGAAGCTCCCTAAGTGGTTTGAGAGATTGTTGGAGAGCCGCGACATGGATGACTTTCCAGGATCATCTAGCCAGGGAGAGCTACGAAGATCAACAAGAGAGAAGACACAACCTGAAAGGTATGAAGCAAATTACGCTCTCTTATCTAGTATTATTCAAAGCAAAGAACCTTCGACTTATGGTGAAGCGAAGGATGATGACATTTGGGTCAAAGCCATGGGAGAGGAGATGGAGTCAATTGCCAAGCATAGCACATGGGATTTAGTAGAACCACCAGTTGGCAAGAAACCCATTGGTTGCAAATGGGTATATAGGACTAAGTACCATGCAGATGGAAGTATAGCAAAGCACAAGGCAAGATTGGTGATCAAAGGGTATGCACAAAGTAAAGGCATTGACTATGAGGAGACCTTTGTGCTGGTATGTAAGTGGAATACTCTACGTCTACTTGTTGCTTTAGCTTCACATTTTGGTTGGCCTTTGCATTAGATGGTTGTGAAATCTGCTTTTCTAAATGGTGAGTTAGAAGAAGAGGTGTTCATGGATCAACTTGTAGGCTTTGTAGCAAAGGGACAGGAAAATAAAGTATGTCGCTTGAAGAAAGCGCTTTATAGTCTTAAACAGGCACCACGTGCGTGGTATAGCAGGATTGATGCCTAACATTGGAAGGTAGCATTATGTAAAAGGCACTTCAGATTATGGCTTGATTTACAGGAAGCATGATGGTTTACCTAAGTTGTGTGGCTATGTGGATGCGGATTGGGGAGGTGACTATGATGATCGTAGATCCACCACAGGGTATGTATTCCAGTTTTGTGGTAGTTGCTTTTCCTGGTCTAGTAAGAAGAAAAGTACAATTGCTCTATCCACCACAGAAGCAGAGTATAAGGCAATGTGTAGTGCAGCACAAGAAGCTATATGGTTGAGAACAATCTTGGAAGAAGTTGGCATGAAGCAGAAAAAGATAAGTTTAGATCAAAGCTTTCTGTACTTAAAGTTTGTTGACTTTAAAGCTATGTATATGACTGTATAAAAAGTAGACTCTAATGTAAGGGAGAGAGTTAGAATCAAAGTAGAATCATTGTGCTACTATACTGTGGACCCTATCAGTTGATAAGGATCAGTTGGCCTCGCCACGAGACAAGTCGACGGGACACGCGTCCCGTCAACGGCAACCTGGGTCATACATGGGTTGCTTGAGTGAACAACTATATGTACAGTTTAATTTCATTTTAAGAAATACAGTTGCTATGTGAGCTTGCTGTGGAGAGTGTTTTCAGTCTACGTTATTGTGTAGCATGATCTGTGTTCCTATTCGAAGCAAATTCTGTGAGCTGCATTTGTTCTCTCTCTTCCTCAGTCCTTGGACAGTCATCATTCGTTAGCACCATCCCTGCAAGCATTGGAGTATTCGCTCCTTTGCAGTTCAGCATCCCAAAGTCCTCTAGGATCTTCTGGGTGTATCTGGACTGGTGAAGGTATAACTTACCTCCCTCATAGTCCCTCTCAATTTGTAAGCCTAGGTAACACCTGGCTTCTCCCAGATCCACTATCTCGAAATGTTTCGAGATGTCTGCCTTTACTTCAGCTATTAGTTGCTCACTCCTGCAAAGTATCAGAGTGTCGTCCGCATATACAACCACAATGATGATCTGCCCATCTGTAACTCTAACATATACATTGAAATCAGCTTGAATCCTAATGATTTTAGGGCTTGATCTTTCTTCTTGTACCATTGTCGGACTGATTGTTTCAGTATGCAAATAATAGACATAGGAATGAATGTTTGACGACAAGAGAGAAGGTTTCAGAATAGTCAATACCGTATCTCTGAGAGAAACCCTTCACTACCAGTCTTGCCTTGTATTTCGTCACATTTCCATCTGGTCTGTATTTGAGCCTGAAGATGCATTTGTATTTTACAGTCTTGCGCTTGTGTGATAATGGCTCCAACGTCCATACCTGGTTCTTCCTCATGGACTCCATCTCTTCGTTCATGGCTTGGATCCATTTGTCCTTTTCTGGTCTTTCAATCGCCTCCTCAAATGTCTGTGGTTCGCCACTGAACCCCCAAAATTCTTCTGATGTGGAAGCTGAGCTACCTGTCACATATCTTGTTGGCGCTCTTCGTGGTCTTGTCGACCTTCTGGGAGATCCTCCTGGAACAGCTCTGCCTTTGCCCTTGTCTGCTCTGCTCGGTCCAGAACCATCTTGGTGTACAGGAACTGCGGCGACAGGTTGCCTCTCGAATCTTTCTTCGTCAGATTCGTCGCTCGAATGGGAGACGACTTGAAAATCTTTGTTTTCATGTTCGTCTGCTGCTTCCTCTGTCACTAGCGGCAGGTCATATACTGTCTCTCCAGAAC
Source organism: Diphasiastrum complanatum (assembly GCA_029204225.1). Classification (NCBI taxonomy): domain Eukaryota; kingdom Viridiplantae; phylum Streptophyta; class Lycopodiopsida; order Lycopodiales; family Lycopodiaceae; genus Diphasiastrum; species Diphasiastrum complanatum. The sequence continues at coordinate 61,363,552 of CM055100.1, read as the reverse complement.
TTCGTAGCTGATAGGATCTTTGTTGGCCATAGTCCTGCTCTCGTCAAATTTGACATCCCTCATTGTTTTCATAGTGTTCGTGATCTGGCATGTAGACTTTGTAGTATGACGAATTGTTGTCATAACCTACCAAAAATCCCTGTTCGGCTTTCTCATCAAGCTTCCTTTGAAACTTATCAGGAATATGTGCATATGCTGCACAGCCAAAGACTCTGACGTGAGACAGGTTGGGCTTTTTACCCCACCATAGCTCATGTGGTGGTGTGTGAGGAACACCAGACTTGCATGTCCTGTTTTGGATGTATGTGGCTGTAACTACTGCTTCAGCCCACAGTGCCCTTGGAGCTTTCGAATAGGCCATCATTCATCTGGTTGCTTCCATTAGGGTCCTATTATTTCGTTTAGCAACACCATTGTGCTGCGGTGTGTAGGCTGCAGTTCTTCTGTGAATGATACCACGATCATTGCAGAAGTCAGTGAAGCGATTCGAGATATATTCGCCATCTCGATCCGTTTTGATCTGCTTCACCTTGCTACCTGTATATGTCTCTGCCCAATTCACGTATTCTATGAATTTATTGAGTGCTTCAGGTTTATTCTGAATAAAATACACTCTGTCAAACTTGCTATAATCATCAATGAAGGTTATATAGTATTTTGAGCCTCTTATTGAGATCATGTTGAATGGTCTATAGATGTCACAATGCACTAGCTCCATAATCTTGGTCGTTCTGTAAGAGTCTTTGATGAATGGAGTGTGCGATATCTTGCCTTTCAAACATGCATCACAGGTGGTCGGACTGGTTGCATTCGAGATGCTGACCCCTGTTATCGCTCCATGATGACTTGCCTGGTAAAGTGCCATTGAGTTCATGTGGTAGAGTCTTTTGTGCCACAGAGTGTCTGGTGAGTCGTCATGGGTCTGATGCATCTAATCTTCAGGTAGGCGCACCTTCAGATGATATAGGTTGTCTTTCCTTCTGCCTTGAGTTATGAGAGTGCTGGTGCTGGCGCCAATCACGTTGCATGCTTCATTAGAAAACATCACACGCATCCCTGCATCTGCTATTCTTGCTATAGAGAGCAAGTCTTGCTGCAGGGTTGGCACAAACAGAACGTCTTCGAGTCGTCTGTCTCTGCCGTTGGTGTTGAGCCACAGTGAATCAATGTCGTTCACTTGATGTCTAGATCCATCTCCAAGAACTATGAATCTTGAGGGATCCGCACTTCTAAAATCAGACATTATTTGTCTTGATGTCACGAAGTGTGAGGTGGCTCCTGAATCTAGGATCACCTCATGTGTGTCAGACGTTGATGCTGCACACACATCTTCACAGATGTAAGCGGTCGAACAATTTCTGTTCATTCTTTCTTCACCCATCTTCGAGCTCTCGGGCTCCTCAACATAGGAAGAACTATTGTTGTTCTCCTGTCTATTCTGTGCTGATATGTTTCTTGGATTTTGGCGGCAATCCATGGCTCTTGTTTGTATCTTGTTGTTTTGACCTCCCTTTGGTCTTCCAGTTGCTCTTGCTAGTCCCCTCTGCTTGCTGGTCATGATCCTACCTTTGATTTGACTCCCTCTTAGGCTTGAATTGTTTCTTGGATTTTTCTCTGTTGTCGTAGAGGGGCCTGGTCAGGACCATCCTTGTGATCAAGGTGTTCTCTGGTCTCGACTTCCTCTCGAATCTCGACAATCGCCTTTTCGAGGTTCATGGTAGGACCTTTCGCGAGCATTGTTCGTGTCGTCTGGAAAGATCTGGGTAAGGCTCTCAACAGGTACGTGAGCTGCTTTTCAGCTGATACTGCATTCTCTGCTCCAGAGTTGTGTAGAGATAGAAACAGATCCTTCATCTTTCTCATGAAGGAGGTGAGTTCTTTTCCATCCCATTGTAGATTTGTTAGCTGATCTTCCAGCATCATGATCTGGCCTCTTGATTTCGTCTGAAATCTTGTGAGCAGTGCATCCCACATCTCCTTAGCTTTGGAGAGTGTAGCCAGGTCAAGTGTAAGGCTATCTTTGATGGAAGATGATCGCAAGGCTACTGCCTTGTCATTTTTCTCCCTCCATTCACGTAGCTCCTTGTCTATTGTCGTAGGCATTTCTTCTGTGCCATCCACCCAGAGGAAAAGTCCTTCGCCCTTGAGTATTAAAGATGTCTTAACTTTTCATGCTAGAAAGTTAGATCCTGAAGAATCAAGTATAGTGCAGATCTTGCTCTGCATGCTGCTGATTGAAGCCATTGCTTCTTCGAGTCTGTTCACTTGTTGATGGTTGATTGTCTGAATGCTTGGCCTCTTGGATCTACTAGCTTCTTGGCTATGTCAGAATATGACAGGATAACCGGCTCTGATACCACTGATGAGAAGAGGATCGTGATATGCTCCGCATGCCACTGATGAGAAAAAGTGATTGACTGATGCGGATTTGCGAAACTTTCACGAAGGCAAATCAATCACGACTCTCTTCAACTCGGATGGAGTTCAGATGCGACCGCTGGACACTGCCAGCTGAATCACTCCTACAATTCTCCAGAGTGTAGTCAGTCACTGCTGATCTACGTTCATAAAATTAATACAACATTTGACTTAGTTTCAACCAAATTGCGGAATTCAAGTGAACAAGAAAAACTCAGACGTATGAAATATCAGCATAAGCATTCAACATCCAAGTCAGACACAACAAGAAAATAATCTATATTAATTTTTTCTGAATTTCTTCAAGCATTGCAAATCCACGTAGTGCGTTGGCGTGATAGAAACACGGTTCTCTCACAAGTAGTAGTCTCGCTTCACTAGCGGACAATTGGATCTTCTGATCCTAGACAAAATTGTCTTCGCGCGCAGGCAAACATGTATTCTGTATATCGTCTTGATTGCTTACTAGCATCAGACTTCTTCATTCTATTACACTTTGTGTATTCTGTTTTTGATCTATATGTCAAGTATAATCTAGTAAGTACGGCCTCTCTGTGTAAATCTAAGATTAGAGTGATTAAGCATCTACAACTAACCAGAGAATTACAAGAGTGATAGATTAGCCACGACCTAGGGAGTATCTGCTGACGTCATGCCATCAGATCAGATTACTGTACTCTTGGGTACTTGCGTGATCTTTGGTGGTACTCCTTAGAGCGTGAGCGCTGAACGAGTTTCGTTTACCTCGTCTGCCTTCTTCCGTACTGGACCATGATCTCGTTCGTGGATATTTTGTGTTCGCAAACCGTTCGTCTTCGTCTCTGTTGACTTTCGCGTTCCCGAAACTCTTTGTGTTTCGTGTCTCTAGATGTTCAAGTTCGCGAACATCTTCGTCAGGCGAAGGGCTGAAAGCTAGCAAGGCTTTGTAATCAGAAACATTTTGTTTCTTCATCAACTTGAATCCAATAGTTTCTAGAAATCCAATGGCCCTCGTTTGCTAGCTAATGACCATCAATCTTGATGGGCTAAAATCCAATCGATATCACTGGTTTTGTTGATTCTTGGAGATGCTAAGCACTCTAATTTTGTCATGAAACCCTAGAAATACATTCAATCACTGTTTACTCAGTTCATAGAACCTTGGAATAATCTACATATGTCCTATTTCAATATTGTTCCAAATCCTATCCAAATTCACTAAGTATCAAGCCAAAACGAACAATTAGTAGTTTCAAAACCACAAATTCCACTTTCAATGGCAAAACACAGTGTAGCACTTGAATTCAACATGATTGCTTGCTAGTCTTTCCTTTCGGATTCCCACATAGCCTAATGCCCTAAATTTGTCGCACTGACGACGATTCTAGCAGCTACCAAGGCTTTGATACCAAGTCTCCAGTAGAATGTTGTGCTTTGCCCTTGACTGTAAGACCTACTACTTTATCATGAGAGTCAACCATGTCCCCTTCCTAGGTAATTAACAAAAGTTCATGAAAAGTGTAAACTTAAAAAAAAGAACATCGAAAATTTTAATTTCAATATGTGTCTTTGGAAAGGGACTTCACTACTAGCACTCCCCTCTCTCTCAGGTCCAGTGGTAAACTCTAGTTAGGTTCACTTGGACATCCTTGTCTTCGGCTTGACTTGATGTGCTTAGTATTGGGTTGTTGAAGGGCCTTGTGGCCCCTCCTTGAGTAGTGTTGAAACTCCATCGACAAAATAAACTGAAAATAAGGGAGAATTTAGACTAGTGACAAGTCTAATTACATGCTCCCTTTATCATACCAGTTATTTGTGTGTCTTGGCAAGTGAGATGCCACGCACACGACCTCTCGTCTCTTACATTGAAATTGGTAAGTTCTATTGGACTAGTTGATTTGCCCATTTGATTCCAAGGTGCACGAATAGCTCATTTTCAAAGTTGTTGTTGGCAATCTTGCTCGGCACTGAAAACACTCCAAGAATTGGATTGCACTTGCCCTCATGTGGCAAAGAAATTGGCTTCCTCAATGGCAAAATGTAACAACCGAAATGAAACCATTTTGAAAGCGGAGAAGAAATTTCTTCTCAAGGGACCAATGGCATGCCCTCATCTTGATCCACACACTTGTCGAGCACCCTTCTCGAAACAACATATTTGATTGGAGATTGGCTTTAACTTGGTACTTAGCCCTATCCCATGCTTTCTAATGCTCTTCAACGTCATATTTTAGTCCATTTTTTGCCTGTCAAATGAAAAGTGAAGTGAGCTTTCAGGCCTTCACATAGTCTCTAATGACTCTAAGATTTGAAAGTCTGGCTTTGACATGAGTTTAATCTAGTCTTTCAGCTTTCAATATGAAAAATTAAAACTCTTCATTGATCGCAACTCAAGGGTTATCCACCACCTACCCAGCACCATTTCAGTGAAGATGACCGTTAGATATGCGCCACCTGTTGTCTATCTGTCGTGTCATAGATCTTTCCTGTCTGGATCGTACAGTCCCGAGCACGTGTCATTCCACGGGATGCCCGAAATACGTGTTTGTTGCAGCTGCCGGCGGGAGAGCATATTAGGGTTCTATATTTTTTCACAGTTCTAGGGCCTAGTCTCAAATTAGGGTTTCAGGCAGCTAGCGTTCGTTGCCTTTGCAATTCCCACGTGTGCATCCAAAATTAGGCTCAGAGCCCTATCTGACTACGTGGACCAATCAGAAAGGGCTCTACTTTTCTCTCGTTCTGGGAGCTTGTGCAACAAACTGCTATATATATATATGCTTTACAGTACATTATATGGTTATGGGATAAGCATGACGTCCACGTGGCAGAGTCAGCCGAAACATGTGAGCGTCCCCTTCCTTCCTTCCTTCCTTTCTACTTTTCTCTCTCTTTCTCTCTCTCTCCCTCTCTCGCGCTTTTCTCTCTGTGCGACGGAAGATGATCGATCGATGCTTCCCGAGGAACCGATGATGCTCCTGTACAATATCCAGGGAGGCTTCATCCATCACTACCCACTACCTATACCATTCATTGCATGCATGCCCAATGACCATTTGCCAATTTTCTCAACCTTTATGGCTCAGCCTTTGCCTTCTCAGAGCTAATCATCATGACCACGATGAGGGGACTTAGTACATATACAAATTGTGTGTTGTGTGTCTGATATTGTAGATCTTGAGGTAGATTGCGCCTTTAATCTGCCTAATTAAGCTATAGACGCCGTAGCAGGTGCTGTTGAGTAGACAGTGTCAAGTGTAGTAGCCTGCCTCGGACACTGACTGCATTTTTAAGGCTGTGGGGGTAGTATTTTAGAAGGCTCTGCGTATTTTCGAGCTGAGGTAAGCTATACTTTGTCAGGCATCTCAATATTTTGAGTTAAGCTCATATGGGTATGTGAGTGTGATGTTTGCTCACGTGAGATGAAGATTGGGATCTAATTCGGCCTAAAACATGGCAGATCATTGAAAAGGTATGTGGACTGCACTTTCTTTTGTGATCTGTTTCTGGGTTCCTTAATGTTCATTTTGTTTCTTAGAAATAGTAACTCATATTCAGCCTTTCTGTTCAGACGTGAAGATTTAATAAAAAATCCATCAAGGTTCAATTTCTCTTCAAAAATACTTATTTAAGAAAGTAGTACCTACATTTAGATCAAATCTCTGTATAGCCTTTTCACGTTGCTTAGCTACATAGTTCCAAATAAATGATCATCCATCAAGCTGGGGTGCCATTGCTTAGTTATCTCAGTCCGAAAACGAATCCTGCAAATTGATTCTTGTAAGCAGTTAGTATACTTCATACCCATTGTAAGGGTGTTTTTCTTCGCCTATGTTGTAAATAAATATTGACCCTTCTGGGTTATTTTCCTGCAGTTATTTGGTTCATATACCTACTTTTGGAGATTGCGACCTTGAAGATTTTGAGTAAAGGCTTGAGATGTGTAGTTGAAAATCTGCACATTTGATTTCACTCTCAATGTCTCATTGTGCATCTTCATGGTGGCTTTCTGGCGATCACAAATGTATAGCACAGCATTCCATAGTATCATACCTGGTGACAAGTATATCCACACTTATTCTCGTTGTCACCCTCTATTTGATTATCCGTTGCGGGTGTTTGTACCATCGAAGACGACAATTACAAAGAGCTCAGCCAACCCAAATTGGATTCAGAGAATTACAAGCGGAAAGCACAGAGTTTTCCCATAACTCACCAAGTATGTACTCTGCAGACGAGTTGCCAGGAGTTTGTGTTATAATGGCAGGTGAAGAAAGACCCACTTTTCTTGCACAACCATCTCCATTCACGTCAATTGACATTGAAACTCTAGGGCAGCCACAGAGTGATCTATCAACGGAATGCAAAGAGTTCAGTGATAAGGAGCAGGGAAGAGCATGAGATTGAGGCTCGCTCTCAAAGCATGTTGATCAAAAACTGATTTGTGGGTACAGCCATCTTTAATTTATATCTCTTCATGCCTAACCTCCAGGACCATTGCAAAGTGGGGTTAAAGATTGCAAAGTGATCAATTTTTAGTGTTTGAAAGCAAAAATTGCTGCACACGAGCAGTTTAATGCTATCTTCCCATATGGCCCTGGGGGATCTATTTTGTAAATTGATTACCGGAAGGTCACAAATCAATCATGGTAAGGAGTAACACGAGAAGGTGTCCAATAAGGGCGCTACTGAAAAAGACTTTGTAGATATACATCTGCTGTACTACATGTTTGCAAGAGCATGCCGATTTCCAACATAAAGAACTGAGCTTTTCAAGACATCGGCTGGACTTGTATTTATGATCTGGGTTTTTTTCAGCATTGTATTACTCTTTTTTTTTAGATCCTATGCTAACATTGAATATACCTATCTTCTAACCTCATAGTTCCCCGTAGATTGCGTCTTGGTATTATCAACCCGCGGGGTCACAGAGAATCAAACCTGGGCGGAATAGTTCCCTGTAAATTGGAATTGTCATGATTCAAATCAATGTGAAATCTGCTGTTTTAGTTCAAATCTTTAAGATGCAAAGAGATTCCAAACAATTTGAAACAAAACATCCAAATTTTTCCAGAAAGGCCTCAAAATCTCATGAAAACAGAAGCAATCGGGATTTGTGGGATTATGCTGGCTCACACATGTGCAAGCTATTGTTACTCTTCAGCTTGATATAGCAGAGTTTTGAATTTTGTTTTCGAGATGTGGCAAGAAGAAGGGTTACCAGCCTTGCCACTTTCTTATCTACTTAGAAAACTGAAAGTTTTGAGTGGAATAACGAAAGATTATTATGCAATTGAAAGCAACAGCATTTTCATTACACCAACCATTCATGGAATAATCATTGAAGTTCACAGCAAGACACTCAAATGGTTAAAAGAAACACTTCAAAGAAAATCAATTTTTAATAGTTGATGTAAGAACAAAACAAGATGAAAATAATCCAAAGCCAACCTCATGCTCACCCTACTGCTTCAAAAATGACATGGGTTGATATTCATCTGATTACAAATACAGGCAGTTCTCTATCTCTTTAGTAGATCACTTGGTTGATAGAGAAAATAACCTTTTTCAAGAGAATGAGGAGCAAATAGTTAGAAACTTTTTAGAATTAGAGACTTATACTAATATTGCTTGATTCTCAAAGCTGGTAGAGAGCTTAAGAAAAATTAACCTACCACAATCATAGTGGATAGAAGACAGCTTTTAATACCATAATCTATGAAGAAAAATTAAGGAGAACCAAAATATTGAAGAAAATAGATTTTGGAGTCAATTATAGTAAGTGGAGCCGACACTTACCAAGTGACACAATTGAAAGGTCTTTCGAGAACTTTTTAAGCGGTTCAAATGAAACTGCCTCTTCAGTGGTCACATCACATCTCCTAGAGATTTGCAATGAAGCAAAAGAAGCCTCTCCTAAATGTTTTAAAAGAAAAAGGTTATACAATTTAATGTACCCAATTGTATGTCAATGAAACTTTTGAAACCACTCAAATAAAATAAACATGTGGAGAATGTGCATACATTTTCAGCAATTAATGTTTCTAAAGCGTTTCAACAACAATATTATACTTCTAAACTTTCACTTTTGTGTCATTCTTTGGGTCCACCATAGATGTGCAACTAGATGTGGGTTGTAGTTTAAGTGGAACATTTGTTTCACCAACATACAATCGGTGCTCAAACAATGTCACCAATTCACTACTTCCACAATTTCACCAATTCACTACTTCCACAATTTCGTTGAGCAGCCTTTGAATGGACCATATATCTTCTTGAGCACACTAATAGTGGAGAAGCAAATATTGCATTAATGTAGAAAATCAGTCTTTATCATTTTACACTTTTCTCTATCCAAACAAATAGATCAAGCTATTATATACAAGAAATTTTAAGTGGTAAGAGAGACTTCTATTTGAAAATTAGAAACTATCTTAGAGTTGTAAGGTTTCTTGAAGAGAGATTTTTTATTACTTTGTAGCCTGATTGTCCTAATTGCTTGTACAATAGTCCTTTTTGAATCTGAAATGGACGATAAGAAAAGTCTCTCTCTCTCTCTCTCTCTCTCTCTCTCTCTCTCTCTCTCTCTCTCTCTCTCTCTCTCTCTCTCTCTCTCTCTCTCTCTCTCTCATGTTGATATATCTTGTGCATATTTGTCAATGTATGTGTGCCCTTGAAAATCCTTGTGATGTTATGAAGTACCACTAAGGTTGTTTCAACATCTCAAAATTACCTCTCCTTCAACTTGTACCATAAGGTCAATTCCCATAAAATGGTAAAAAACTATATAAGCTAATCTAAGAACTTCCCAAAATTTTGTTGACATCTTACCATATCTACCCTAGTCCACTCAAAGAAAATGAAAAGGTATCCACAATGTGTGCTGTATAAATCATACACCATGAATACTTGGCACTATTCGAAGTCGTAGTCTTCAAATATTTTGTCCTAAAACCAAATCCATATCTCAAAACCAAAGCCATGGATGGTAGATTCTAGACCCTAAAGGCACAAATGTCTAATTTTATAACTTGTACCCAACTCCCAAGACCACGGTCTCTAGATCTTGAACCATGCCCTCAAGTTGTGGAGCAAACAATAATTATTATGAAATCTTGAAATATAAGTTATAAACCAAGTGTTTTATATCCTAGTACTTTGTGTAAATGATGAAAAAGAATATCCTTCGAATACAAGAATACGACATCAATCTTAATGAATAAAAAAGACAATGGAACCAATAAATCTTAGGTTAAAATAAATAACTAGGGAAAGGTGCATGACATAGTAATAATGTTTTTCTTTTCACTCAAGAAAAATCATTTCACTATTGACTTTATGCAAAGAATATATATTGAGCAAAATTGTCCATAGGCTATGAAATCATGCTAACATTCATATATACATGGAAGCACTAAAACTCATTTTATAGACAGAAATATACAGGCTATTTGCCACTATTGTAACTAAGTTTCTCCTTATAAGTGTTCTTTCTCGACCCCATTCTCTCATATTTATCTTCATCTGAATGTTCCATAACATGAGTGCTCTAGTCAATCCCAAGTCTGCAATATGCTTGAGTCACCAAACGTTATATCATTGAGATTTATGAACCTCACATAATTCTTTCGTGCAAATTTGAGTATATCAAAGAATAAGTTGTGAAAGGATTCAACTTTGACCTAGCAATTGATGCAAGTTTGTTCAAATCACCTTTGTATATGGCTTTCAAGGCCAAGATTTGATGAAGGATTTTTGGGGAAAAGACTTGGAACTTGGCTAACTGTTTATATTTTAGCTAATTTATTGCTCTAGACTCTAGGGTGGTCTTCCACTCCCCAATTTTTAGTGAACCATGCATGTGTTGTGTTGGTCATTGTTGGCCTCATAAAATTTGTGATCAATAAATTTTCAAACTTTATTGGCCCCTTTGAAGTTCCAATGATGGTCCTCATCTAGATTAAAGGTGATGTGCTACATAGCTTAGCAGTTTGGCTTCATGAGTGATGATGAAAGGACAACTAATTATGATATTAGTCTCACCATATAGGTCAAAGTTATTATGGGACTCCAATTCTTGAAGCCCTTCTTAGTCAAACTTTTCTTAAGTCTTTTCTCTTGTTTTCCCAAGGATTATTGTTCAAGGTGATGATCTTGGAAAACCACAATGGTTCATTTATGTTGACCCCTTTGAAGATCCAATGATGATCCTCATTTGGAGTAGAGCGACATGCTATGTAGCTTAGGATTTTGGCTTCATGAGCAATGATGAAAAAGGAACTAATTATAACATTAGTCTCACCAGAAATGTCAAAGTTATGATGCAACTCCAATTAGTGAAGCTCTTTTTAGCCAAACTCTTGTCAAATCTTTTCTATGGTTTTTCCTAGGATTATTGTTCAAGATGATGATTTTGGAAAACCACAATGGTTCATTTAAGTTGACCTTATTGCCTCCACTCCAAACATAAGTTTTTCATGTTAAGAATAAATTGGGCCAAGGATTTGAGAATGACGGCTGGAACTCAATACACATAGTGTAGTGAGCATGTCTTTAATAGCGAAGGTCCCAATTGCGTAAGCGAATATGATGCTAGTCATGAGGTGTTTTTTGTACTAGTGTCATTGTTACATCCATGTCCAACATGTGGGATTCAGAATAATTCTTGACATGGATAGCCGATACTCCAATGATAATAGAGGAAAAAACGTCAGTCGAAAAGAGAATAATGGATTTGGGCTCAAAGAATACTTTTATATCTCAGAACTTGATCAAAGTTAATGAAGAGTTGCAAATTACAAGGCAACACGAACAGAAGTTAGTAGCTGATCCTAAGACCGCACAAAGAAATGAAGCTGCTTTGGAAGATTATGTGGACAAACTACATGTGGCATTGTCAAACACCCATGGCCAAGTAGACAAAGCTATCATGGAGGCAAGACAACAATTGCCGCTTCTCCAGGGACAATTGGATCTAGCCCAGTTGAAAAAAAAAAAAAAGGATTTTCAAACAGTTGGATACAGTGGTCACAGAACGTGACAATTTGTTTCATACTCCAATAGTAGACCGACCAATGTCCAAGAATGAGATCAACTACTTGATCCACAAGGTTAATCACTACAAGATAGCCTTGGAGGAATTTCAGAAAATATTTGACTCTTATAAGCAGTTGGCCACAAAAGAGCTACCCAATATTGGAGAAATAATCAAGAGTCACGAGCAATCAACTGCTGCTGCACTTCAAGGGACTCCACAAATCCATATTCCTGTTATGGCTATAGGGAGAAGGAGATGCAGGTGACAGTTTGATGGAGGTTGATCAGGGGAAGGCTGAAGAAATTCACGAAGTTCAACTGCCACAAGAAGCTGGGCCATCCACAAGAAGGGTTTCAACAAAATGAGCTTTGTGTAACTGGATTGCAGAGTTTGTATGTTTTATGACCAGAAGAATATTCTACAAAGATCTATTTAGTGCTAGTGTCATCTAGTTTCTTTCTAAATTCAGCAAGTACTTGGAAAATTTGATACATCCAAAAAATCATAAATGCTTGAGAGAGGATTTCATTCATGTCCAAATCTCATGCTGAGTTTTGTTGTCGAGGGCTTTAGTGATGCATCGATTTTGTATATAGGCTAAATAGATACTGCCTCTACCCAAAAATACTTAGGAAGCGAGGCATGGGCCAACCAAATATATGTTCAAATATATGTTGTAAGAGCTTGCAGTAAAGTGCTATCAAAAGTTAGCAAACGAGGAAAAAAAAAGAGTGATAGTAGGGCACATTTTCTTATAGCAAAGTATTGTATCCAAATGTGTAGAAAATACCTCCAAAATGGGCACAAATAAGTAGAGGTCCAATGCACTACTATTCATAGAAAAATCATTTAGTAGTTAGATTGCACTTAAAACTACCAACAAATTTTCATTCTTAGTCATTACTCAAATTTTTGTTGGGAATGACATCATGTGCATGTAAAATTAGACAAAGAATATACCACAACCAAGGCTGCATGAACTCTTAGAGGTCAGAAGGCAGACACAATATTAATCTTTGGATAAACGGTGATTTGTAGTTGCCCAATCCATTTACAAAACTCTCTCCTTAGTTATCTGATATACATAGTTTATTAAGATTTGTCAGAGATGACAATCAAAGGCTTTTAGACTACTATAATGCAATAGATTCTCAAAAAATCCAAGACTAAACACTAGCGAGTAATGCAAACGATTAAATGTTAGATATGAATAAGAACCAGCCTTGAAAGAGGAAAACCATACATTAGCAGATATGATATATAATAATTAAAATTAGCTTGCTATGTCTATTGCAAAAGTTGAAAAAATGCACTTGTTGTGTATTGACCTTCAAAAAATTGTACACAATCTAGCAAAATCATAATATATCAAAAAATAGTAATTCTTAAGCTTCAAAGAGTCAAAACCTAGCAGTGGAGCCATGAAATGTCACATAAGCAGACAATAAATAGTAACAAAGGAAACAAAAGGGTCCATTTATTTAAAAAGTGCACAAAAACTTGTTCAAAATTTCAAAAGGATTATGGATGTGAAAGATATGGTTTGTGCATGTGACCAAGGAGGTGTTCATTGTAAGGGTTATAGAGACTTTTGAAGAGTGAAACGAACAAAAAAACAATATTCAGAACATGTGATTTTGCCTCTACTGTGAAAAAATTGTCAAAATCTATCTTGGTTATTTTTATGTCTCTAGTTTGTGAGTAAAATCCACATGTGTGGAGCCTGTTCCCACGCGTGTAAAATAGTCAAAATAGTTTATTCATGTTGACTTTAGGGGTGTCATAAAGTTTTGTAGTCAAGCATCTTGGTGTCACTAGTTGATAGGGCCAATTTTGGCATTAGAGGTCAAATAGTCAAGTGCACATGTTTTGTCATCATTAGGCCAAAAGTCAAATGTGACATAGGTCGAGCTAGTTAGGCTTGTGACACATGTATATATGTAATTTGTTGAGTGATGTTCCCTATGTGCTGGCAAAAGTTCAAGGGTCCAATCATATGTGAGAAAATCATTAGAAGGGTCCAATCAAAATCAAGGGATGTGAAGTCACTCATCCAATAGGATTAGAGAGGTACTAAAAAGGGGCCCACTACCATTAGGATGGACTACCTCGTGTTACTACTTGTAGGAGAATCAACTCCATTTGATGTAATTGAGTGTTTTGGAGATCAATGAGATTTTGAGTTCTAGTCACATTGGTGGTGTCTCTCTCTACCCGAGCCCCATTTGTTGCATTCTCTCTCTACCCGAGAGTTAGGAGTTTTCATAATTAGTTTTTTGAAAGTAAATCTTTCACACGTGTGTATGTAAGTACTTGCATGATGAATGTATGCATGTTGTAGTGTGTCTTTGCCTTAGATTCTTGAGATAGCTCTTGATTATCAATCTAGTCTTGATCTATGCACATCAGTTAGGAGATCATTATCACACTCAAAGGACACTTCACACGTGTGAATTCTCACATGGTATCAGAGCCTACCTAAGGTTACCATGCATCTATCATCATTAGTATGAAAAATTTTGCATCAAAATCAAGCTAGAAAGTAGGTGCTCAAACACATGTGAGGAACATCCAATTTCAGTCTGGGAGTTCTCTATCATGTTTGGCCCAAAAATCTTGCTTGATGGCTTGTTTGAAAGCTAGAATTGTCTAGTTTTTGTAGCAATTTGTTTCAATCCATTTGGTGAGCCAATCAAAAGTTATAAGCTTTTGAAGAGGGCTAGGTAGGGCACCTAGACCTGTGTGGACACATTTGGTTTGATCAATATCTTGCTTGTTTGATCCCAAATCTCAGTTGTATGCTTGCCAATCCCATCTATTTGAGATCTAGTCACAGTTTTGAGATCTAGCCATATTGTTTCATACAAATTCATTGTATTTGAGTCAAATATGGATTCTTAGTGTGATTCCCACGTGCTAAGTGAGTTTTATCCTAACTTTGTCTATACTCCATCTTTTGATGAGAGGTTGATCTAGTTTGAGAGAGATTGGAAAGCTAGTGAGACCCATCTTACATTTTGTTGCAAGATCTTGCATAGGAGCTGGTAGTACACCTAAGAGAGAAGCAACATTCTATTGTCTCATTACAAGGAGTCTTCACTATTTCATGGCATCTATGGGTTCCTTCCTATTGGAATCTAGTGAAAGACTATCTACCTCCAACTATTCTATTTGGAAGGTTAGAATGGAGTCAATCTTGATACTCTAAGATGTGATGGACATTGTACTTGGGATTGAGGAGGAGCCTCAATTCCTTCAAGAAGTACAAAAATATAGGAAGAGAGCTAGGATGGCTCTCCATTATATCAAGATAAATGTCTCTAATGAGATATTAAGAGAGATTGATGATTGCAACTTGGCCAAGCAAGCTTGGGATTCACTCAAAGCCATTTATGAGGCCAAGAATACCTCTAGGCTCCTCACTCTAAGGAACCAAATATTTCAAAGTTTCCAAAGGAGTGATGAGAGTGCAATCAATTATATATTGAGAGTCAAAGACATCCATAGAGAGCTCTCTTGCATTGGAGATTCCATCAAACAAGGAGAGGTAGTGCAAGTCATTGTCAATGGCTTGAAAGATTATTATGACAATCTTGTCCAATCCTATGCTATCAAGCTTGGAGGCATTGCAAGGTGTTCTTATTGTTGAAGAGTCAAGGCATGAGAACAGGCTTTTGAGGATGGACAAATTATCCCTCAATCGTATTGGTGATGGCAAAGCAGATCTTGATTATCAATCTAGTCTTGATCTATGTCCATGCACATCACTTAGGAGATTATTATCACACTTAAAGAACACTCCACACGTGTAAATTTTCACATCTATATGCACAACTTGCACATGCAAAACAATATTGTCAATCTATGGTACTATTTGCTAAATAGATTTGTGGTGCACTTTGTTTTAGATCACTTTATTGACTTTGATTTTGATTAGAAAAAAGGTTATTATATTCTTGCTATACAGATTTACATTTGTTCACGTGAAAAAAAAAAAAGAGGAGCTTAGTGGAAAAATTGTTGAGATTGATGATTCAAGAATAGAAGTTCCATTGAGCAGTAAGCAAGAGCAATTCCTTGTCATCCACACAATACCGAAAAATGCCAAAGACTTTACCAAGTTTTCTTAAAGTCCTTTGCCATGCAAATTTCATGGTTGTCACTTTTTGAAAGAATCTTTTTTTTTTTTCAAATTGTTCATTTTTTTTCAAGCTACTTGTTGCATCATGAAGATAACATGTTATGTAGCTTGCTTTGTTAAATTGATGATGATAGATGTGTTGTATAGTTGTTGTTTTATGATTGATAGTTTTATAATTTATTAGGTTTTCTTACAATAACTTTGAAAAACCAAATAGTTGACACTTTATGAAAGGATCATTCTTTTTACCAAGCTATTTGTTGCAACAAGAAAATGACATATTATGCAACTTGCTTTATTGAATTGATGATGATAGATGTGTTGTATTGTTATTGTTTTATAATCAATAATTTTTTAATTTATTAGCTCATAAACAATTATATTTTCCTTGTAAATATGTTTGCTAATTTTTTATGCTTTTTTACAAATTGACTAACACATGATGAATGTTTCATGTTATTGTCCTTTACGCAATGATTCAAATTAGTATGCCAGCAAAATTGAGCATATCATACTTTGGCATAAAGCAAACGATAGCAATCTACAAATTGAAATCGACACAATCTCGAAAACAAGTTAGAATTTTTTTTTTCCCTTTGCATCCCCCATACTAACTCTATTAGAGACCATGCAAAACCAACTACAGTTAGGATCAAAACGAACATTAGCTGAACGACATAAAGTGGCCAGAGAAAAAGTCATGCAAAAAAAATTATCCCTCACCTTGATTGGTGGTTCAACGTAACTGGATTTCAAACTATGTGGAAAAATATTTGCAATAAAATCATTGATCTAATGAAATGTTGTTCGACTTGTTCTTCAACCAAAAAAATGACATGAAAGTTAAGAATATTGGTCGATCTATTCCACCATATGCAATAGCCAACACATTTATGTGGGAGTATGCATATGCAGATGACAAACAAATGAGTTCACATACTTGTGCTTTATGGAAGTCTTATCCAAACACAGTCTTTTTTTCTCCTTGATACATATGATCCATTCTGAAAATACATGTATCGAACTTATAATTGTATCGATCAAAGATGTTTCAATAGATGTGATGCAACTTGTTAACTCATTTGTGATAGATTGTATGTTAAAAGTATAGTACTAAGGACCATAAATGAGCCTACAAAAGACTCCAAGAGTGATTGATTGATTGACACGCCTATCTATTGCAAAACTAGTCATCAATTTCTTCATCTAGAAAAGCAATTTAGGATCCCACAAGCAAGAGCAATCTAATACAATGATCAAACATGGAAATTTGATCCCACATGTGTGTGTATGGCCTCCAGTATGGCCTAATATCAGAGATTAAATCAAGTTTCGTTTGCAAAGCATTCACAAAAACACAAGACAAATGTAGAGGAAACTTAAGATTGCCAATTTGCTCTAAAAAAACTCTCTCCTCACTATGGAATGATAGATTGTATGTACAGTAGGGCTCTTCTCCTCTCAAGTTAGGTGAAAATCCAGCATGTAATAGATTGATTGACCTTCCTTGCCCTAATAAATCCACAACCACACATAAAGAATGAAAGGGCAAGATCATAAATGCATCTCTCAAGAAAACAAGAATGATCAAGGAGCTTAAGGGATGCACCAAACTCATGGAGGCTATTTTCATTTGGACATGGAGTAGTTGCATTACACAAAAAGCTCTCTTCTACAAGGAGGGAGCCTCTTAAATAAGCAAGAGAGCTACTTAGGAGGCATCCTAGTGGCAATTCCACAATAGAACAAATTACAAGTGGAATTACCTCCTCCACTAGAGGTCACCATCAAAAGATGGCTCACTCTACTTTTCTAAGAGAGGGCTACTTACATTTATTACAAATGCATAGAAATACTAGTTCCTACATGGTCATTCCATCTTTTGGGATTCACCATGAGGCTCACATAGTTTCTATCTACATCCTTAACTAGCATTTCTCGGCTCTCATACTTGGCTCTCATTCTTCATTCATCCCTTCTTCTTCAGAGACCTCTTTGGTATAAGGTGAGATGTGCTCATGGGTAGCTCTGGCCTAGTATCTTGGGGATTCGTCATAATCAGCCAACATCATCCCACCCCTAATGTGTTGCAAGACCCACTACAACCCATGTTGAGTGATATTGCTCCACTTTCGCATTGGCATCTTTGATTGTCACCTGGAAAAGTGTAGATCCTCATTCGCTTGCATAAAACCAAGTGCATATTGTTGCCGGTCTTTACAACAAAAATTGTTTCTGCAAATTGCAACAATTTAAGGGCCAGATCAAGTTCTCAAGCTTTCAACGTTTTAAATGTTTTTGTTCAATGGTTACATGCGGCTGATCTTTTGGCATGCATTACATGAACAAGATTCGTAGACTTTGTACACTTAAAAATCACAAAAGATGAAATTCGTCTCCCCAGCAACGGTGCCAAGTTATGCGGTAGCCTAGTCATTATAGATTTCCACAAAATCTGTAGAATATGTAGCATAAAAGGTTTATTGTTTCCCAAGAGAGATAAATCTCCTCTTTTGGATGATAAGTGTACAATGGATAATGGAAGAGATGAAGAGTGTAATATTCAGAATCGAATATCACAAAGAAAGGCTAGTTATCCAAAGATATTGGATTGAATTGGCGTCCAGTAACACCAATATGAAACAATTTGGTCAAGGTCTGAGAATGTAGAAGGCACTTTATCTTTCAGGCACTTAGGATGAACAGTAAGCAATCATTCCGGTTAGAGACAAGCAAATAGATTCCACAAAATTGGATCTTATAGGCAATTGATTTCTCTTAATGAGCACAGAGAATTAGTTCTTATCTCTGGAAAGCAAACAAAGCAGAACAACAATCAAGTTCTTTATCTGAACACATAAACTCATTTAGAAATGAAAACCTGGTTATGCGAATGCTTATTAGCTTCGACCAATTCCTGCACACAATCAGTTAGAATTGTCTCTTCACAGATGTCGCATGTAAATCCACGTTAGAGAAATGAAATTCAGTACAAGATGAGATGTGTGTCACAGACAGATACGTATCAAGAACAGTTACAACAGATGCCTAAGTGTGTTCGATCGCTTGATAAGAAATTATGTTGCAACAGTCAAAGAAAAGGAATACACATGTGATACCACATATTTGTATATTTATTCCAAAATGGCAATATAAACTTGGAAATGAGGACATGCGTTGGACAAATACATATTATGAAGAGGCCTGTATCATTTTTCAGATGTAATTGCTAAGGACCTATCTTTTACTTAAGGAAAAGACCTCCTGAAATGAAATGACGCCTGTAATATGAAGCAACTAGATTCGTATCGCCACAATGAACCATCAATTGTACAATTACATGTACTAAGATCAAGGCATTTCTGATAGAGAATGGTTTTATTCCAAACTCAGTAGACTCAAATGTTTACTTCAAGTCTATATCATAGTACTTCATCATCATCACTCTCTATGTTGATAATACACTCTTATTCAGTAATAATCTGAATCTGATTATAGATACAAAATGCATGTTGGCCCAGAAATACAAGATGACTGACATGGGTCCAGCCCACTATTGTCTCGGAATCCAAATTCAACGAGATCGACCCAGCAGACTGACCTTTATTAGTCAACAACGATATCTCAACAACGTGCTGGAAAAGTATGAAATAGTCAACTGTAAACCCAGTCACTTTCCACTCGACCCTGGACTAAAGCTATCATAGGAACAGTCTCCTCAAACTGAGGTAGAAAAGGAGGAAATGAAGCGCTACCCATTTCAATCCATCATTGGCTCACTGATGTACGCAACGATCTACATGCGACTAGACCTTGCATATTTGATCAGTACACTCAACCAGTTCCTGTCAAATTCAGACGTAGTTCATTGGAAAGCACTAACAAAGGTCATGAAGTGCATCCAAGCAACGAAAACTCTCAGCATCTGCTATGGAGGCAGCCAAACTGCCAACATCCTTGAAGCCTACTCAGACGCGCATTGGGGAGGAGATGTCGACACCAGAAAATCAACTTCTGGATTTGTATTTTTATACAACCAAGGCCCAATCTCATGGAACAACTGGAAGCAGACCTCACTTGCATTATCATCAATGAAATCCGAATACATAGCTACCACAAATGCAACCAAAGAGGCGATCTGGCTAAGGAAACTTCTTGCAGACTTCAATCTTACACAAACACTTCTTACAACAATCTATTGTGACAATCAAAGCATAATAACACTTTCTCTCAATCTGAGATTTCACTCTCGAAGCAAACATACAGAAATCAGGTATCATTACCTTAGAGAGAAAGTGCACAACAAGGAAGTAGAATTAGTTTTTTGCAGAACAAACTACATGACAGCAGATTACTTCACAAAAGCTCTATCAAAAGAGCAACATCTCAGATTTAACGATATATTAAATTTGAAGATCAAAGTTTTTCAGGATCCACATTAAGGGGGAGTGTTAGATTTCTTATGCTCAGTCTTAAACAAATCGTTCAAGTAATGAGCATCCTGAAAATCGAAGGCCGACTACATGTGTTTTTGGACCTTCACATTTTTTTTCCCTTTTTAAAGTTTCTTCTTTTTTCTTAACCATTCTTTAGGCACCTTCACGTTTTTCCGCACTTCGCGAAAATGCGACACACTGGCCAAGTGGCCAGAATGTGACACAGCGGCCAAGTGGCCAAAGTCAGCAGAATGCCTTAGAAACCATTTCTAAAGCACCTTCAACTTTTGCCGCCTTCTTCGTCTTTTTCACAGTGTGTCCAAAATCACCAAATAATTGGATAATGAGTTGAAGTTGATAGTTGGATGATAATGTGATATTGAGATGAGGTTGATAATCTTGAGAGTTGAGTATTTTAGAGGTTAGTTATTTTTGAATTCTTGTTGTCTTGAGTGGAGAGTTGTATCCAATCTTTGAGAGAGTAGTTGTTTTCTTGTAATGGTATGGGGTGGCATATGATTAATGGCCTTGGTTGTGTTGCGTTGTTGAAAGCTTGCTTGATTGAGAGAGGTTGTCATGAAGATCTCATGCTCTTTGATGCTTATAGATGTCACTATTTCTTTATCATAGGATGAAGTCCCTTGTTTATGAGTGCTTATAATTTTCCCTCATGTGTGAGGAGTAGGGTTGCATTATGAGTTGAGATCTTTTGTGTATGGTGTTTCTTTTTCTCCATCAAGTTCAAGATGAGTAGGTCTTCTAGTATTAGAGGTGCTTTGATTATAAGGATGTGGGTGTCATACTTTAAAGCTCACGATTGAGAGAGTCTTCAAGGGTTGAGAGCTTCCTCTAATTGAGGTATCATGCCTTATGATATTCCATTCTTGAAAGATTGCATGAGTGATAGTACAATATGAGGTGTAATGTATGATGAATGTGGAGAGAGATTGAATCACATTATCTCACCAATTCTATTTTGAGAGTTCTTTTATAATTCCTGACTTTTATAATTCCGTCATGGGAGAGAGAAATTTGAGTCTGAGATTGTGATAGTTTCTTATGGGATAATTTCAACTTTGGTTGAGAGATTAAAACATTCCTTCGTTTGGGTAAAGCTGCGAGGTTAGTTCCCAAGAGTTATAAGGATTATGAGAGGAGAGAGCAACAACTTCATGAGTGAGGTGTAGTGTTCACGGTATGAAGGCTTGTGATCAAAGCCATATTTAAGTAAGCAAGACTAATGACTCTTATGAATACAAAGAGTTGAGCTATGGCAGAGACAGCTCTAACCTTGAGCAGGCAGGATCACAGAGCATTTTTGAGGCTGTTTTTTCAGCGAGCGGCTACAGTCAGTACAGCGCAGTTCTGAGGAGACTAACGCATGTTTCCAAGGCAGATTCAATCGCATTTTTCTGGACCTTGTTGAAGCACACTTCTACTGTACAAATCACTGACAACAAAGACAACTACTTGTGAAAAGAGTAAACTTCCACTTGCAGAGTAGCGTTGCAGAGGCTTGGGCAGGTGATGTTCTTACTGAAATGGAGAGTCAAGTACTCAAGGAGAAGCCTAAAATCGAATTGAAACTCATATCGGCTGCACTATGTGCAAATAGTCTTCGGAAAGCAAGTAGAAAGCGGTGGAGGAGTCGTGAATGAGAAGAAATGTGGACACAGTTTAGCGGCATTCATGATTAGTGGTTCTTGCGGCAAACTGGCTACCTAACTGTTCATTGAGGTAATCGTTTACTCAATCTATCTGTACTTTCTATTCATTGCAGTTTTGTTTGTCAATTCTGTAACTTAGATCAATCGTAAGGTAATATCATAGTCTTAATCATGTGTGATTGGAATGAAATTTTCCCAAGTATTGCAGTGAAGCAAATTCTTGGACGGACTAACTACATCAATTTGAAAATTAACTTCTTTGATCGGAGTTCTGATACGTATTGACCAACGTTTGAATTTTTGGTTATGCTGGTTCAACCAAGACAATTATTGGGAATTTCTTAATGGATAGTTTTGTCATATGACGAGTTCAAAAATTGGTGTGAGATTATGGCTATACGGTGGGTTGGACTAGTGAATTAATCATTTGTTTTCTCATTAGTCATTATATGAAACAAAGAAAAAAATTAGAACCAGGTTTTTCTTAAAGTCAAAGTAAATACGCTTTAGGGAAGAGTAAAGAAAAGGTTTTTCCCAACTCCATGCTTTACTAAATCGTCTAACGTACGTTCTGTCAGTTAAACTACTCTACGAAATCGTCAAGTTCGGAAGCGTTTTTCCCGTTTTCATCACTTATAGAGAGTATTAACTGGGCCTGACCTCTGTGAAATACGCTGCCATGGCTAAGTCGCAAAGTAGACACGTCACTTCCGGTACTGTTTAGCGAAACACCTAGACCCAGAATATAGGAAACGCTACCGTCTAGTGAACAGGATGGTACGCGTAATGTACTCACCACATTCCACTTGACCTACCCCACTTAAAAGAACAGTGTCTAGGGTGTCCAATAAAAACTGAACAATTCCAATGGATGTACCCTTAACAGTCCTAGAACTTTAGCGGACACATAACCTAATATCAAAGACCAAAGTAGGGGTCTAGAAGTGAGATAACACCAACAATGAGTTGGACCCTGTATGATGGGGGAAGAGAGTCAGTTCCACCCTGCGCGTAGTGACATCTGTCAGCTAAGGTAGAGAGGACCTCCATGCTACTATTTTTGAACCCCAGAACTCTACCGGTATCTATGCCTTGGAGACACTCTACATAGAACACAACATTGTGGGGAGTACAGTTACTTCGAAGCATATGTACTCACAGAAGACAGATTTTGGCATCTGACAGAAGCCACCTCTGTCACGTACGCAGATATAGCCCACCCTCTTCTACTTAGAGAACCAAGGATTGGATCAGCCAGTAGTACCAATTGAGACCAGGAATATGACTTAGGAGAAGACCCTAGGTACATAGTAGACCTATGTGATTGCACCAGCACGAGTTCACCGTTAGAGATGAGAACAATTTAGAGGTTTAAAAGAAGAAATCAGGTCTAGCAGGTCTAAGATACCACCAAAACCTCTAGGTAGTCATATTTCGAAAGGTCCAAAATATTTTCAATAATTATGGTCCTCAAAATTCGTGTATGGTCCGAACACCATAATGGCAGGGATGCGTCCCAATCTCCCTCTAGGACACCATATTCGCGAACAGTTCCTTTAACTTTCAATATTAACGTAGAAAATCATTATTCTTAGTTTGACTTTCATATCAAACAAGTACTCAGAGATAAACCAATCTCTAACTGTTAATCTCTGTTCTGGAGTATGAATCAAGTTTGAAAAGTACACTAAGCAATAAATTTCTCAACTAGGTTACACTCAACATAAGTTAGTAACATCACCTTCACGTAAAACACTTACATGAGCCATTGGGTGAAATATTTCCTAACTTAGGAGACTAAAGTTAAAAAAAAATAACAATAAGAATTACAGTCTGAAATTATCTACAAACTCTGGCAGACAATTTATAAAAAACTTCCAAGTACAACTATCCTTAAAATCAAATTCTAAGATATGATAACTCATTCAGCTAGAATCTCTAGGAGAATCATTAAGATATAGAATGATTAAAACTCAGCTCTGAGCATTACAGCTACTCTTTTGAGTTAAATGCTCCTATTCCTAGCACCAAATGCAAGAAAATAGCATTCATTCATCTTAATAGGCTTGTCTGTCTCCTATGATAATTGGAGATCTAGTCAAATGAAGAACTGTACTCGAGCATCAACAGACCATATTGTAGTAGAATAGCATCCACTAGATAATGTTTGTGACTTAATCGTCACACCTAAGAATCATTACAATTCCTTATAATCCTCTGACAACAATTAAGTATCTAATTATGATCCGTCAACCATAAATATTTAGGTTCGTATGATTCGTCAATCACAATTTTCTGCAATACTTAACCATTTACAAGATACTGGAGTACATGTCCCACATAACTCAGGAAAAGTAAGAATCGTTCCAAAATCTTTCCACTAAGAAAATACTGGATTTAGAAATATTCTTCAATCAGGACTCTTAAACTGAAGTGCAAGATTCAAGGTCTATAAATCACTGGTAATTAAATACTGAATGCATACCAAAATGACAATCATTTTCAACTACAAAAACCTTAGATTACAATCTAGAATCAAATCTAGATACCCAAAGTCCTGTTGAATATCAATTCAGATACCATTCTTGGATTCATTATGATTTGTTATCCAATTGAGTGCTCTGGGATTCAATCACTAATGAGTTGAGTCCCTTCCTTAACTAAGGAATACCCTATCCCAAGAGTATTGTATATCCAATGCACACAATTTTCACTGATAAACCCAAATGATTCACTAATCATGCATCTTACAAGCAATATAATTCAAAAACCATCAGTTCCCGGTGAATTCACATCACACTGATAGTAATACCAATTAACTTCATCCTGGAGTAATCAACTACTCAAGTTAATTGCCAATGATTCAGAAATCTCAATGTCTAGGTGAAGAATTCAATTATACTAGGACACCACATTTAGATCCTTATCCAAATCATTTATAAGTTAATCCATAAATCTTCCACACAAAGATTTGTTAACTCTGCAAGTATTTGTCAAAATAGTACTTGATCATATGTCTATGTTTGTCGACTAAGTTAAGTGCACCAAATAACCCTAGTAACTAGGAATACACAGTAGATTCATACAAGATTAATCGTGCACATATGTGAATAATCTCACTATGACCCAGTACATAAACACATTCTTATCTGGCAGATTCCTCCAGAACCCACATATGTTACTCACATATCTCACTAAGATCTTGTAACTCAGCTACAAAAGATTTTCTATTTCTCATGAGTAAATAACATATCCGGAAAATCTCTGAGACGAATTACATTCAATCTCAACAGTTTTCCAATCCAACTTACCTCTAATTACCTAATTTCGTCCACACAATCAACCCCTCTCTAATTCTAGTACTCAAACTAAGATTAGGTTGATCCAATTCAGAACTCTCAGACTTAACTTCTGATCAAACTTACTTCGATTCCAACCAAAATGAAATTAGTAACCTTTGACCATTCACTGTACTACTTATAGATAATGATTCAACTTTCAAACCTGCTCTAGATCCAGATTGTCCATACAATCCCTAGAGAATTCCTCTTTTTTTGAAAAGTTCCAATTAGGTATCTTACTCTGAATCTATCCAGAATTACTTTCGGACCAAACCTCATTTCTATACCACAGTTGGTTCTCTTCCAAAAAAAACTATGCAACCTACAAATTCCCAAATAGAATTTTATTCCACCACTTCACCCTCCTTTTAAAAAAATTATAAATTTCAATAAAATTTAACTGGAAAGATGATATATGAAAATATTTAAACCAAGAAAAGTTAGCAATAAGTGCTTCCATCAAAGGATTCACTCTATTACACATAGGACTTCTCCTTCAAATATTTTCACTCTAAGTGATAGAAGCTATTATTCTATCGAAATTCATTTATGCAACAGAGATATTCTATGGTTTAAAAAATTGAAACATGTTAACCTTAGAATTTGTTTGAATTCTAAGTCTATTCGCACAAGTAGTAATTTATATGACATAACAGTCTTTCAGAAAAATAACTTCATACTGGAAAGAATCATATAAACCAGTCTGATGTCTTATATTCGAGAAACTACTAAAAAGTAAAGGATTAATTAAGAAAGCGATGAATAGATTTGAGGGCCTCTGATTTTGTAAATAATGAGATACCACATTGGGATCTAGATTAAACCTCAAAATCTCCCAAAATACCTCACATTTGATCAAATGGTTTACTTCTTTCCCATATCGCGACTAGGTACTAAAACACACCATTGATCATCTGATCTTTACAATCCTAGAATTGTCTTTCCAAAATTACTGATGTCCCATACCATCAGCTTTTCCTTCCAGAAAATCCTTAACCACCTTATCTGATATTCTAGAGATCCACTGATCTTCTAGTTGTCCTATAATCACTATAGGATATTATCTCTTGTTTCCAAATACTGGAGAATCCATTTATTTGGATGGATGGCATGCCTATCAGATGGATACCACAAATCCACACCTGATTCTGTGATTTAGACAGAAGAATTAACATGGTTCAATATTACATCCTGATCTTTTCTGGTTAATGAATAAGCTTCAAATCCCCTACTGATGCATCAAATCTAGGGACAAGCTTCTGTCAACTAACAGATCCAATGTAATACATGTATCAGACTCTACTTCTAAAATCACAATTGACACCCAAAACTGCGGATAACTTAATGGTTACAAAGATATAAACTATGAATTCAACTAAATGAATTCTATCCAAGAAATTAATAACTGGTATTAAACAATTATTTTTTGGGATTACTTAAATCCTAATTGTGAAATACATTTTCTGATCAGACTTACTTCCACTAATGTCCACTCTTCTTCCCTCCTTAGAATTTTCAGTTTCCTAAAAATCTTTCAACTAAGGTATCAAGAAGACTTATGACATAAGTAAATGTTTAAAAAAAAAATGAATTACTATAGGAAAAAAGTATGAAACAGTTTCATCTCTATCCTATACCTGGGTAGAAATATCGATATACAAACCACCATAGGATTTTAATTGGAAATGAAATCAGTTTATAAGATTTGGATTCGGATACTTTCTCCACTGTATTCACCCCAAATAATATTGTTGAATAAAGAAATACCTCCAAATGCAATGAATTTTCACCATTGATTATTTAACAAGTATCTCCAAAAGCTTTGGTTTGTTCAATATTAATGACCTAAATCATCAAAACCACAATAACCAATCGATCAGTGTTCTACTGATTGAAAAGGAGAAATTAACTCTATCCACTGGGAGAACCAATACTCCAGAATTAATTGGTTTAAATAGCATCATACCAAGGAATCAGATTCTAGACCTGGTTTATGCTTGAGAACTATATCACTCCCTTAGTTCCGTCAAGATCGGCTTCAAAAAAATTTCCACTGGAAACCAATTAATACTGCTTGACCACGAACAATGGTACTCAAGTTCCAAAAAATCGGCTTAGCAAAAAATGTCAAAGTGACATGCATATTATCGAAGGTTAAATTTTGACAAACAAACACCAAGAAATCGGAATTTCTCTAACTGGGTGTTATTTCCCCAAAACCGATTTCGAACTAACTCACGACTAAGAAAATGTCAAAATCCTTTCCAAGATAAACAGGCATGTAAAAGCACTAAATGCAAACAATTAGCCAATACCAAAATTTCCGACCATTTTACAATCATAACTTTCATGCACAAGCCCAAAAAGTAAGATTTTAAATCCTTTTTTTTTTTTTACAAAAGGCCATGGGCCCCTCCATGAAAAAACAAACCCTATTTTTTCCAAAGAAAAAAAAACTTAGGGTCGGCTCCCTCTATACCATTTTGACAGCGCGGCCATCAACAAACGAGACAGAGGGATGCCTCGCGAGAGAGAGATCATAAGCGCGAGAGAGAGAGCGTTTCCATAGCTGGATCGCGAGGAGACAGGGACAACGTCAATCCTCCTCCATAGCTCGCAACAAGTTCCATTCATCCATTCAGCCAAGGCGAAGCGCAACCATTTCTTCTTCACTTTGTTTTTCACAAGACAAACTTCTGGTGGATCCCACAGTCAGCCACCTCTCTTCAAGCGCTAAGCAGAGGTTTTCAGAGATGCTTCATACATCCTTCACTCAGCTGCGCCTAAACTGGGATACTTGTTCTGATTCCAAGCTGCAGTGATTGGTAAAATGGACATATCTTACATCTTTCATCCCTTTTGAACTGTTTCAAACTCAAAGAGAAGGGTAATAGGATCTCCTTTTTGTCATCCAAAAACTTTCAAATGAAAAAGTGCTCAATCCTCATTGGTTTCCTTACTTTGTTCACAGGTCTTCCAGATTGAAATACCCACAAAAAAATGGAAATCAAGAGCGATTTGGAACCACTTATAGGGTTATCTACCTGCCCTCATCAAGCAAAAAAACATTACATCTCAGTCCAATAGCAATTGAGACAAGATTACAGTCCTTTCTCATCCTTTGCTACTTCTGTGAACTGAAGAATAGAATGTTTTGGAGTTTAATGGTGTTAACTCCCAACTCTTCCTCAATCTTACGATGAAGAATTACAGCCAATTAAACATGGATTGATACAATCACAGTTACAACTCTTCACAGAGGAGGTGAGAACCAATTACACAAAGGTTTTACAAGGTTTATCAGCATGCACACATTTTCCAATTCCAAATCTGCTTTTCTAGAGAATCAACAATTTACAAATCCATTCCATGGTTTCAGTTTCCAGTTTGCATAAAACAAAAGAGGATTAGTCAAATAACCTTAATTCCTCACATGCAAACCAAAAAATTTAAGACTTCCAGTAGCAATCAGTTTATTTATGTAGGATAAATCGATTCCATATCAATCTATCAGTAAATCTCTTGCTGCCCAATTTGAATCAAACTGTCCAAACCATTATGGACTCATGCAAATCATCCATCTTCAAAAACAGATTTGAACAAGAAAGTGGATCTACACAAGCAAATCATTCTACCTCAATTGGAAGATTCCTCAAGAAACAGAGAATCACAAATGAATTCAAGCTGATTCACAGCATCTTTACCAAAATCAACCATGTAGAAGTGTACTCTACCAATTTCAAAAGGTGTGTTGACCACCGGAATTAGTGAATCCAATTCCATTGAGAAAATAGCACTCAACCGAAATGTTACTCCAAGTGTTCCTAGCTTCCAATCCGATGTAGAGTTTGCCTCCACTCCTATCCAAGACTGCATCTTAGTTAGGCTCTGATAATAATGTTAAGACCCTCAAAAGGATTGTCCCTAAGATGAGGATAGGAGAACACAATAAGAGAGACCGTGGAGCCAAACTGCCCAACCAATCCTAGATCAAACCTGGATCTAACCCCCAAGCCATGCCATGTGAAGCAAAGGAAGAAAGGAGAACCTAGTAACCTAAACCCAATATGTCGACGGGAGAATCCCCACCTCCTTATATAGAGAGTAGAGTCCTGTGCATGTAACCATGCAGGTCAACTATAAATAGATCACATCTCTTCATGCAATCCTCCTGCCTATATCTATCACACAGACATGCAATGCTCCAAATGTCTCAATTAGAGTGTTTGGGTCTTCTCAAGGTAATTAGCCACAAACATGCCTTGACATGGAATTAAATCACGGCGTGACCAATAATCTCGAGTACTGGAGGGCCGGTCTACCATATTAGGACTATCTAAGGTCCTTAACCGAATATGGCCATAATAAGTGGGTTGATAGCATTTCCATCATAACATAAAATGTGATCTAAACCTCCCTGAATATATCTCATCACTCTCTTTAATGCTTTCCAATGGAAGATCCTAGGATTAGACATGAATTGACTTAACGTGCTAACAATGTATGCTAAATCTGGTCCAGTACACAACATTGCATACATCAAAGATCCTGCTAGTGAATGATAAGGGTACTTCGCTATGTCGAGTACTTCACTATCAAAATCAGCATAAGTAGGTTTAGTCAATACTATACTTGGATCCATTGGAGTATCAATTGATTTGCAATCAAACATATGAAATTTTCTAAAATGTCTTTTAGATATGCCTGCTGGCTAAGATGGATCTTCTTCTGAAGTCTATTTCTAGTAATGTGAATTCCTAAAAAAGAATGGACAGCTCCTAAATCAATCATGTCAAATTTCTTTGACAGATCCCTTTTATAGCTATGCAACAGCTCTGGGCTAATCCAGATAGATTCCTCGAAGCTACAGTCTCTTCAAGACTAGATGCTCGAGAATTTTCAAGTCGAGTTTTTGATTCCACTCGAGAATGACAAGGCACTACTCGCGACGCAGATCTGCTGCTAAATATCAACATGGAATATCCGGATCTGTATAGTATTTAAACTAATTGGAAGCGCAACTTTTCAAGCTATTTTGCGGAAATTAAGCATAATTTGCAGGATAGATTGAGATCAGGCGAATATAGACATATACTTTTTGGCAGTTTGGCACATTTACAACCAAACTTTTATTTTCTGTTCAAAGTTTATTTGTAAAGTGTAAATTTATTCAGTTCTCCTTTACTTTATTCGAGCAGTTTTCACTTAGGAAAATCTCTGAAGAAGATTTTCAATTAGTTCTAGAACTTTTTGATGGCTCTCTGCTCCCTGTAAGGTTGATACCTTATGGCAATTTACCTATCGGGAGTTACACCAGAGCAAGAAAAGATGTAATGTTGCTCGAGTGCCAAAGAGATTTGGAATTGGCACATCTGTTACACGAAGACCTTAATATATGAAGTCTTTTTCTTGTATATTGTGTTGCAGACTATGTGATGCTGACTTTTATATGTGATGATGCTTATTCTATGTTGCTGAAATATATATTGAATCAACATTTGATTTTTTAATCTCAAGTGAAGGTCATCAACGAATGAAAAAAATCTCTACTTGTAACCTAACGAAGATCTTCGACATGAAAATATTTTTTTCTAAGAAATCAATAACTCTCGAAAATGAAGATTATCTGTTCACGAGGACGATTCACATTTGAGGAGGGGGATATTGTTGTAGTAGTGCACGCACCGAGGGAACCAGTCGACCACCACCTTCGTGCGGTAGTAGGATCGTCCCAATCCGATTATCGACCCATCCGAATCCACGGATTCCAAAATTTCATTCTCCAATATTATTTCTTAGAGTTCTTTGGCCATTAGCACGACTTTTATCTTGAACTTCCATAGATGGTAATTCGGTCCATCGAGTTTGTCTACCATGAGACCAGACTTTGATTGGGAATCTATTAGGAAATTTGAGATGGAAGTATGCAAATAGTAGATTGTGTGACTTCAAAACAATTCCATGAGTGCTTACTCTGTATGTAAATGTGAAAGTTCTGATACTGTATGCTCTATTAGGCTAAAGGCTTAAATATTAATCTTTGATACCATGTTTGTATAAGATAAATTAAGGGATCATATAGTATAGATACGCTTTAATACCATGTCGGTGTTAGATAAAGTAAGGGATCAAATAGTATAGATATGATCTGATACCATGTCAAAAATGTTGCAAAAGGATTCCTCGGTGCATGAATCTACGTCTATCGGTTCGAGCTATTGTGAATAAGTCACTAATAGCTCTACTTAATCCGAGCTTCGAAGTTGCAAGGATCAATACAGTCGATTACGTAGACACACACAAAGTCGATAAAAGATGCGAAAACATGAATAGATCAGGCAAGCCGAAGCTAGAGCATTACAATCAACATTAATTGTCCCTCACAAGAACAGCTCAACCTATGAATCATGTTATTTGCATGTAATGAATCAGACAAAACTGAAAAATAAATAATTCAACAAGACATAGACACCACTCTGTTTACTGAAAACGATTCGATTAAGTCGAAAGTGTGTGTACAGTTTGAGTGCATTTAGTACATGATCTTCCTAAAACAATACTCTGAAAACAAAGAGAAAGATTGAATAGTTGCATTTTGATTGAATGTCTGATGGATTTATCATCTAATTCATTGATTCATAGATTAACCTTTACATTGACGTGCTATTGAATATCTATACATGGTAGTAGTACAATTACAAGAATGCTTAAGTGATAGATTTACAACTTGGATTAAGGCACTGCATGTTGTTAGCAGTCGCTATTGGACAAAATTTGTTGTGTTGGAGATTCTATGGAAATCATAGGGTTGTGAACATAGATGCTCAAATCCATAGTCAACAGTTGAACTGATAGTTGATAGTCAACTCAATAATGGCTTTGACAATTTGGGCATGGCCAACAATTGTCGATTCCCCCCCCCCCCCCCCCCCCCCGATATTTGTCAAGCTTATACATGTTTTCAATTTGTGTATTTCTATAGACTATTCAAAAACACATGTATTTCTGTAGAGTATGTGACTGTACAAGTATTTATAGTAAATGTACGGCTTTAAATTAGTTGTGAGATTATGGATGGAGAGGATAAGAATCCCACACATAGGTCAAAACCTCATCACATTGACTTTTGAGGTCCAATCAAATTTTGAAGTGCAGATCATGGATCCAATCATTTCTAGAGGTCACCACATGCTTAATGGAGGTCACCACATGCTTAACGGAGTAGGAACTCCATCTACCACTATATGGATGTGGAGTCTCATTGTACTTGCAACAATTTTGAAACTTAATCAATTTTTGACTTGCATACTTTTGGTCTATTCTCTCTCTACTCGAGAAGCTTGGTTGGTTTCTCTCTCTACCCAAGAGCAACGTGCCCCACAATGATATTTACTTAGTTTGATGAAATTGCCTTTATATTGTGCATGTTTGTGCAGTTTTTAGATATAGTATTCGTTGAGCCACCATGGAGATCCCAAAGATGACCTTGCATGAATATGGATGGTGAAGAAGGTAAGGGAGGACCTTTTGGTGAACAATATATGAATGAGAATTTGGATAATAAATTCAATGATCTAGGGGAATATGCTTTTCCTGATTGACTTTTCAAAAAAATGCATTTTGTAATGGATTTTTAATAAACAAGTCTACTTGATCCCTAAAAAGAAATTTATTCCTTAAGTATGCTAGTTATAGAAGAATTTAAAAGTTCCAAATTTATCTTTATTTCTATTGATACTATCGTATATGATGTCATGCTGAAAATATCTTTATATTGCAATGTTTCAAGCTAACTGTTATGATGCAAAGTACTCAACACTATCCAATTCCATCCCTTATGATGCAATAAATTTACTACTATCAAATGTCTTATGATGGAATGAATACAAAGCACCCCATAAGCAATGAAATGATAACAAAGAATCTAAGTACCCTTGTTTTGCTTTGAGCCTTCCTCCCCTTTGATTCTTATCTTTTCCTTCAAATAGTTGATCTTTACCTTCTACTTCCCAGTCATTCAATTTCTCCAAGCAATCATTGAAAGGAAGCAATCAATCATTTTTTCTCCATGCAATCTCTCTCTCTCTCTCTCTCTCTCTCTCTCTCTCTCTCTCTCTCTCTCTCTCTCTCTCTCTCTCTCTCTCTCTCTCTCTCTCTCTCTCTCTCTCTCTCTCTCTCCTTTTCTACATAGCACTTAAATTATGTTTTAAGGCAAAAAAAATTATGTTCTTTCTACATAGCACTTAAATTATGTTTAAAGGCAAAAAAAAAAAAAAAAGGCTCTTTCTAAAATTCTGCTTTAAAATAATATTGTAGTTTTGATATGTCCATTATTGTCTAACCAACATAGGTAAACAACATTCAAGTTTTGGGAGCTTTTGTTGGACCTTTCATTCATAGATGCCAATGTGCTCGTATTAATGAGAAATGCCATGATTTGAGTCCCAATGGCACTTTATTTTGGTAAAATTTTCTTTACACATTTTATGAAAATTGTGCAATGTAGTTTAATCAACCATCAATTCTCCTATCACTTACGATTATTTGGCACTTAGTGCTTCTTGATTTAATGATAAATTTGATTTGGTGGAATTTTTTTAGTTTTAATGAGCAACAAGTTTATGGAAGCTCATGCATAATTCATTTGCCAAAAGTCGTGAGTTGCTCACATATTAATTGTTCAAGAATACAATACTTATGTTCATCAGCTTTGTGAATGCTGAGGTCTTTGTGGAAATTGACAAGTTGACATCTTCATAAAAAATGGGTGAATAAAAATATTGCCCCTAGCTTTAGATATTATGTAGGAGGTCAATATTGTCTAGAGAAACGTCCCTAAAAATGCTCTTGTTCTTTTAATATAACATCATAATTGCATTCTTAAGAAATTACATTTTTTTCCTAGTTATCTATAATTAGTACATCAACTATCAAGAGATCACATATCAAATAAAATTCAGCCCCATGCAATAACCAAGTTGGATAAGAGGATTTCTTTGTCCATAAAAACTAGGCTCTATATATCCTAGATGTTGTGGAAAGGGACACTTGGGAGCTTTTGTGATTCAAACCAGAGTTGCAGCGCGATTTGCGAATCGCGATCAGAATCGCGATCCCGATTCGCAATTTGGGATTTTCCAGAATCGTGTAGAATCGAATTTATTTTTTTTTGAAATTTTTTTGTGCAATATGGGTATTAGATGAAAGCTCTGATCGAGGGGAGTATGATTGTGTAGTTTGCCGACTGTTTTAGGTGCAGGATGGTCCCTTTACGCTAACGTTGCATCCCATATAAAAAAAAGAGAACACATTGGGGCATTCCCAGTGAACATAGCAGGAATCTCCCTTTCTCTGATTCTCCCTCTCTCTATCTCTCTCTGATCACGATTCACAACAAATGGAACTAAAACCATGCTGAACAAAAACCTAGCTGAATCATTCTGAACTTTAGCCTTAAATGAAACAATTTTTGACAAAACAACCATACTCTCTCTCTCTCTCTCTCTCTCTCTCTCTCTCTCTCTCTCTCTCTCTCTCTCTCTCTCTCTCTCTCTCTCTCTCTCTCTCTCTCTCTCTCTCTCTCTCTCTCTCTCTCTCTCTCTCTCTCTCTCTCTCTCTCTCTACAACCATAAATCATAAACCATAAAACCGAAGTTACTGAACTAAAACCACAAAGAACAATACTGAATCACGACAATGCTGTGAATAGGATCATCATAATATATAATATCGGGCCACATGGCACCAAAAAGGGGTACAATGATGCTCCATGAACATAATGAAAACTATATAACTAAGGCTCGTCAGAGTCATGGTAGAATAAATCATCCGAATCTGTGGACTGCAGATCTCATGGGTCCGCAGATGAATCGGAACTGAAGGGAGCCATATGCTGTGGTGTGGCCCTAGCTCTGCTGCGTGCTCTGGATCCCTGCTGTGTGCCCTGGCTCTGGACCACCCCCCTCTCCCTGCCTCTACCTCTGCCTTTGCCTCTGTCTCTCTCCCCTCCTCTGGACCCCATCTGGCTGCCCCCAGCCCTGTGTCTACTCCGTCATGCCTGTGTGTCAGGTGGCCGTACCCCTACGCCCTGGGATGGCCCTACCCACTATGATGATGCCTGGCCGACGACTGCCTGTGATGCTCCACTCCTGTCTACAAAAAGAGTACTCAGCACCCCCCCCTCCTAGAACCTCTAGGTCTCCCCCTAGGCCTATGTGCAAGAATGGCTGGCTCATCCTCTGTCTCTGCATCAGGGTCCACCAGCAGGTCAGCCAGGTCATCCCCCTGTGACTCCGCCCACATCTCCTCGTCCTCCTCTATATCTCCCTCAACCCACTCCTCCTCCTCCACATAGTCTGCCCCGAGCATCTCTCCACCCTCCGGGACCTCGTCATCTCCCTCCTCAGCCCTCTCCCTCTGCCTCTCTGTCCTCCTCTGCCGCCGTAAAGCCCGTGCGTCAGCCTGTGCATGTTTGTAGAGCTCTCTATGGATCTCATCATCCATCTCCTCCTGTGTGGGTGGTGCCCGAGGAGTAGCAGCTATCGAATCCACCAAGCAAGTGTCGGGGTCCACCTGTAACCAAAAACAATACATTGTTGTTAGGCAGGTATTGTGCAACTCACTGCATATTTTGAAAGCAAATCAATTCATCAAAGCATACCAAGAAAAAAGGGGTGATGATGTGACTCACCTCGAGCATCAGACCCTCTCCTCGTGTGTGCCTCAGCATGCGGCCGTTGGTGTTCACAAACACCAACTGCCTACACTGCTCGATGGACAACCTGTTCCTCTTCTGCGTGTGATACAAGGCCCAGGTGTTCCAATTCCGCTCACAAGCTCCTGCAGAACAGTTATGTGCAAGGACTCTCTCAGCCAATCGCCTCAGGTCACATGTGCTGCGCCCGTGGATGCACCACCATGTAACGGGCCTCAGCTGATCCTCCCTCTGCCGACTCTGCTCTCCATCGAAAGGAAATTGGAAGCGCTCAAATGCGAGCAGCTGGCTTGCAATGTTGGCCAGAATCGAACCTGTTGGCAAAAGGAAAAACATGGCACATGTAAGACCCCTCGAATTCAGACACTACCAATGAGTACAATACTGCAGTAACATTGCTACCAAACGATTTCTCACACGTACCTGGTCCAGGCCATACGCGCTCTGTGTACTCCACCCATCCCCTGTGCAGCTCCGGATCGTCCCTCTCTTGTGTAGAGCGCCACAAGGGGTGCAACATGTGGGCTACGGCGTGGATGGGTCGGTGGAAGTAGTCCCATCTGGCCTCCCAGATGCGTGAGATCTTGCGCCTCCTGCAGCAGACAAATTAAAACAATCACTAAACCATAGCATAAAAGAAACGCATCAGACTCGAGTGAGAAACAACAAACTAGACACTGAAGAGTCATACCTATGCTCGTCCAAGGCTGACAACAGAATCCCTTCGTCGATGCGCTCCATGAACTTGTAAATGAGACCAAGGGTGCACCCCTCATGGTCTACCAGACGCAGCACTCTGTAAATGGGTAGTAGGATCCCACTAATCTCCTCAGCAGCTCTCCAAAACTCGTTGCCGTACATAGTGGACTGGAAAAATGCCGAATGGGGGAGGTCTGTAAAGTCCCGGAAGGCCACACTGGAAACCATCCGCCGCAATGCATCCTTCACCACCACCAATCGCTCTAGCACCAAGAAGTAAAACGCAAAGCGTGTGGGTGCGGGCTTCTTCAGGTTTAGGGTGGAGAAGGTGCGGAACAGGGCCAACACACGTCTCTTCCTGGTGACAAAAGTGACCAGGCGCATGGCCGTAGAAGTGATCTGCAACACAAACACCCAGTAAAAAAGTTTAGATAGTAGTTGAGATGTGGTTAGCAGCATCGAAGGAAGAAAGCATAGCAAATAGAACAAACTATACCTCTCTGATCCATGGAAGCGCACACAGGTCATGGATGAGCAAGTCTATGCAATGTGCAGCACAGGGTGTCCACACAATGCTGGGGTGCTCCCTCATCATAATCTTGCCCATCTGCTTACAGTTCGAGGCGTTGTCGGTGACAACCTGAACCATGTGCTCAACTCCGATGTCAACAATAACATCTCTAATGACCTCCCATATGAAATCGGCTGTGATGGCGTCACCACCTCAAGTGGCATCCACGCCACGTAGGAATACTGTGCCAAGCGGGCAAGAAACCAAGACATTGATGACGGATGGCCGACGAATGTCGGTCCATCCATCACTCAATATCGTGCATCCATACCTGCCGCAAAACACCCATTAGCTATATGCAAAAATTACGGCACCAGTAAATCCTAAACACATGCAAAGAGATTACAAGGTTACTTACTGCTGCCAAGCTAAGCGAATGGAACTCAACTCCCGCGTGATGGTCTCCTCCTCCTGACGAAGCAACCTCCCTCGTAGTGCCTCTCGCCTGGGAGGTGTCCATGTAGCATCCACGGCCGCCATCTGTGCACAGAACTCCCTGAACACCCAAGTGTCAGCAACAGCAAAGGCAATGTTGCACTCGTAAAAGAACTGGCCACACAGTCGAGTGCAATGGGCCTGCTGCTCTCTCTGCCAACCGCATCGATCAACGGTGTGCTGCCTGGGCCTAACCCCTCTCTGCTGTGTATATGGTGCTCGTGGTCTAGCATGCCCAACGGATGGATGACTGTGGGTGTGTCACTCTCTCTGGCAACATCTGCCGAAGCATGTGGTGCATCTGCTGTCGAGGAGGAGGGTCGAGAAGCACCTGCTGCTGCTGAACCAACATGCTCATCTAATGGCCCTGCTGCTGCTGCGGATGGAACTGAAGGTGCTGTACTGGGCCTTGCACCTGAACCATGCTCTACCCGTGCTGTACTGGGCCCTGCAGCTGTACCATGCTCTGCCCGTGATGTACTGGGCCCTGCACCTATACCATGCCCAACCCATGATGTACTACGCCCTGCAGCTATACCATGCCCTGCCCGTGATGTACTGGGCCCAATATCCATGGTAGGCCCTGCCTGTCTGCCTGTGAGCCCTCCTGCATGCCTACTTGTAGCTGCTCCTGCTGCCTGTCCCTGTCTAGAACCCTGTGATGCAGTACCGGGCCCGTACATGGTAGACAACCTCTGCAGATCCTCATCAGAAATCCTGGGGCAATCAGCCCAATGTCCGCCCATATGGCCCTCTGACCCGCAGCAAGTGAGCCCTAACCCTGGTGAGTGATCCCGTGAAGTGACCACTGCAATGCAAGCATCTCCATCTGCGGGTGCCTGAGCCATGGTGTGTGCCCACATCCCCATCGGTAAGCTCAACCGCGGCCCAAAGGCCTCGGTCCCGCACTAGCATCGTATCAACACGACCCTAAATCTGCAAACAACAAATAATCAGGCAAACGTTCAGTAAAAAAAAAATACATTGCATTGAACAACATTACCGAGCTCAAATAGAGCTCAAAATACCAGAGCATACATCAGAACGATTCCAGTTCACACATTATATCAAGTGCCAAAGAAGAACATGAGATTAGGGTGTGGGATAGAATAATTTCTGTATGAGGGATAACAGGCGACTGACGTTATTGTGGGCCTAAACCGCGCCCCTAGCAGATGTTTGCACAATGGTCCACGCCTAAACCCTAAAAAGTATGGAATCAGGGCATGAAAATTGAAATTTGTGATACGGACATAGACGGGCGGAACGGAGGTCATAGGAGTCTGTGCAAGCATGTGGAAATGCATTCTAGGCTCAGACATCACCTCACTCGGTTTCCAACAAGCCATTCTGTGAAAATGGCCAAAATACACAAGCATTTGGAATGTGGTGTTCAAATCTCGCTAGGCGTGTCGTGACGGCTGAAACTGATGCTGTAAAAATCACTGTGGCCGTGAAGAAAGGTGGTCTAGAGCCAAACTACGCTCGATTTGGTTGCCTACAGCTCAATGTCAACAATTGCAAAAAATTCAAGCCTACACTTACCAAATATCAAAAATTGGTCGTTTCGCTCTCCACGAAGCTCAGACCCACCCGACACCATGCACACCAACTCTGTATCGTCGAGTAGATGTCTGCCAAGTATTCACTTGCGATGATTGGACGCCCACAGCTCTCAGAAAAGAAATTTGCCTCCGCCACTGCTGGCGCGGTTCTGTGCGCGAGGAGGCCGAAAATCGGGTTTCTGGTTTTTTTTTTTTTTACGATTCTGTCCACGATTCGCTGCAGCGAATCGCGATTCGCAAAATCGCGAATCCCGAATCGCGAAGCTGGCGAATCACGATTCGCTGCAACTATGATTCAAACTTGCATATGCCTTTTTGTGGTTATATTAGGATGTAGACATGTTTATAGTGATGTTATTTGCAAATACATTGTTGCAAAACAAATGAATTTTACCCTAGTACGTCTCAATGTTTTGATTTTATCAAATGAAGTTTTTCTAGACACATACCCAAATCAGCGTTCTATTTGGTCCCCAAACAGAGTCAAATTGCGTAAGTGTCATTTGTGGTAGGGAACCTAGGCGTAAATCCCATGTGGGTGTGGAATAAATGGAAGATGGAGAGCTAATGCTCCAAACAATTTCATTAATATACCTTTTATCATCTTTGGTATTTGGCTGGTTTCAATCTTGACTAATGCAAGTGTCTTGAATACTTCATCTCTAACTAGAAGTTGATTCCCTTCATGGGGCGAATTGTAAAAAATTGTCCTTCAATTTTTGACAACCGACTCCTTGATAGAAAGAATTTAGGCGCTAAATTTTACAAGGCTATTCTATGCAAGAAACGTGTTTCCCCACCTTAGATCATGTACTTTTTGCACTACAAAGTCGCACATGCTAAAAAAATCTAAAAATATAAAATAATCGATAAAACCATACAAGAAGATTTTTGTTTGGATTAAAATATCTGCTGAAATCAAGATACCAAACTCGCAAATGAAGTCATGAAAAGGATTTTTGTGGTCCTAAAAAATAATTGAAATCAAAAGAGTTATCCACAACATATACAGCTTGGCAACGCCATCTATGCCAAGTGAAAAACAAGCTCCTAAGATGCCACTACGTATACTAATAATCTATGTGCATGCATATGTGTGTGTGTGTGTGTGTGTGTGTGTGTGTGTGTGAGAGAGAGAGAGAGAGAGAGAGAGTAAATTTCGCAACAATTCTCATTTCCTTGATGCATACAACTTACTAACAATTTAATAATGTCCTTCGGAAATATTTATTCTAATCGTGCGAGCTCGCACATGCACGTGTGTCAGAGAGACAAATTGATTGCGGCCTTGGAACTTTACAGCTCTTACCCCGAAGAGACTTTCTGAGATACTACGTGGTTGACAAGAGTGTAATAATATATAGTGGCAGAATGACGAAAACCAGCTATATAGAGATATATTGTTAGTAGCAATGGCATTTGACATCGACAATAGCTAATCTTAAATGCATTTTTGCCCGGATGCCTTTGAAACTGCTAAGATCAGCATCATCTTATATTGAACTTGTTAGTATAAGCCATAAGGCAGCTATGCAATTTTGTTGAGCTTGAATTATCGCACTTGCTCCTCTTTTTCCAATAGTGATAACCACTCAAAATTGCTGGGAGTCTGGTTTTAAGCATTGCTTGGCTGGTCAACACTTGTATATGCATGAAACAGGCCAGAGAGCCAACCATGGAAATTTTTCAGACATGAAAGTT
Source organism: Diphasiastrum complanatum (assembly GCA_029204225.1). Lineage (NCBI taxonomy): Eukaryota > Viridiplantae > Streptophyta > Lycopodiopsida > Lycopodiales > Lycopodiaceae > Diphasiastrum > Diphasiastrum complanatum. The sequence continues at coordinate 61,322,851 of CM055100.1, read as the reverse complement.
CCACACGTGGTTACATATCCGCAAAACAAATCCTAGCAGTGTTCTATTTGGAGTTTTGGACTCCTTAATAAAACGAAACATGGCTGTCCCACTATGCGAAACTCTAAGAGGACAAGGTGTTTTAATAGCCAACAAGTAAATGATTAAGCCATCAGCCAAGGAACAAAATTCAACTTACACATCATCAGCTGCATCAGACTATTGTGATGAAATCAGGGAATAGCTACATCATACTAGTGCTTTTCTGACCACAAGAAACAACAAGACACCACGGAAATTTAAGCCTGCTCAAAAGAATGTCATGGTGAAAACTTCATAAATGCCAAACACTGGAAGAAGAAACTAATGTGGATAAAGCTTATCCATGCAAATATACGAGTAGAATGACGGCCACTTCCAATCATTTTTATCATTATGTATCGGCATAAATAAAAAACCTCAAAGCAATTTGCTGAGGTGCAAAGCTTCAAAAATCTGAGACAAAAATGAATTGAGTTAAACATGAGCAGGTCTATTGTGTTTCAAGATTACAAAAGGCGGGGTGTCAGGCAGGGCTAGCAATCATAAAGGAAAAAAATAATCAAGAGGACTCGAAATAATATGATTACTGTATGGCTGAAATAATACAGCAGATTGCTACACTTGAATGCTTTGACAGATACTAACTCATTGCTAGAATTCTCCCACTACTTACGTATGCAAGTGCTTCTTAATCTCCTTTTCTGGGGGTAATCTGCACCTCAGAAGTTGCAGCTCACACCAAAAATTAATAAGAAATGTGTGAGATTTTATAATCCTTTGAAGGTAAATGTCAGCCTAGTGAGATAAGCCTAGCTATAGTGGTGGTAGGAACCATTTGCCGTTCCCAGGAGGCCTTGTTTGAAGAGTAGTCCAGCCACTGTTGACTCCAGGAACAACAGTATTAGAATGGTTCCAGGCATTACTTCCAGGAGGTAATGATCTAGTAGATAAATCACCCCAGCTACTGACAGCCGTGGAGTTACGAGTCAGTTCCTCCCAGCTGTTACTTAGGCTTACAGGTCTTCCAGGATGTTCCTCCCATCCACCACTATACTTATTAACGCCAACATTTATTGGCTGCCACCCTCCGATTCCAGGTTGCTGCAGCTCTTCCCAACCACCACCAGTAGTTAAAGATCCTGAAGTGAATGTAAGGGGCCTCCTGTCCTGATTCCATCCACTCCCATCTGCTGAAAAATTGGACTGACCTGCAATGTTATAAACGAATGGTCAATGCAAACAGAAACTCTCTGAACTAAGCAACTCATCAAAGAAGACTTACTACATACAAGTTGATGCCATACCCGCATACAAAACACTATGTTGCCACATGATTGAAAATACTAACAAACATGAGAATAGTAACATATGATAGATTTTCTCAATTTCCAATTTCCATTTTCATCTGCAATGAGCATAGAGCCTTAAAACCCTCATGCATCAAAACTACCACCCCATTTCAAAATGAGAAATAGCATATATTACGACATTGAAGTGTTGAAGATGGCCTTTATCACAAGAGGAAGCAACTTTTGGCAGCAGTCTAAAGCCCTTCATCTGGATCTTTATGGCATCTGACTGCTACCACGTTTCCCCACCACCCATTTGTTTCCAATCTACTCTACTGGTCTTCACATCTCATTCATGATTCCAACCAAAACATATCCATCGTCCTTTTCCCATGTCCTTCACAATTGATACAAATTTACCAATCCAATGATCCCAGTCCATAAACTCTTCAGAAATCATGTACACTTGCTTGCACCCCTCTTCAGTTCTGCTAAACTTGTTCAATGTCATTCCCCCTCGTAAGCATCAGCTCAGTTCATGAAGCTGTTAGACCCTATGAGGAAAGACAATTACCAAACTATCATGTTAACCATGACTAACTATGCTGTAGGTCAGAAATCATGTACACTTGCTTGCACCCCTCTTCAGTTCTGCTAAACTTGTTCAATGTCATTCCCCCTCGTAAGCATCAGCTCAGTTCATGAAGCTGTTAGACCCTATGAGGAAAGACAATTACCAAACTATCATGTTAACCATGACTAACTATGCTGTAGGGGTAACAATTAGCACGATGTTGAAAAACACACAGAAATATGCATACCCACTTACTAGGCTCTACACTGGAAATACCGTTCAGTCTCCAAGTGCACCAAGACGATTGTTATGGATTTAGGGGTCCGAATTTTATTAGTAAGGCCTCAAGTGAATAGACTATCCATGTATCCTCAACTCTCCCTACTGACACAAACGTTCCTCAATCTTTTCCAATCTGCAAAATTGGTAGCCGATATCGTGTTGAAAATATGTCAAAGTACCATTAACATGAATACGTTGAGGATGCTGCCGCAAAAATAAATGTCAAAGAAGATATGCCGTGAAAGGGCATGGGCATTGTGGTAAATGATGCCCTAAGAGGTCATGGGAGAGAGTAGGAAAGAAACTTGTCTGCCGAACAAAGTATGGTCGTTGGTGCCATCAACAAAATCTATGTGCATTTCATGACTTATACATGATTAGTACAAAAAGCCCAAAATCATCAGCCTCCATTATGAGCAAAGCAAGCAGGAGCTGGTGTGCAATCTCGTATGAAATGATCAAAGTTTTGCACTTGCAGCATAAACTCCACCCACAGATATCAGCGATCACTTGCAAAGGAAAGGGGATCGTGGAGCTAGAGAGGAATGATGGAAAGATGTAGTAGTTGGCAAGACTGATATTCAGTAGTATCAGGTTACAGATAATGAAGGAGATGAAACAAGGGCTCTGTAAAATGGGGTTTAACTTTAGTGTTCGCATTTAGGAGTGCTAGAAGTTAGGAGATACATCATACAGCATGCTAGTCAGTGTCACTAGAGTTGGGAGTTGGACGAGAATAGGAGGGGAGGTATTAGACAATAAAGGTTTCAATTTTGTGTTAGGTAATAGAGGTGATAGGTTAGGAGGGTTAGGAGTTGGGAGTTAGGAGAGAGTCGAGACTAGAGTTACGTTTTAGAAGTTAGAGACTAGACTCTAAAGATCATGATGGGCAGATCTAGAAATCCTGTATGGGATCATGTCACAGTTTCCTTGGCATATGGTAGCTCGGGCACAAAAAGATGGACATGCAATTATTGTCATTCATATATATAGTCTTGGAGCAGCTCCTAAAGGTACACTACACCCTCAAGCACACCCTCAGGCAGATGGTTGTTTCTAACCTGTGGGTAGGTGGAGTGGATCAACCGAGTCTCAAATCTAGAGATTTCAGATAATCATCTTGTCATCAGCCTTTTGGGACAAGGCAAGGTCGATTGTTGTTCAGTTGCAGCCACTCCACATTGTTCTACGACTCATAGACAGAGAGAGCTCCACCATGAACCCGTCACTGTTCACATGTGACATGACTGACGAGTGACAAGTCATGGATATGCTAATTGTTTGATCAAGATGATGATGATGATGATGGTGATGATAAAGAGGAGGCGATGAGGCCACCCCCTCTAGGAGACTAGGGGGACCTAGATATAGTTTATAATCTAGAATCTAGGTAAATTTTTCATCCACATTATTATGACAGTTGAATAAATCACTCATGTGTCAAGACATCATGATTCAAGTTTCAGCTCATTTTCATATCATATGTGACGTGTACACTTTTTATACCAGCTATTCCCTATAAAGTTCAGTGATGTTTGTTCCTATGTTGCTATTTGATTTTGCTTTTCAATGTAAGTGATAACAACTAAATTTCTAATCAAATGTTTATTCAATGCACTTACCACTTACAAGTTACTTGGACGTTTGGTCACTTGAAACCTCATTGTTCATTCTTTGATGAACAAGGATGCATCATGCTAGTGGCCACATGGATAGATCATAAATTACAATGTTCAATGGTAAGTGGAAGCTATACCAGGAGTCTAGTTTACTACCTGTGAAGTCGCTACTAACAAGTTTGAATTGTGATTTGTATCCATTCAATATTGGCATATGCACTTCTTATTCTAAATTCTGATTTCTGTGAACATTAACTTGCTATTAGCCTCCAGGCTTCAGCTTTCTACAAGCAACAGCGAACTTTCAAATCTATGTATTCATTAGCAATCTAATATCTATAAGCTTTTAGAAACGTCGTAAAATTATACAGATTACATTAGATATTTTCTAGTATCATATTTAGTAAATAAATTTGCCAATCTTTCTGATTCTTTTGAAAGGGACCTGGTTCGGAACCATGATTCATGCCAATTCATCCAATTATGAAAAGGTCGATTATGAACCAAGTGGAAACAGAAGCTGAATCCTTTGTAAATCGGCCTTTCAATGCATCTCAAAATATGTCTTGAGTTTATAAACCACCAATAGGTCATTTTCCAGTTACATTGACAAGAAAGAGTTTGCTAGACTCATCTTGAATTTCCTTACAAGAAAGAAGAATGATGCGCCTTCTATTGAGCATGCATCAATAAAAGACGAGTAGGTACCTTTAAACTAGAGTTATTGGTTGAGTCAATTTAAGGTTTTTCCAAAAACTAATTCAAAGTTCAAATCGAGCTCCTGCAAAATGAATCCATAAAATCGTTGAAACAAAAGCTACAAAAGAAGGGAGGGAAGATTTGAGATTTTAAAAAGGTGACAATTTGTAATTGACATTCAAATCCAGAATTAATTTGAATCTCGACTCAAATGCCAATGAATCAAGATTTGTTGGAGCTATTAACAACAAGATTTTTGTGCCCAGATATTCTCTTGGCCTGACACAATGCCATGTAGAGCCAGCCTACAGAAACAATATAAGTGCCTGCTTCATTGCTGACCTTCCACGAGCTATCACTGGATTACTCTTTACTTGCTATTGATATCCTGATGAGAAGGCATTGATCCGATGATTGCTTCTTGCTGGTCCATGAGCTTGAACATCATCCTTATCATTCAGGCAAGGAATGGGTTTGACCTTGTTCTCTTTTGAAAACAGTCTAGGTAAGATTTACTGATACTTTGTAATTTACCAAATTGAGTTCTCAGTTTTCTGGTGTCTATAGGTACAATCAGACTCTATCCTTCCAAAGTCTAGTATCAGCGTGCACCCTATGACACTCACGATATCCATATTTTATTACACCCCACAACAAATCTTCAGAAATCTACTCATTTGGCCATTTTGGCCACTCCTCTTAAAGCACTTCTTTGTGAAGGTATTGCATTTCTTTGGAGTCCCAACTATCAATCGGCTTTTGATAAGCCTAACACACTTCCTTTCCCTTATTAATGCTTGATAGCATGCAATGCCATGCTATACACAGGAGTCTAGCACCTTCTCAAATGAACAGAAATGCTTATAAGAAACTCCCTGGTAAAAGACAGGTCCCTTCTATGAATCTCTTTGTGAGATTGAAATATATCCAGGTTCACAGATATATTTCAAAAGACGAATCCCTTATATATAGCATATTTTGCATCATAAGGCATTGACAGTATATTGTTCGCTAATTTTAGCATTTGGCCCTCCCAAGTTATCATTTACAAAAATTACTGTCTTTGATAACAGCTAGCCATGAAAAGACACATTGTAATTCTTTAAAACATAAATCATTGTAATATCTATGTAGTCACATCACAGGCTAGGACAAGTTAATAGCATCTGGGTAAAAAGCACTCGCAAATCAGTTTGATTGCTTTTCTGACCTTATTTGATCAGGTGCTTTTGGTACTTTGTGTTTCCGATGTTAAAAAGTGTCCAATGACATGAGCTAGGTTAAACTGTTCTTTAAATTACAGAAAAAAAAATGAGGACAATTTTTAGCCTCACCTCGTTCCCAGCCATTTCCTCTTTCCTTGTCCCGGCTTCCCATTGAAACTCCTTCTCTGTCAATACCCCAGCTACCGCCACCAGTCTTTGTATCCATACCCCAGCTACCTCCACCGCTCTTTGTGTCCATAGCCCAGGTACCTCCACCACTCTTTATTTCCATACCCCAGCCATCTCCGCCACTTTTTGTGTCCCAAGTAGAAGCGTCCGTTTTTCTGCCCGAACTGTCCCACGCTCCACTTGCATGACCTCCGGTTGGTGCTGGGCTCCTTGTGAGCACCATTGCTGCCAATGCTCGCCGTGGGGGAGCATCTGGAACCGGCTCATTGAAGTGTTTTTGAAAGTAAGCAACGAGCTTGTCAATGTTATCAAAAGTCTGCTTTCGGAACTTATAACCTGTTGGAGTCACAGTTACATACTCATGGTGTGGATTAACACTTCTGATGTAGGACAACATAAAAGCACCTGGATGCTCATGGCACACTGAGAAGTAATAAGGAAATCGTGAAGGATTATTGGTTCTGTCAGAACGGAGTAGTTCATCGATGTCCTCTTTCCGCCCAGGCTTGAACTTTCGGTATCGAAGCATATCTCGCCATCGACCAACAAGCGGCTCTACGTATCTTGCCATTACCTGGATAAAAATGAATGGATCAGCAAGATCATTTTCCAGCCTGTGTCTGCAACTATTTGTGCCGTGTACTCGGCAACCCAATAACTGGCTAAGGGATAGCAAGGTAACAATGGATCTCTAGAACACATACCTCATCAAGATCCTCGAAAGATTCATCCTGTATAGTGAGTGTCTTCCCAAGGCGTAAAAAATTGGTAGCATCTTTTCCATCTTTTCCACTTTCAGTGATGTTTACATGAGCATAAAGGCCATCATAAAACTTCAACATCATGGCTAAATGTGAAGGGCCTTTGCTACTGGGACGGATAAGAACTTCACCAACATCCTTGTCAGCAAGAACCTGAAATAACAAGATGGAAAAGAACTTGTAAAAACAAACAGCAAAAAATGACTCTCTGAGTCTGCAATTCATGCATTGTTCTTGCTAAGTCTGGGTCATCCTCAAAAGTAGCCTAAAATCAGCATTGCAAAGGACAAAAGTACAACTGAGCATTATTTTTATGAAGTAGTAACATACCTGTTTTAACTGAAACAAATCTTCAGCATCTACTTGTGGCCAAAAGATGACTGCAATTCACAACTAAAGACAACAAAAAATTCAAAAAATTTGTAGATGTGCAATAGCAAAAACGTTTCACCTCCTCTGCCTCCGCAAGTGATATGTTTTGAAAGTTTGGATGCACTATCATCCGTGGCTTGAAAGACTTTCGTTTTGCATCTTCTGACTTCTTTTGAGCTTTATCCTCTTCACTGTGCAAGAAGGCAGTATCCTCATGATAGAATGCATCTTTTGCATGGCCATCATTCCAGAAGTCATTTCTCAATGCCTTGCCCTTACAAGTCAAATACACCATGTAACTTTTCTTCTTCACAGCTTTGATCCTACATGTGAGGATGGTACCCACAGATATCTTATTTACATGGTCAAAATCCTTATCATCTGACAGATCATCAATTCGAATTGACCCCATCAAACCAGAATCTAGCATACACAACACATGCTTGTCATGCACTTTGACAACTTTTGCTTGCACAACTTTCCCTTCTGCTAGTGACTCATCTGTTTCTCCAGAAAGCCAGTAAAACACCTCTTCTTCTGGATTTGGTATTTTATACTTACAACGCCAATCTTGGAATCCATGTACTAACTCTGCTTTTATGTCCTTCAGAGTCTGCAGCTTTATCCCACCACCACGTTCTTCTACAACATTGGCATATGCCTCTATGATGATGTAACTCAAGATGTCAGGTCGTCCTCTGACATGTTCAACTGCCATCTCCAAAGTCTCCTCATCGATCTCATCAGCATTTTGACCCATTTCCTCACAATAGGCATCCTCTGCCATCTTCTTAGCAAGTTCATAGGACTCGGGGTGGATTCTGGTATCATCAAGTGGATCCATCACCAGATTGCCAGTTGATGCTTGACCACTACCACGAACACGTAAGAAGCCAGCAGAATTAAAAAACACATTTCTCTTCATAAGCTCTAAAGCTGTCAACATCTCTTTTCTTGAATTAACGCGGCCTGCTCCCTGAAGAGAACGCTTCATAACTACTGCTTTTCTGGGACCCAGGCCTGATATGAACTGCAATGGTGCAAATAACCATTCGTGGGATGCAGCTAAGTTTACATCCACACACACCTGATTTGTAATTGTGATCATAACCTGCTCTAGTGATTCATAAAGATCATCCCGATTTACAAATAGCTGCAGGTGATGCAGCTTCAGAGAGAGAATTTCTCTCTCTGGCCCACATAAGCAAGATACCATGGCCAATGGATTTTGTACGTAGCGTCCAAGAGCTATAGCACGGCGTACAATACCTGCAACAGATGCACAAATTTGTATCTATGTTTAAACAATACTTACATAAAGAGCTTAGAGGTAGAGCATTCAGAAACTAGTAATAACTAGCCATCAAAGTGAGAGCTCATCGTCCCCAAACATAAAATGAATTCTATGCCTCAAATACTCCCAACTTTTCTAAAGCCCTGTCTACATTCCGAAATGGGTTATCTTTTAGAAACCTGGCTGCTGTTGAAGCTGTTCCACGGAAATGCTGGAGTTTTCATAAAGTGAGGGTATAGTTTCATCGCACCATACCAGTTCACTGCAATTTTCTAAACCCTCGGGTAAATCCCGAGGGTATTTCTCTCCAATCTTTAGTAGAACCTGAAATTGCAAAGTATTGGCAATTCAAAATAACAGTACAATATCTTTAAATCCCTACAATAATGCTTCAATAAACACTAACTGATAAGCAAAAGGTTGAGTTCAAGTTAAATATACCTCTTTGACTTCATTGTACAATTGTCGACAGGCCAGATTGACTGCCCCCACAACCACAACATGAGGTTGGTGATCCCTTAAGAATCGAAGCAGCCGTTGCTGGTCGTTCCTTTTCCACTGTTCCTGCTCAAAACTATTAGGACGAATGGTTAAATAGCCAGTATGAAGTGTATCAACCAGTTCGCCTGCAGGATCTAGCATAACAAATGTTGTAGCTGGCTTGCCAGGACCCCAACAGCATGCCATTACTGGTGGAGCTCCATCATCAACACTATGATCGTCTGAATCGGGAACAGCAACAGGAGGAGCAACTGAAACCAATTTCCAAAGCTCCTCTCCACATTTAAGCATGACCCATTGCTTAGCTCTAAGAGACAACAAAGCTCTAGTTTCCTTTTCGAACAAAGGGAAAAGGTGATGCATCAAAGCATCTTTGAGTATAATTTTCCTTTGTTCATTCCATAACTGGGCAGCAGTACTAACTCCATCACTTAGGTATAATGGTTCAAATTCTCTTTCCAGCAACTCCTCTTCAATAAAGATTTTTGGAATACCAATGCTAACTTCTAAAAGTTTCTCTTCCTCAGCTTTTTGTATTAATAACCACTGTACATCCTTGAAAGCAGAAACTGGCTTCTCACGCAGCCATTTCACACCAGCATATTGATGAAAAGAATCAATGGCACTATTTCCTTCTACAGTGGGTTTTGTAGTCACAACAGCTTTTTCTAGGTAGGCAAGCCTGACATGTTCTCTCACAGAGGGTTCACTGCTGATTTCTACTGAAGCCTGCAAAATGACAAAGAGTTGATGAAGCGTATGGAAATTCAATATTGTCTTCAATAAAAGCTCATTCTACACTAATAGCTGAGCAAAGTGGACAATCATGTGAAGCAATGAACTATATATTTTTCATGTAACTCTTTCTAATAGCTGGTCTGCAAAAGTTCTGGACTCCAAATAAATGACAAGCGCCACCAAGGATGAAAGCACCAGCCAGCACAGAACACTAGGCCTCTCACACTTCTCAAACATAACACAAAATCCTGTGATCCTACAAAATTGCTAACATCCATTCATAAAGGCCAACTGGCCTTACCATATGTCTGGCACCACGAAGAACAGATTGAGGATCAGGGAACTCAGAAATTTTATATTGCCCAGCAACAACTTCGGGAGACTCCGAGGCATCGACAACTTCATGCCTCTGCAGAAGTCAAAGGAGATGCAGCGTTCAGGGGACCATCAACAACATCATGCTTAAAATAATCATCCAAAAGGGAACAACATAACAGACAAGTTTTTCTTCGTATTAGTGAGTGCTAGCCAAAGAAAGTGATGACTTGAGAAGTTTGCTTTGTTGTCCACCACCTTATATGTTGCCTGCAGATTTTCTCCAAATTGCTCTGGGCTCAAACCAAAGAGCTTATTCACACTTCCTAGACCGGCTCGGCGGCAGATGCTGTACAAAGAGCGTCGTTTTGGCCGCTTAAATTGACCCTGTTCAACTTCAACGTCATCAGGAGGAAAATAAAGATTGAACTTTGCATCCACATCATCTACAGCCTGCTCAGAATTGGCGTCAAGAAGACTCTGTAGTAACTTATCCAAAAGCTCTTCTTTCTCAAAATCTTTCTGGATCTCTGATTCAGCACGCTTTGTATACGTAGTTTGAAGAATTCTCTTCCTTCGCTGTAAAATGAGCCACTTCTTGTCCCATGATTGCACCGCCCACAAACCCTGCACCATACAAAGATATGAGACAAGCATCAATCAAAAGTCGAGCATGCAAAGGTGAACAATTGATGAGGAAATAATCATTTCAAATAAGACAGAACTACAAGAAACGCACTGCTGTACACCTTGTAGTGCTTAAGCTCAGGTTTTGGTTCCTTTTCCACATTATCAGGTCTTTGGCTAGACCCACCGGTGTCAGTGCCAGGTTTGCTTGAACTAGGTTCCCATACAAGATCCGTACACATTTCCTTCCGATACATTCCAATAAAAGGCACCTGAAAACAAAAGCATGGCACAGATTACAAAGACATTGTATGTCAAATATATATATATAAAGCACATACTTTTTACATTAAGTAAATTAGTAATGTATACAAATTCGAGATTTCAGGTAATAGCTGTATCACTAAACAACAGAACAGCATACCTCCAATTTTTGGACATGCAGAAGATGCAGCACATTTGAGATCTGCTTCACAATCTCTGCTGCAGGAACCTCTTTTATGTGGGAGAAATCAACATGGCTCAACATTGAGCTTTCCCCAAAGGCCCGCTCATAAATCCATTCTGCCTCTTTAGATGCATCCTCAAGTTCTGATACTTCTCCCATCGTCTCATACAGCAGCTGATACATCATACTTTCAATATGAGAACCTCCTACTTAAAAACCAAACCAAGAGCACCTAGAGGACATTAATCCTGTCTCATGTGATTATCCTGCCCTTTATATGTTGAAATGATGTTGCATAAAGAACCGATTGTCAACGTAGTCCTCATGACTCAAATTTCAGATATAGAGTTTTGCTAAAATACGCCACAACAGAGAGCTGACTTAAAACTCCTAAGCAGTGAAGAAATAAAAAGTCGTCAGCAATTCCTCTGCTACAACAAGGCCACAAGATGATTCACCAGATAAGTATAGACTGCACACCCACCTGTAATCTCTCAGGAATGTCCACTGCTCGAATATGGTCATCACGATCAGTCATATATTTTTCCTCTAACAAACTCGGTTCAAACTCCATCTCGAGCCGTTTCTTTGAAGCCAATCTTGTTCGTTGAAAGCCATGATCATCTTCGTCTTCATCTACCTCTTCATCATCATACTTTTCCATATCTAAGCCACGGGCACGGCGCTCCTCTAAAAGCAGTGAAACATCACCAAAAATCTCCTGTGCTTCTTGTAATGCTAATGAGGACACCCCTGGCGCTGGTCTCAGCGCCTTCTTTTTGGTCTTTTTTCGCCTTCAACAAATACAACCAGATCAATCAGCATCAGATGCAAACACCAAAATGCATCCTGCACCAAGTAACTGTTACTTGGACTTAATTTTTGCTGCAATGAACTAATTTACATTTACGTAAGTTTAAGAGAATGGCACAAACCAAAAAAAAACAAGAGGCGACAAAGAGGTAGGTGAGAGGGTGCGGGAAATCAAAAATGGTTGCAGCAGCTGGACGAGAGCAGCAGCATAAGCAGGTGGACAAGGGTATGTAGTAAACCTTGTTGCATTTGGAGGGGCAAGGAATAGATGCTAGGGGGGGCAGTAAATGCACCTAGCAGCCACATGAGGGCCAGCTTATATCGTTGCATGAACTTGCATAAAGAGGGGCAGGCCAGAGGAAGCACTTTATTGTTCCGAAATTATAGTCCTGCTCTTCCCATTAGGATTTTTCTGAAACCCCAAAAAAAAATGGTTTTTTTTTTGGGGGGTGTGGGGGTTGGGTGGGTGTTTTTTTTTTTTTTTTTTTTTGGGGGGGGTGAGGGGGGGTGTTGTAATGTTTTAATGGTTTTCAGTGTTCATAATGGATCTCAGTGATTTTCTAAGATTTTTGGGCAAATAATAAAATATGTTCTGGACAGCGTCCATGCTATATGTATTAAGAGATTAGCCCTAAAGGGCAATGAAACTTTTATGGAATCATTACTTCCGGTATACAAAAGGAACAACCTCAAGGTATACTACATCTCATCACTTGAACTTGATCAAGTTTCAAGAAGAGACTACATAGTAAACACTTAAGCGACGTCCTTGATGAACAACTTGCACCCCTACACGTCAGGAATTGGCAAGACAACCAGCCACATACAAGATGCAGAGCTCAAGACAAAATCCCCATGTCCAAAATTATAATTAGAGTATATCTTGATGCATTATCTACAGCGACACCCCAATGTCTCAATAAAGATCGTTAAACTTGATGGAGTGTACCCACAAAGTCTTAGATCAACTTATAGTGATCAACACACATAGGAATGCAGCCGTTTGGATGAGCCCAAGACAAGGGGACGTGACGTCCAAGTACAGGTTCCCTATTGCCAGTTTCTGCATAAACCCAAAAACTCAGAAAATATGGGAGGTAACAAAAAGTACAGAAGGATTTGACTTATATTTTGATTATATAGCAATCCCCTTGCATAAACACAAAAATCATCGTCGATTTAATTTCTATTTGAATAACGAGTAATTTAAAAATACAAATTTCTATAAAGTTCTCAAGTGTGTTCATATGCACTATGATGACATGGAATTCCATTTTCTAGAAAATGGAATGACATTCTCATTCCAATTCCCCGTTGCCGTTCCATAATCATATCACAAACACATGCAAACCCATCCATACTCGTTTGAGGTCATCACCACCACCTGAGTGAAGATGCAAACTCCAAACATGACAGAGGCTAAGAGTCAACTACTTGAAGTTATGCAGACTAAGTGTTGATTGTACAAATTTATATATACTAAGTATAAGCTATTTGAAGTCATATAGATAAGTCTAAAAATGTTTGCATATAAGGTTTTTCCACATGGTTGGTATGAGTTTCCAATTGTGTTATTTTCAGAAACTTCAATCTGAAACTTTTAAGTTATTAACTTCAACTTGATCTCGAGAGCTTGTATCTTCAAGTTTAACCTGGGACTCTTTCAGGTGTGGCTTTCTACAAGCCAAAATCAGGAAAGGCCAAAAAATAAGATCAAAACATCTGAAATATCCACAAATGGCAAGAAAGAAATTCCAACCATAGGTTCAAATGAGCCACCCACAAAGCGATAAACCATTTAACGAAGAACATATCGAAATTCCATCTCCTAATTGATGCATACTTGAAGTACAAACACAACATGCTTATGAATCAGACATAAGAAAGTACAAAATAGCATTCTAGCATCAAGCTATTCCTGAATATATACAGAGTTATAATAAAAAGGATAATCAAACTATGTCATACCGTAAAGGCTGACCATTTTCATCTAGAAGATCTTCCTCATCCACAATAAAATCGGCCATCTCATCGTCTTCCTCCCCGATCCCTTCCTCCTCTTCTTGCTCATCCTCCCCTACATCCTCAGGCGGTACTCCTACATTATAGGGTACATCGTTTACGATAAGTTAGGTGAATCAATATGCATCATGTCTAGCCAAAGAGAAAATCAGTCAACAACCATGCAAAGCAAATCCTTGTAGCATACTTGACTGTCGTATGCTTGTACTTTTGTACAAGCATCGTATGCAAAGACTAAAACAGTTCAAACATGTGTTTCACACATAGAATAGATCTTTCCAAAAACCATGACTTATGCATTTCAATCAATTGGTCTCAAAAAAAAGCTTCAACAACGGTACGAAACACATCATGAGCATCTGCAAAAAATATGAAGTACGCATTTGATACTTTACAAAGTTTACATGTACTAATGCGATTTTCAAAGGCACAAGTACATCAAACTTGAAATCTTGTACAATTTTCAAATGCACACAGCTATAAGTACATTTTGTAAATGAGTTGCAGGAAGGAAAAGGGGGTTGCCAAAACATGCATGAGCTTGTCAAAATTCCCTCGGCTCCAAGACATACAAGTTGGATGTCACACAAACAAATCACCTTCATCGTCCCCAAACAAAGAAATTTTCAATTCCTCCTCAGCTGTACGTCCTCTTCTTCCTCCTTCATCGTCATCTTCTTCATCAGATAAACCCCTATAGGCCTCTTTTGCTTCTTCACCACTAGCTTTACCAGCTTTTTTCAATCGCTTAAACTTCTTGCCTCCCTACACAACAAAGCAGCCGTCAATGACTTTCTTTCGCTGGTGTAAGCTTTTATAAAGGTCTGAATGAAAATTTTAAAAATGTCATATACAGATTTGGTGGGACGATGATATTTCATGTTGGCTTCTTGCAGCAACTCGTAGTCATCTTCATCGAGTTCGTATTCCTCTCCTGCATCCCTGCATTTTAGCTTACAAGTCAATACGTACTAAATATCCTGGCGATGAAAGACAATTGCAAATGTATCATTATGAAGTAAGCAACGATAGTCAATAAAAGATGAAGCAAATAGCCATAATCAGCTAAGAATACTGAAAGAATATCAAATACATAATACGGCCGATAGTTGATCCACTATATGTACCTAGCAATGACTTGTTAAGGTCAAGTACAATTCAAATGGGTCTTGGCCTAAAATGCCAAATGAGCCCTAATAGTACTATAAATACCTATAAGCAGTACTGTTACCAAATCTAATGAATACAGCGCCAATAGTTTTTGTAAAAAATAAAAGCAAACTAAAACAGCCTTCAAACTTTGGCTGCATGCTATCTTGAAAACTGACCCATATACAGCATCTTTCTGAAATTTACAGTAACTACCTAGATACCTCTTTCGCCTTTTCTTCTTCTTTGCTTTTGCTTCCTCATCACTGCTTTCTTTGGCCTCTTCTTCCTCCTCTACCTCCTCTTCAACATCATCGACTATAAAGTCATCTTTTTCGTATTCATCCTGGCCCTCTGTGATCCATCAGGGTTTGGACAGTATACGAATGTTAGTTTGAAACAAAATCTCTCATAAAATCTTGAAAACTAAAAGCACACATCATTGTTTCATGGCAAGTGAATCCATCTTCCTGAACTAACAAAAGGAATAAATTGGAACTTATCGATAGAACTACAAAAATCGGTGAGAGAGAGTCAAAAAGTACATAAAATGGAAACCGTAACCAGTAGCAAAATCAAATTTCGTACAGTTCTAATCTTAAGACAATTTTATTATGCTCATGATCATCTGTATTCACACCGAAAAGGAGAAAGACGTTTCAAATTCGAAACGTACCCTCATCATCTTCTTCTTCTTCGTCATCCTCCTCCACTTCCGCCTCATTGTCATGAAGATCCACCTCCCCTTCCCCTTCCTCTTCTCCTCCTCCGTACTCTTCTGCACATAACAACAAGCACGCATACTATTACGCTTTAGGCTTTATTGACCTAATCGTCCTCACAATTTGTACGGAATTACCTCAAAAGCAGAAAATCCTTCATGTTAAGTAACAATGACCATTCATTTAAGATAAAGAAGCTACAGTCTATTCAATGCTGATTTTAGCTTTGATGCTTATTCACGAAACGTCCGTACTACATGTAGCCGTCGGTTGAAGCATAAATTTGTACATAACGAGTAATAATGCGAAAAAAAGAAGCCAGACGGCACACGCTCTTTCAATGGTACATAGCTGAGAACAGGCCCTGTCCAAAAAATGGAAGGCAGCATAATTAAACATAGACAGAAGACATACCTTCATCAGAGCTAACGCTCCTGGCTCCCATTAGGTCACTTAAGGTGACAAACTCTGCGGCACTGCCAAAAACTTAAAAATCGTTCACCCTATTCGCGCTCTCCCACCTCTCCCTCTCCTCTCGCCTCACTCACACCTCTCTCCTCGCGCTCTCCCACCTCTCTCCTCTCTCGCTCACCTCTCTCTCCTAGGCTCGCTCAACATCTCTCTCGCGCTCACACCTCTCTCTCATCTGTCTCGCGCTCACACCTCTCTCCCCTCTCGGCTCGCTCTCTCGCTCTCTCTCTCTCAAGCGTCCGCCATCTCCCTCTCATCTGGTTACCTGCTACAGGAACGACTATCCATCATCTTCACGCATGCCTGTCAAACCCCTTTCAATTCAAAGAAAGCGTTACCGATCCTAGCAAAGAAGTCACGATCCAGCAGCACTCAAAAAAATGAATCACAAATCCAACAGCAATCGCATCGTCTCTCTCTCAGGATCACGCTCTCTCTCAGCACTACATAAACCTACCTCCCTACCCCCTCAATTGCTCTCTCTTTCTACATATATCCATCTCTCTCTCCAAATTTCTCTTTCCACAAGTTTCCAAAAGCACTTATTTTGACTTTCAAGTGCCCATCAAATACGTTTGAGGGCAAACGTGGTCCAATAAAAAAACACCATTCAGTTTTTTTTTACAACAACAGCGTACATTATCTCTCTCTCTCCCCCTCCCTAGAGCCTCTCGCGCCTCTCTCTCTCTCTCTCTCTCTCTCTCTCTCTCTCTGCTCTTGATCATATCGTCGGCATGCTGACCATTTTGAGGGTGTGCTTGTAAAATGCGCCACATCATCAATCAATTTCTTTGTGGCTGACCCTTGGACCCTTGGCATTTGGGATACCCTTTCACCTGAGAGAACGGGTTTCTGGAAAATTTCCAAACCCCTTCACCCGCAAACATCCCGAGTGAGGGGGTGGACATCGAAAGGTGCTCTAAAGCGCATTCAACTCAGAACTATTGCCGAAAACTGGCTTTTGCTTTGTGAGCCAGCTAGGAGCTGTGGCAGCATAACCAAGATGTGTGTTTTTTCACAGCCACAAATTAGTTGCCGTAATTAGCCAATTCCTAGTGCACAATTAGGAGCCAAGCTGAAAAAATCCTCATGTGGGCAGGATTTGAGTCTCAATTCTACTCCTTGGGAATCCATTCGTTGGTGATGACAAATTGGTCCTCATTTTTTTTTCACCTTGCCTTGCTTGCAGGCAATACTGTGTGTTCACTTCAGTCAATGCAATTTTTGTATGTGTTCACGTCAGTCAATGCAGTTTTTGCATAAGTCAATTTTTAAGCACTTGTCCAAGATGTGAGAAAACGCAAATATAAGCTTGATTAATCATATAATTATGTGCATATTTAAATTCCACGTGTCAGCATGTGAAGAGCAAGCTTAGGTTACTTTATGTCTAGTTCATAGGTGTTACGCAAGTCATTTGATCAAATTACCTATAACATAAGACCAAACTCTTAAAATTTAGGAAAATTAGGTGGTGATTTACCAACCCTAAATAGCTAACCATTAGGTAAAGTCATGGTAAGTAGGTCAAATTAGAGCAATTATGGCACTATAATCCCTGCCAAATCTGCTCAGCTAACCTCAAGATCTATCGTTATCTCTTTGTTCATTTTGAAGCCACAATCATCACGTAAATTTGGATTGTTTTATATCAAGCTTCTGTAATCTCTTTTGTAGGTTGAAAATCTTTGTGAAATGCTAGAAGTAGCTTATGTACCTTGTTTTTAGGTTGGAGGCCATAGTATAGCCTATACTTCACACCTGCGAAGCCCTTTTGAATCATTTACATCTTGTTTTAGATTGCTCTTGTTTATTAGATCAAGATTTTTGGCATTTCCTCAAGAACTAATGATGGAGAAGAATCTGGAACCGGGTCGAAAAATCTTTCTTTGCCAAGCTCAATGTTGCGTCAAAAAAATTTGATCCTTTGAAAAAATTCGATCCTTTACAAAAATTCGAGTTTTTAGAAAAATTGGATCCTTGCCCCAAACCAACCTCTGTTGCATGCAAATTTGTCAAAAGTTAGCAAGAAATAATAAAGATTGACCGCAATAAAAATCACAATTGTCACAAAAGCCACTGACCTGCCACTCGCTCACACGTTCTTCAAAGAACTAACTCAAAGTTAAAATCGAGCTCCTGCAAAATGAAATTTTTGGAAAAGATGCAAAAGAAGGGAGAGAAGATTTGAGATTTAAAAAGGTGACGCTTTGTAATTGACATTCAAATCCAGAATTAATTTGAATCTCAACTCAAATGCCAATGAATCAAGATTTGTTGGAGCTGTTAACAACAAGATTTTTGTGCCCAGATATTCTCTTGGCCTGACACAATGCCAGGTAGAGCCAGCCTACAGAAACAATATAAGTATTTGCTTGCTTCATTGCTGACCTTCCACGAGCTATCATTGGATTGCTCTTTCTAATTGGTAGCCTATTCCCATCATCTTGATTCATTGCTTGTAGGGTCATTGTGGGGCAACACCTAAACTTTTGCTCGAATTAAACAACTAATTTGAACACCATTCAGAGGCAGCTTGCACTTTTCAGCACTCTATAGCTGCATTGTTAAGAATTCACGCTTCTTCAATTTAAAGCACTTTTCCGCATTCTATAGCTGCATTGTTAAGAATTCACAGTTCTTTCTATTGAAAGTTCCCTCAATTTCATATCATATCGACTAGACAGCAACATCACTTCTGGCAGCTCTGTTTCAGACTGTTCTACAAATTAAAATACTGATTTTACTTGCTATTGATATCCTGATGAGAAGGCATTGATCCGATGATTGCTTTTGCTGGTCCATGAGCTAATTTCTCTTGAGCATCATCCTAATCATTCGGGCAAGGATTGGGTTTGACCTTGTTCTCTTTTGAAAACAGTCTAAATAACATTTACTGATATTTTGTAGTTTACCAAATTGAGTTCTCAGTTTTCTGGTGTCTATAGGTACAATCAGACTCTATCCTTCCAAAGTCTAGTATCAGCGTGCACCATACGACACTCACGATCCCACAACAAATCTTCATAAATCTGCTCATTTGGCCATTTTGGCCTCTCCTCTTAAGGCACTTCTTTGTGAAGGTATTGCATTTCTTTGGAGTCCCAACTATCAATCGGCCTTTGATAAGCCTAACACACTTTTTGGCCACACTTCATATTCTCTGTTTCCAGAACTTCTAAAACTATTGCTCGTTTTGCTATTGTGGCCTATGAGTCTAGGAGACTCCAATATCCTTGTAAAAATGAGTTCAGTATATTAAAAGTGGTGTCATATACTTGCAGCATGTCTGTTTTGACATACTTACTAACCACCAATCCCTAAAGTACTTTCTCTCCCAAAAGCATCTTTGTGACAGTTTGATGGCTTGAATTCTTACACAGCTTTGACATTTGAATAAAATATCATCTGGATAAAAGCAATATCTCTATTTAGAGACTAGATAATCTCCCTGCTCTCAGCTTGTCATAAGTCTTAACAGCCTAAACCTGAATTTCAAATATCCTTTCCCTTAAAAATGCTTGATAGCATGCAATGCCATGCTATGCACAGGAGTCTAACACCTTCTCAATGAACAGAAATGCTTATAAGAAACTCGCTGGTGAAAGACAGGTCCCTTCTATGAATCTCTTTGTGAGATTGAAATATATACAGGTTCACACATATATTTCAAAAGACGAATCCCTTATATATACCATATTTTGCATCATAAGGCATTAACAGTATATTGTTCGCTAATTTTAGCATGTGGCCCTGCCAAGTTATCATTTAAAACAAGAACTATGTGGTATTGTATCACAAAGGCCTTGCCATGTCATAATAGCATGAATCCTAAAATTCTAGGATTTGTTTAAAGTGTTTTTTATATTGTTGTGATAAATTATTTTGTGTGATTCTTTTGTAGCTTCAAAATTTGAATATTAGTTTGCTTTAAGTTTTTAACACACATTTGAATGTTAGATGAGATCTATAATATTTGTTATTTATTTTAAAAGTCAATTTATTATAAGTTTTTTACAAAAAGTGGTTTTTTAAAGAAAGATGTTGATTCCATTCTTGTACTTGTTGGCTTTTTCAAACAATGGCACAAAGTTTGAATCAATTAAGATTCTAATTAATATAAATAAATTTGTTATATGATTTTGTATAATAATTTTAGTCTTGTTGAAAAAACATTTTGAGCATTTTGGCCCATGAGGTGTTGCAGAGCCTAGATAAATTATATTGAAAATATGTGAATTAATATTTTAGGAGTTTGATAAGATTTGTAATTTTTATTAGTTTATGTAATGGGTTTATGTTTTGATTATGAGTTATTGGATTTGGTAATAATGATAATTATATTGTACATATTGTAGCTTTGCAAGATCTGCATATTTTTTGTACATGAATGTCAGTTATTTGTTTTTCGTAAAATAATTTTAATTTTTCTAAGTAACTGATTGCTCTCTCTATAACGCATCTTGTTTTAGGAGAATCTTTGATTCTTTCTTTGTACTTTGCAAGTTTTTTGGATTTTACTCCATGTTTTTGTATGAAATCTTCAACAGTTATCTTGCTCACTGAAATTGCTTAGTGGATTCATTATTGTGTTTTTCGCTTCGTTTAATAGTTGATGATATTCATTTGTTTTTATGTACTTTCTCAAGTATAAATGATGTTGTTTGATAGTTGTGACAGTCTTGATGGACTTGCTTAAATTGTTAACAATTGACATTTGTGGCAAGTAGTGAAATTAATTTATTAAAGGGTGTAGATTTTGTTTGATTGTTTCTATCCATTTGTATCGCTTTCATTTTTTGTTGTTTGACGAGATGTGATTCTATGGTTGTTCTTGGTTCTTTCCAAGGATATACTTTTACTTTATTGTCAGTATTTGTTTGTATAATGATGATCTTTATTGTTCCAATTGGATTGATGCATGATGTCATAATTTCTCAAATTGTTGTTGCTGAATCAATGTCACAATGATATAGTATTAACTTATAATTCATGCATTTGAAAAACCAAAACAAACACAAGCTGTCACACTGTATTGGCGATTAATTATCGTTGTTGGTAAGAAGTTTTATATATGTTTCGAATGATGTGATTTGCTCATATTGGATTTTAAAAATTGGATCTTTTTTGTAGTGTTCTTTTCAAATCGAAGCATTACAATCATTTTCTCACAAACTTATCAAAAAGCATTTCACAACATTTGCTCAAATGTTCAACGAAATATGATAATTCAATAGAAATGAAAAGAAATTGAAAATGCCATGGTTGACTGCATAAATAAATAAAACTTTAGGATCTATATGGTCTCTTGGTCCATAGCCATTTGTGCAAATATTGCTAGTCATTGTGGTTGTAAAAGATAAAATAATATGCTTTCCAAGCTAACAAGAAAATAAGAAAAACTTAACAATTGAATTGACTATAATGATAACCTTGTCTAATTTGGTATTTGCTTTGATCAACTAGGACTAATTTATTCACGTATCTCATAATACACGTTTCTCAATATTCACGATTTCACATTAGTATTCACGATTTGTATTCACAATGTTCACGATCACTATTCACAATATTCACGATCACTATTCACAACATTCACGATGAAAATCTCAGTTTCTTAATCTCAGTTTCTCAAAATCTCAGTTTCTCAATGTACGCAATTTCAACGATCACAAACCATCAATAAAGTAATCTTTAGGCTACATCTCTGAAAATTTGATCATCTCTTCATCCAATATGGAAGACATTGTCTGCATGTCCTGCAAAACAAAACACAATCGCAAAATTATAATTTGATAGAGATCAATTCTTATTGGTGAAAACTTATTGATGAATTACATATGTCACAAAAGGTATAATAACTACAATTTCATAGCTCAAGTAAAAAAAAACAAAACAAAACAAAGCACATTATTTGAGCTTTGACCATATTTGATACTATTTAAGACAACAACCACATAATATCCTTTATCCAAGAAGCTGAAAGCTTCAGCTCCTGCCATGTTCTCAAAGATTTGGGTCATTAAAGACAAAGAAAAATGGTCTTTCTTTGTAACCACATTAAGGTTTTTTAGATTGACACAGATACAAAGTTTGTCGTTCTTCTTGGGTACAACCACAATGGGTGATACTCAATCAGTATGTTGGACTTCATAAATGAAACTAGCACCCAACAATTTCTTAATATCTTCATCGTTTCTCTCGCGATAGATAGAGTTACATCTGTAAGATTTAGCCCTAACAGGCTTAGCAATGTCTTCTAAAAGAATCTTATGGACCGCTACTTCAGACGGGATTCCTTTCATTTCTGTATAGTTCCATGCAAATACATCCCTAATTTTCCTTTCATGATGTAAATGTTGGCTCGATCTTTGCTCCTGAATGTAGAAATCAGATTTTGAAGTCTTCAGCTATCAATTTTCTTGGAAGTTGCGGCATAACAAGTGCAACATTTTATACGATTTTGATCGTAACATTACTGAAGGCCTAAATTGCCTTTAAAGGTTTTATTTTAAGAGATTGTATAAGACACTTGACATGATGTATTTTAACAGGAAATTTGAGATGCAATCGAGCCTTGTATTCACCTTATTGTGTATGGAAAATTTTTCTCTCTTTTGGTCCATTTGATTGGGTGGTTTGTTGCTTTAATTTTGGACTGAAATCCTTTAATCGTACTAATTATAAGTGACCGAAATGTGTAGGCTAGCTAAGAGTTGTTCCAAATGTTTGCAATAGAGATAGTTTGTATGTATACTTGAATATGGCACTATGATTGTTGGATTCCTTACATAGAGATATTGTACATGTTGAGCAAGAAGGAGTTCAATCTGAGTCCTTATAACTAGCTAGCTGACAAATTGACAAACTACGCCAAGATATATAGAAGTTGAGACCCCTTGTTAACTTTTAAAAGTGTTGCATTTTCTAGTAAGGACTCGGATTGAATCCCTAGCTTTATTCTATGGAATCCATGAAGCCTCACACAATCAATTGTTTGCACATCAAGCTCCACAGCGAATTACACAACAAGGTTATAAGAAATGTACAAGGCCAATTATTTATTTCCGTAATTTTAGCCAAAATTTGTCTCCAAAACAGTCGAGACTATCCAAAAATTGCAAAACAAATTTGCTGGACAAAAACTTGGAGACATTTTCGCAATTGTATTGGTGATATTTTGTTCAATTTTAGCCAACAAATTTTTTTTTGACAAAAATTGCCAAAACAATTGCGAAAATTCATTTTCGCAATTTTTTTTTCAAACTAGTGTATAAAAATTGCAGAAAATAAATCCGCAATTTATTTTCTATTGCGGATTTATTTTTTGCAATTTTTTGACACTATTTTGAAAAAAATTGCGAAAATGAATTTCTGCCATTTTTTTTCGCAATTTATGCAAAAAAAATTGCGAAAAAATATCCGCAATTTTTGCCACAACAATTGCGGAAATGAATTTTTGCAATTTTTTTGACAATTTTTGCCCAAAAAATTTGGCAAAAACTATCAACCAAACAAATTGAGAAAATAAATCCGCAATTATCATGCCAAAAAATTGCGGGTGGGTTTCTGCAAGAAATTTTATTATTAATTTAGCCATAAAAATTGCGAAAAATTAGCCAAAAAAATTGCGGGACCGAAATTGCAAATTTGTCAAAAAAAAATTGTGGAAATCGTTATCGCAATTTTTTTGGCAAAAAAAGACAAAAATTACAGAAATTTTTGCAATTTTTGCCATTTTTTCCGCAATTTATACCACCTTTTCTTGTAGTGTGGAAGTGTGGGTCTTCTCTCTACGGTTTCTTCTACACCTGCAACTTTTCTTGGGAGCTGGGCTCTTGTTGCCCCTGCTTTGTCTTCTCGGTTCCTTTCTGGCTTTCGCCCTCTCTTGGCAGATTGCATTGCTCATGTGGATAGCGGTTCTCTACCTTTCTAGCACCTTCTCATCGCTGCGCGAGGGCTGCTCCCTCTCTCTGCCCAAGCTTGTGTTCCGTCTTTTGAGCAACTCCTCACTTTCAGTTCAGATCACTTGCAAGAGACCCTCTTGGAGCGCGTGCATAAGCAAACCCTTTCCAACATGCCCTTTGAGGCTCCTTCGGCGTTGCATTGAGCTCGTCTTCTCTTTTGTGCGGGTCCAGCTACGGGGGCTTGGCTGTCAACTCGGCTTGTCATTCCTTCCTTTCGGTTGCCTTCGGCCATTTTCACCGCTGCTCTTCGCCTTCGCTTGGAGCTACATCATCCTTCGGTCTTGGGTCTCTCCATGTGTGTTTGTGGTCACCCTATTGATGCTCTTGCTATTCACCTCCTCTGATGTCCTTCTGGGAGTGAGCGCATAGTTATGCATGATGTTGTCAAAGATGCAGTGGCTGCTATAGCCAGAGATGGAGAATTCCATGTCCTCATAGAGCAGTCTCATGTCCTTCCTTCTACCACGTCCCACTCTTCCCACAGGCATGTTGACATTGTCCCCTCTCGAGATGGGCTCGTACTTTGGCAGATGTTGTTGTTGTTGATCTCACGTGACCTACTGCCTCGCTCTGCCTTCACACCAGGAGAAGCGGTAGGCGTGGTAGCACAAGAGAAGGAAAAAAAACTATTCTGACAGGCACCCCACTGATGCTTTCCTTCCCCTGGCAATTGAGACTTATGACACCTTGCATCGATGCTTTGAGGATTTTCTTCACATGTGTTCTCATCAAGCAGCGGAGCGTCAAGGTATTCTTGGTTCTATTCTCCTGGCTTCTTTCAAACAACGTATTTCCATTGCCCTGCAACGTGCTTAGGCCCTATCAATCCTACAATGGGCGACGGTGGCTGGGTCTGCTACTTCTCATCTCCCTTCATTAGCCGACTCACCACCTCTTCACTTTTATGATCTGCTACAATCGGTTGGCAGACCCCCACTGACATCATCATAGTTTATGCACTTTTATTTTTAATGCAAGGATTTGGATTAATCTTAGCTTTACTGCAAGCTTCGCCCTTGTTTGAGCTTAGTTTTGCTTAAACTTCCCCTTCAGGGTGTATATATCTTTTTCATCAATGTACCTACTAGTTTTTTCTATGAATAAATGCATCAGGGTATTTCTTCTTATTTTCAACTCACATTATTGCTATTTTTCCCCTGAAACCTAAAAAAATCCTAAAATATAAAAAACAGTACCTCTCTCTCTCTCTCTCTCTCTCTCTCTCTCTCTCTCTCTCTCTCTCTCTCTCTCTCTCTCTCTCTCTCTCTCTCTCTCTCTCTCTCTCTCTCTCTCTCTCTCTCTCTCTCTCTCTCTCTCTCTCTCTCTCTCTCTCTCTCTCTCTCTCTCTCTCTCTCTCTCTCTCATGATGCAAGCCTCTCCTTTTCTCTCTTGCCCTTTTATACCTTTCTCTCTTTCTAGAAACTTCTCTTTCTATGAATTCTCACCCGTTGAGCAACCCATGTTGTTGCTTGACGTCAGACAGCCCGGGTGAGGGGTTGGACATGGAAAGGTGCTCTAAAGTGCATTTAGCTAAGAACTATTGACGAAAACTAGCTTTTGCTTTGTGAGCCAACTCCTAGCTGTGGCAGCATAACTAGGATGTGTGTTTTTTCATAGCCACAAATTAGGTGCCTCAATCAGCCAATTCCTAGCGCACACTTCAAAGCCAAACTGAAAAAAATCCTCATGTTACTCCTTGGGAATCCATTCCTTGGTGATGACAATGTGGTCCTCCTTTTTGTTTTTACCTTGCTTGCAGGCAACAATATTTCACATCAATTTATGCAAGTTTTTGCATAAGTCCATTTTTAAGCACTTGTCCGAGATGTGAGAAAACACAAATATTAGCTTGATTAATCATATAATTATGTGCATATTTAAATTCCACATGTGTGAGTGAGCATGTGAAGAGCAAGCTTAGGTTACTTATGTCTATGAAACAAGGAGAGTGTATTCAGGCTTATTTGACTCTAATCAAGATGTTGAGCGATGAACTACATTCCATTGGCGAGCAAATTCTTGATGTCTCGTGCACAATGTCTTGTGAAGTATCAAAGAATCCTATTAAATGTTTGTGAGCAGGATAACATCAAGGGAGAGAGTGCCTACCTTTGATGAGCTTATAGAAATCTTGATGTAGGAGGAACAACAACGAGAAGTGGTCAAAGCTCAATTTGACAATGTCGATTATCAGGCTTTAGTGATGTGTCAAAGACAAGCCAATGGCAAGGACAAGAATAAGAAAAAGCAACATAATTTCAACTCTCAAGATGATAAAGCTTCGCCTAGCAAGGGCAAGGAGAAGGAGCAATGATTCTCTCATGGAAAGAAGGGCCATTGAAAGAGTGAATGCCGAAAATACTTCTTGGAATCTAGCAAGGACAAGCCTAGTAGTTGGGCATCTTGTCAATGAGGAAGCAATTGACGATTTGGGCATATTCATTTCAACATTATCATGATCAGACATGATATATTGAGCTTGGAGCCATTAGACACATGACGGCCAATTGAAATTGGTTCAATCATCTAAAGGAGTTGGATAATGGGATCTCTATTTCACAAGCAAATGGAGAAGTATTCAAGATTAGAGGCATTGGCATCAACTACCTAATGGAACTAGTAGAAGCATCAAGGAGGTACTCTACGTACTATTGGAAGAAGGAAAGAGGATACGATGGTAATGAAATTGAAGTATAACAACAAACTATCGGGCTTTGCAGAATAATTTTTCCTCTAATGTATGACTATGCCTATAAAAAATGAACAAAGCTATCACGACAATCACCACGTTTGTCATCAAACAAAATTCGAATCGACCAAAAGTCGATGGACTGTCAAGAGTTCCAAACTCCACTAAAACATATTGAATAGTGGAGCCTTATCTACTACATTTCTGGTCCAATCTCGTAGTCCCACATGGCACCTACTATGTGGACAAACGACACATTCCATTAGGGTTGTGCCATCAAAAACTGTAAATAGATCAATAGATCATAACAATTTCAAGTTGTTAAGAAGTAATTTCAAGGTCATTATTCTTTTTCTTCTCCTCTTTCTATTCTGCCATAGGCATAGACTGATTAGTAATAAGCTATCGTGATTATAATCTGTGTAAGAGCAAAATTTATAACATAATAAGATGCACTATTATCATAGTAGACAGCGGAAGCATCAAGCATCTGTAATTCATCATCTTCAATATATAGTACTTTTGCTATTTATATCTTGTTCTATTGAGTCTGTTATTCTCGCTTATTATGATTTAAGTTTCTGATTCTAAATACTGGCATAACAATCCAACCATCATTTATTTTTTTGCACATGTGAATGATAGTATAGCTGTACTTGTGATAGTAGTGAATCGGTTTTGTTATCACATTAACTAGCAGCAACCGACCTCGAAGTACATCAACTCGATGTACAGACAACTTATCTGAACAAAGTCATCGAAGAAGACATTTATATGCTACAGCCCAAAGGATGCGTTCTCGAAGGTATGAAGCATCATGTACTCCATAAGGCACTTTAGGGCTTGTTCATCAAGACCCTATCCTCTATATCATGCTTATAATCCCAAACAAATAGAATGACAGAAAGCAACAACACAACTATAACAAGTGCCAATATATTATATTCAACTTCTCAATGTAATATCAATCCAAGAAGTGGGATTAGTCCTTACGCAATGCTAACCACTGGTCATGTTATCTTCTACTTCCAACTGGTGACCTTAAAAATGAATTTGAGGATTCGTCGGCAGTCCTGGATCTCGTGATTCATCCTTTTGCAGTATTTACATCATCTTCTTGTTCTGAGCAAATTGTTGATTCTGATTCGGGCTTGGTTTCTGTGACTACTTCTGATTGGAGTCGAATTCTTTGACCGCCTTCTTCTTTGGTTGCTTCTTTGAGCCTCTCTTGGAATAACGAGCTTGTGAGTCTTTGATGGAGGACGAAACAATCAGCCAAGGCTTGGTTTCAGAGAATCAACACATTCCTCATCCAACACGGTTTCCAACCAAGCATTGCCAATTCTAATGTTTATTTCAAGTCAGTGCAGCATTCCTTCATTATCATCATCTTGTACGTTGCTTTTCAGCAACAGTACCAATCTGGTGAAGAATGCTAAACAGATGTTGTCTTCTTAATTCGACATGACCGATATGGGTAAAGCTCACTATTGTCTGGGTATTCAAATCCATAGGGACAGAGCAAGACGACTGATCTACATCACTAGTAGCTACTGATGTGTCCTAGTGAGGTTTATCAATCTACTCCCTAGTTGGGTCACTCTCTAGTTGGGGGAAGGCCTTGGAGGGTATAAGTATATTCATAGGCTTCATCATGTAACACTTCATTTGTGAGCTTGTAGCTACATGTTGTTGGATTGATCTCTCACCTCTTTATCTTTGAGTTGATGCTATTGGTCCATAGCTTGGGGACCAAATCTATCAAATCTAGAATTGGTTGGGTTGGTTTGCTTGCTTTGAAAACTTTGAAGGCGTTGCATGCTATCATGGTCATTCTACCACATATTTTAAGCCATTTTGTGTTGGTTTTTTACTTAGTATAGCTCCTTTTAATTTCAGACAAAAGTTCTATGGTCTAGTTTTGTAACTTTCACACTTTTTCTCTATGTTGAACTTTTGGGTCCATTGTGTTGTCTTAACCATGATGCAAGGACCATTTAGATATCCTAAAATTATGTCATGGATTGGTTGACAAGTCCCAATTGAAATGCAGTTTGGGTATGTATAAACCATTTCTTAGACTCTGCTTCCACCAAAGCTAAAGTATGAAGTCTCATAAATTGTTTCTTTAGTCTCTTTGATATATTTACTTTGAGATTTTTCAATAAAGAGTTGATTGACTTGCAACTATGCATGCTAAATCTCACCGTTAAGTTCGAACATATGACAATATATGTAGAGATGCATTTACTATCTTTTTCCCCTGAAATTATGTGAGAGTTCTGCTTTCGATTGTAGATTTCAAAAAGTAAGGCATTCCAAAGTTTTGTAGGAGAGCACATTCTATTCTCTTCCTCATTGAGAATCAATTCCTATGTTTTATGCGTCAAGCAACTTGCCAATCTCACATGTCAAGCAGCTTGCAAGTTTCACAATCTTCCTAATATCCAAAAATAAATCTGATCTATTTTCTTTGAATTTTTCTCTTTTCTGGTTTTGGGTCAAACATTTCTTCATAACACACTGTAAACATCTTGATTCCAAAATATGAAAACAAGGTCAGAACTTGTTAAGCTCTTGACCTTGACAACATTGCTCACTAGGAAGGTTTGTTGTAATAATCCCCATGTTCTTACAATAAAGCTACTCTTAAGACGGTCCCGAATTGGCCCCACAGGTAAAGAGCTTCTTCTCATATAACTTCAAGCATGAATCTTTTGACCATTTCCTTTCTCTACAGGAAATTTGTAACTAGTCTTCATATTTTAGAAGCAAGCAACTCTTACATACTTTACATAACTTCATTCCTTTCTGGTCTTAACTAGAGACTAGGAACCAAGGCTTAGTGCCAAAGACTATAAGAAGCATCTGGGAAACCCCTCTAGCAGAATGTAGAAACTTTTAAGGATGTTAAAATCAATGATTTTCTTCATGAGACTGTAATTGGATAAACTGAAATAACAAAGATGTTGAAATGTGCTACATAACATCATATTCGACATTTAAAATCAAACGAGATGCAGGCATGCATACTCACATGTATGCACTGAACACTCACGAATAAAAAGTTCAATAATGATGACTTAGTCATACATCACCAAATATATAACAGTTACTGTACGGAAAAAAATTGCAGCAGATAAGATTGACAGTTTGAGTGAAACACTACTACCGACTACTAAGGCTATCAACCTCTTGTATTATTTATTGAACAAGATTTTGTGGAGACTAGCAATGCAGTCTTATATGTTTCCAGAACTTGCGAAACTTCGCTGCAAAGTGCTCTCAAACAAAGGGTGACCGACAAAGCTATTTAATTTGAATCATCAGGATGAGTCAAAAAAACTTAATCCCAACCACAAATCAGTAGCAGAAACTTGTGCAGCATTTTGGCTGCAATCACCACCTTACTCATCATAAGAGACAAAGAAACATTTTTATGACTTTATTTTTTGGGCCTGCAAAATTGGTGGATGAAATATATTGCAAACACCATCTATTTTATTTTGCTCTTCATCCTTTCCTTGGCTACAACGGTTGCTACTGTGTTGGAAAAGTTTCCAACAGCCATTGTCAAGAACAGCAAGCCGCAAACCAACCTCTGTTGCATGCAAATTTGTCAAAAATTAGCAAGAAATAATAAAGATACAGTTAGTACAATGTTGACCACAATCACAATTGTCACATAAAAGCCACTGACCTGCCACTCGCTCACACGTTCTTGGATCGAGTTCCTTACCAGAAGCAATCCCAAAATGAACTCAAGCCCCTGGATATAACACAGGATTCAACACTTCCTTTTTTGCGAAAAGCAGTCTAAGTCATTATTATCCTGCCTTCTAGGGACAACATTGCAAATGAAACCTCAAATGACAGCATCCATTTAAGTTACTTGTCGTGCATGAACATCCTGCTTAATTGAACATTTAAACTCAATGATGACCACCAAAACAAACAGAACAGTGAAAACCAGTAAAGGTACAACTTTACTGATGAAATGAGTGCAAAGTATTGGCAGAATAACAATCTCCATAATTATGTTGCTAAATTAAAAATCAAAATACTGGTGCAAATGCAAAGTCCAGCTAGCTCTTCTTAACACCTATGGTATGAATATCCAAATCTGCAAAAGACAATATCCGAACGGTCTATATAAAATTGAAGAAGCTGAAACTGATGCTAGAAATGGAAAACATCAAAGTCACAAAAGCAAAAAACTGATGCAGCGAAAACTTAAGTCCCTCAATGTGCCTACTAAAATAAAAAAGAATCATAACTGATGATCTACAGGTCACTATTCAAAGGAGTCTGGCCCCTTTGCAAGAGATTATAGAAAGGGATACTATCATCAAAAGAAAAGAACATCTCATGAAATATTTCTGTTGATAACAATGAATGTGCCTTCAGGATGTCGTTGTCTTCCAGTTCAGCCGTTGGTTTCTTAATTCTATTGCCACGCATCTAGTAACCTGCATTGGTTTGAATTCTTCACATAATATGCTTTGAAATGTAAATAATAGAATTTTCTTGGGAGAGAATGAATATTTGGATGCTATGGTAGTGGGAAGCATAGTTGCACTCTGATTCCAAAACGCGGTCCAGAATCGCGTTATTTTTTGTAAAAACACTCAGAAACGTGTATGTGTGTGTGTGTGTTGCGTGTGTGTGTTTTTCATCTTTTTTGGGCAATATGGGTATCAGATGAAAGTTCTATTAAGTTATTACTATGTAGTTTGTCGAGCATTTCTGATACAATTCGGTCAAGTTTAGGTGCATTAATCCATGTTGGGTTCTGTCAAGGATAAAAATTCAAACTAACCTCTAGCCTGTTCTTTACGATCACAGATGATTCCAGCGGGACAGAGATGACCCTAAACCCTAAACCCCCTGGACCCCCCCGGCGACAGTAGCAGGGGGGGCGCTGCCCTGCCTGCACCCCCCCTAAGATAAAAATGGAGTCCAAATGCGCGCCGATAAGGGCCCAATATTTATGCCCCCAACTGTAGCTACTAACTTTTATCTGTTTGTGCCCTATCTACTACAAATCTGGGAGGCAAAATGCTGGTTTGACCATTGCTCCCCTCAAAAAATGTCAGCCATAAGCTATTTTTCCCAAAAAAAAATAATTAATTAATTAAAAATTTTGCACGTTTCGCGGTTCGAGACGCGCTTCGGAGAAACACGAACCCAGCGAAACGCGTTTCGCTGCAACTATGGTGGGAAGATTCCAGTGGGCTTTGATGATGGTGCAAGAGGACTCCCGACGGATGTTTATATATTGATGATATGTCTAGGACATTACCCGGCATAAGAAGGAGACCTGCAAGCTTCAATCAACCCCATGGAGTCCATCCACAAAAACTTAGACTATCAACTTTATCATGCAGAAATACTACAATATCCCAATTCCCTACTAATGAAGGGTCTCTAGTATGCTTCCTTTGATAAGATTACAAAATGTGACCTTAAGTTGTCTCTGGAGTCCATCCGTAAAATCCTAGACAGTCAACTTTATCATGCAGAGCATGGACCAAATGCTACAACATCCCTACTACTAAAGGGTGTCTAGTAAATTAATTTCTAAGATTTCCAAGAACTTTTTTCTATTAGTAAGATCACAATATTCGACCTTAAGTTGTCTCTAGAGTCCACAAAATCTTAGACCGTAAGCCCTCTCCTAATTTCTCCAATGTTATTGCTGCCACTATTTCGGCGGAGAAGCTAAGAGAACAAAAAGCACATAATGTGAGGGTAAGGGGTATTCCGGATACTGTGATGCCCTTCAAGAAGCCAACAGATTTTTAGAAGACCCACTAAGCCACCATAGTAAGGTGTGGAGAGAGCATGCCGTATGAAAAAAGATAATACCACACTTGTCATTTGTTTTAAGAAGGTCAATTTTAAGGTTAAAAGCCAACTTAAAGGGACTCGCATTTTTCTAGATGATGATCTTACTGTCATGCAAGTAGACGAATGCAGGAAGGTGTTTTAGGATGCTAACCTTTCGGCCAAGACAGTCATTTCCTGTCATTTACTTGGATGGTAAATCCTTCAATGCCAGGAAATAGGCAGTTGGATCCCCAGTTTTGGGAGCAACCCGAAGACCCAGTTGTTAGGAGTTAATGTTTATCTGGTACCCCTTAGTGTGAGTTTGGCCATGCCTACATGCTATTTTAGGGGGCCATTACTATTTTTAGTAAGTTGTATTATTAGGGGTCATTACTATTTATATCAAGTCGTTTTTCATTACTCATTCAAGTAGGTGGGCGCACTTCTACTAGATTAGAACTTGTTATAATACTTAGAAATACATCTTGTGTCTTTACCCAATATAGGTAGTAATATTAGCAAATAGCTTTTTGTCTTTTGTTATTTGCTTTATGCTGCCAAGTGGCAAGTGTCAACTATGCATGGAGTTTGCCATGTGTCGACATAAGGATGTGTCAGGGTTAAGGGTTGCTTGAGGGGATATAGTGTGAGCCTTGCCAGGCATTCCCTATCATATTCCTATGCAGCTATGGTTGGGAGGAGACTTGCAGCAGAGCTCTCATGTTTGCTTGTTGATCTATGTACATTTGCTTCAAATTAATAAAGTATGTGTGAAGATACCATCAAGAAGTGCTTGATTTCCTGTTTCAAGGAGCTATGGCACATTCTGGTCTAATCAATATTAGCTTGGCTGCTTTTTGCCATGCAAGGTGAACACTTTTTATGCATAACCCAAATAGCAAAGTGCCTATTATAGTCCCCAAGGTCAAAAAATCCTAAAAACATACAAATGATCGTATTATTTGATCATTCGGTTGTGACTTGTCGAATTCCTTCGTCGAGTAGTCAGTACCTTTGATTACTCAACTACCCTACAAATTAAACACTGCGACTGTCTACTAAAAAACTGGATCTTTAATATCTCAACATCTGGATATTGGATCAATCATACCAAAAAGAGTTATTTAATGGAAAGCTTAGGAAGACTGGAGTTTTCTGAGTTTCTGGAGTTCTTGGCGCCTACCCTACAATATACAAAGTCCCCTTCAGCAGAAAATTTGTAAAAGAGTCTCTTGACTATAATGAAGCTAACAAATTTAAAAACTAGCATTCTTCTCCCACTTGGGCAAACTGTAACAATTTATGCAGCAGCACCCACAGTAGCTGATAACCTGATGTCTGAAGAGAGTAGCACCTGCCTTTTACCTCCCTAGAAAGTGCTCTGAAACCAAATAGTGACGAATAAGACACACAAAACACTGAGAAAACAGGATGAGACATAACTTCACTGATAAAATGAATGTACAATGATGACAGAGAGTAATGACCCCCACAAATGTGATTATTGCAAACCCATTTAATCTGATGGCATTTGGGTCAAGTTTACAACATACATATTTCATTTATTTTAAATGAAATCTCAAACTGAATTGGACTTGAAACTACTGGAACCCCATTTGATCTAAATCTTCTATGTTTTCCCTTTCTACTGATACCCATTTTGCATGTATTTCCACAACAACAAATTTTGCAAACCACGTGTTGCAACCCCCCAGCAATTCTCGAATCGCTAATGTAACTATGATTATACTCATTATGACCTTTCACTTCACCTCATTAGTGCTGCAGGGCACCAGCCTGCTTTTTGGGAACCAATAGTAGCACTTTAATCAATAAACATCCCAATTAAATGTACGGATACTATGGCTGATTAACTATCCCAAAAGCATATTTCATTTTCACATAGATAGTGCCATATTTGGCAGGAGATATCCAGCTAATCGTGTTAGCAAATGAAAGATCCAAGATAATGAATGAAATTTATCATTCGCAATACACACAATACTACCTCCTACCCATAACATGCAGTAGAAAACAGAAAACTGCACTATAGAGAAAACTTAAAAGCTTGGAGCCAAAGTATTCCACCTAACCTGCAAGATGAAAAGCACAGGATAGAGCATCCAAAGCTGGCCCTTCACACCTGCTGCTTCTCCCCAAACAACATCCATTCGCCCTGCCTGTAGCACCAAAGCAGCTAGTTCAGACAAAGTTTACAAAACCTGTAAGCCATTGTATCCAGGTCTGGACTATAAAAATAGGACAGTAATAGCACTTACTAAAACAGAGCTCACACAACATTCAAGCTGTTGTCTATGTTAAAAGAAATAGCTCATTTGTACAGAAAAACTTGTCACATACCACAACCATGGATAAGGGCAATAAATGCTTAGGAAGTCAACTGAATCTTGAGCTTATTCTAGCCTTATATGGCTTGAGGGATGTACAAGATTGAGCTTCATATATATTATAAGTACATGCAGTTCATGTTTCTAAGACTTACTTTGCCAAGAGCAATTTGAGTGTAAAGTCGTCGTCTTTGGTATCGATTTTGAAGAAGCATAGTAACACCTTGCAATGCTGCCCATCCCAAGAAAAGATGCACTCCAAACTGCAAGTTTTATCTTAATATGAGACTATGAATCATGAAGTTCAGCAAGCGCGCAATGTAAGTGCATAGAGGTTAGAATACATAAACAGCCAGGAATACACCTGCTTGCGGGTACAGTTAGGCTCAACGCCTTGGAATCTCCATGTGAGGGCGATAATAGCCGTAGACATAGCAAAATAATGATGGTAGACCCACCTGTAAAAGTTCATATGATCTGTTCGAGTCAAAAGCATGATAATGTTTTAATCTTAGCAGACTGACTCGAACCTTTACTCAGTCCCAATGTTTCAATGAGCATGTTCATGTCAGAGCTTAGCTACATTGATTTACCATTAATGCATTGACATTGCAAAATTATACAAGAAGATTTGTGTAAGCTCTGTAACATCACATATTGACACAGAAATATATCGGGTTCAAAGACAACCAAAATTGTTTTGGCTTTAATAGTAGCCTCACTTCTTAAGAAAAGGGAACATCAACTACCAGGCCCAATCAAGTTGCCTGGTAAAAGGAATGACGAGTGGGAAGGGAGTTCATTAGTGCCTTTTCTTCCAAACATGTACAACTAGTGGGAACAGAAACATGTCTCCTGAGTAGAATACATCTTAGGTTTAGCCTGAGGTAAGTGACTTATGAAATACAAATATTAACAAAATTTATCCACCAACTATAAAACCCTAATGTGATTATTCTTGCATTTAGGGTAAATATAAATTAAAAAGCATTGAATGTGCTGGAATACAGATCCGTGGTTAGTCCTGATATTAAGTTCATATAGCTTAGAAATGAATAAAGGGACAGTTCTTCAGTGCAGGTGATAGCCACTATGTGAATCTTTGACAAGGTGAATGAGTTATATGCTTGGATTTTTGGTTCATGCCTAATTGACCCTTGTACTCCATCATATTCACAATCTCTACATCGTGGAGAAGACACAAAATATTTGTGCATTTAATGCCCTAGGACCACTTTGCTCAAGTATATTCTGCTTGTTTCTATATATTTTTATAAAGTATATACAACAAAATATTTTGCAAAATAATGTGGCTAGAAAATTAGTGAACAGCATCTGATGAAATAAGGCACAAGCTGGTTTTAGAAAAATGCACTCTAGTATTGACTGTTTACTTCCCATTTGGTCTTTGAACTTTGATGTTGCACCTATTGAAGTTAACCAAGAATACAAATACTCAGGAAAAAAAAATTTCAAAAAAGCTTCAATGGGCTCATGTGTTGACAAAAGGCTCCTAGGAGGTTGAAGATCCTTTCTGGGATGTAAGCAGCTTGTCAACTTACAGATTTATGGAGATGGCATGATGAGAGGAGTCTATTTGAAACCTTGGTTATGCCGGTTCTTCTTTGTGAATGGTTTGGAGTGGCAGCATTCCTTGCTCCAAATGGGCTAAAGTCGAATGAGTGCAAAAGAGATTCTTAACATCCTATTTGGAAGTGAAACAAACTATCTCTTATCCTATTCTCTTGACTGAAACCGATCTACGTCCTTTGGAGGCAGTCGCTATGATAAGAACCATTCACTATCCTGAAAAGGTCGATAGTTTACAAGAAGATAAACTATCAAAAGTAGTGGTTCAAAATCGCATGCTCCCTCAGTTAGGTAGTGGATGGTGGATTGACATACTAAAATGGTTTTCTTTTTGGAAAATACAGTATAATGAATGGCCCAAGAAATACCAATGATTTATAATCCTTTTGCACAAAAAAATGTTATCACCTTTCGCAAGGAATCTTTGTAGAGGGCATCGCAACATTATAGAGATTGATTCAGTCCAATGACGAGGTGGTCACTCTAAGACATTTTTTGGTAGATATATCAATGAAGAAAAAGCAGGCCATCTCGAGGATGTGTACCGATTCACACACTTTGAGATGAAAAACTGGTTGGTGGTGCAGCCAAGAATTAAGTTGGAAAGAGAGAATATGGTTACTTTGTCAAATTGGGATACTATTCCTTCAGTCTTTAGTTAGTTTTTCCAGCCATGATAATCTCAATATGCTTGGTATTTTTGTAGTTAAACAAAATGGCAGACATAAACTCCTTTTGGAACTATCACAAACATTTAGTTAATATTTTTGTACCTTGATTTGGTTTCTACGGATTTGCTAGTGTGCATTGAAGGGTATGTACCATGGTTTTGTTAATTGGTCCCATAGACCATATTGGTCTTAATGGATATCGATGATGATGTTTTATCAATCCGACATGATTTTCTATTCATTTCTTTGGGTTCATCGACTTCTTTCTCAAATGAGTCACTTCAAATTTTATAAGCTTTCGAGGGTTCTTCCTATTCTCACAATTGAATCCAGTTGTTGTAGACATTCCTTTGTGCTTTTCAAAAGAAATTTTTTAAGAAATAGAGAAAGGAAGCAGAATATTTGATATGTAAGACCAAATATTATAAGGATATGATTGTGAGTTCTGACCACCTGTGAAGTTGTGAATAAGCTAATACTAATGAACAACGTTGCTATGTGTGACAATTTTCCTGGCATTCATATAATCAATTTCCATTTCTTCAGAAGGAATGAATCATGATGTTATCTTGATGAACATTAGGCTCTAAACTTGATGAGGTGTTGGGCAGGTCGAAACTGGTTGATTGCTGCCCCTTATCTCCAGCAATAGAAGATGGTACCAAATCTGGAAAAACTTCAACATTCACACTATGTGGGCTGTCCCCCTTCAAGATATGAGTTGGGGCCACATCCAATGAATTCTTTTCATCAAAATGCACATCACGCCTAGCAATAATTTTGTTAGTGCTCAAATTGAACAGCCTACAGCCTTTGCTTTCACTACTATAGCCAACAAAAATGCATTTAACTCCTTTATCGTCAAGCTTTGTACGAAGTTTATTTGGAATTAATATGAAGACAAAGAGCTTTTATCTCATATTCGAATAGAACGTGAAAGCTTACAAGGGGTGTCTTGGAATTAGAACCAGACATCTATGAGCAAATTTCCTTTTAACATGTACTTGTTTGCTAGAATCATGGGTTCTTTCTACAAATGCCAATGAGTGTTTGAGAACTACTAAGACGCAT
Organism: Diphasiastrum complanatum; assembly: GCA_029204225.1. Classification (NCBI taxonomy): domain Eukaryota; kingdom Viridiplantae; phylum Streptophyta; class Lycopodiopsida; order Lycopodiales; family Lycopodiaceae; genus Diphasiastrum; species Diphasiastrum complanatum. The sequence continues at coordinate 61,284,575 of CM055100.1, read as the reverse complement.
ACATTGTAGTATAATTTCTATCTTTTCAGTACAGCATACATAAATTCATAGCATAGTTGCATCAACGAATCGTGATTCCCGAATTGCTAGGTGGTCGTGAATTGCGATTCAAGAAAAAAAACCCTTTTTTTTGGAAATACATGCAACATGGGTATCAATAGAAACAGAAAACATAGAGGATTCAGATCAAATGAGTTTCCAGTAGTTTCAAGTCCAATTCCAGGCAGTTAGGTGAGATCTCATTTATAAGAAATGAACTATGTATGCTGTAAACTTGACCCAACTGCCATCAGATTAAATGGGTATAAACTCCAATTTATTCTCCAACAAAACCAAAAAAAAGGAAAAGTGTAAGAAATTTTCTTTTTTTTTTTTGCAATTCACTGGAACTATTTGATAGAAACAAAATTGCTCAAGAGATTTCTTTTCAAACGTGTTTGCAAATTTTCTTTCCTTTCTTCATATGCTTACAAGTAAAAATAAATACCTGTCTTTTTGGTTCACTCACAAAAAGAACTAAAATCACTTGTAGAAGATATATTTTCTCGAACAAAAAAACACTTTTAGCATGTACATGTAACGTCATAAAAGTTTCCATGTACATGCAACTTCATAAAAGCTTTTCCATGTACCTGTAACTCTATAAAAGCTCTTTCTCAATTATGACAATTAGGTCTTCGTGATTATACAAGTGCCTTTTACCACAAGTTCTAGAGCAATGAGAGGGTAAATCACTTAAGGCATAAGGTATTAAGTGTAGATGAATTAACTCATTTAATGCCAAAGGGTTGACTACTTTTGGTTCAGGAGTCATGCAAAACACTCCACTTGCCTTGTAACTAGACACCTTAATATCAAATCAAAAAAAAAGTTCATGTCAAAAACCTCAAGGGATGATAGCGTTTCATGGAGTTTACATCTTTTAAGTGAGCATTGTGCAACTACGTTCACCCTATGACTTTGGCTAGATGTAGTTTTACTTTTTCTTTGGAATTGGTCTTGCTTTTGTTGTAAGCTTTATAGAACTACTCATTGACTTTGATTTTGACATCATGTATTTTTCGTAATAAACATTATTCTAAAACCAAGTCGCAATATTTTGAAACATGATAAATGCTATCCTTAAGAGATGAAAAAGAATGCTTACCATGGTCGAATGTCGCTCCCGTTTACCCTTAAAACATTCTCTCTCAAAGCAAGGCTCGTATAGAAAAATAACAACCAAACCTGCTCAATACATTTACAATGAGAAGGTGTTTGTACAAATGCCTTGCCTGCTACTACTCATCCTTTGAAATGAAAGTGAATCTAGACTTCTCCACATCATACATACTTGATTTGAACTTGTATGTGCTAAAACAAGAGCTTATACTAAGCCATCTTGAGAAAACCCATTTTTGGAGGAAGCTAGGAATCAATAAAGCTCATAAATGGATGAAAATTGGGAGGCTATGTATGTGCTCCATCCTTTTGTAGGTCACTGAACGTTTCTTCGAATGTGGCAATCTAGCTAATACTTAGTTACATTTTTCACATGGAATGCCATCTTATGACCATATTGAGGAGCCAACAACTTGGTCGATACTTGCCCTTATTTGAAGCAATTTGAAGCAATCACAAGCAATATGAAGAGAAATTTAGGCCAAGTCAACTTCAATCTTCAAGAAATTCTACATTTGATGTTGATGGCTTGTGTGTGTATATACAATGTGTTACATTGTCATGCATGTCCTAGGGCTTCCAGGATCATTCTGGCAAACTTTGGCAAAAGAAAACTAACCATAGGCAAGATGGAAGGGAGATATTGAATGCTATAGCTTATAAAAATTGTCTCATTGGATTGTCCCATGAACACCTACTAGTCCCCATTTGTGCCAAAAGCAACATAAGGTACCACAATGCATCTTTCAAAATCTGATAAAGGAATTAGTTTCCGAATAATGTGTCAACTACAAAAATTTAGAAATCAGACAATTTGAACTCCAAATACTTGATTGTGACCAGATTTATGTACTAGGAATACTTTTTCCATTATGCCAAAGAGTGATGAGGTTCCAACTTTGCAAAAAAAAAGTTTCATGTACAAAGATACTTCTTACATTACAAGAGAGAGCACTGAACTATCGAGTTTTCATAAAGCTGACAATTATTTTTCCATGGAGCAAATCTCTTTGGGCATCTCTATCACCTATCAAGGTTTCGATACAAAGAGCAAGAGAGAGCAATGAAATATTAACTTTTCAAAAGGCCAATGATTATTTTCCATGGGGCAAATCTTTTTGGCACAAAGAGCCTGATTTACGGTTTGAACTTTATAACCTTAAAGAGGCCATATCAAGTACATTGATCCCCCAAACATGCAGCCTTGTTTCTAATCACAATAGGGCTAACAACACTTACTAAACATTAGAAATTTTTAAGCCTCAACTAACAAATATCCACAATCAATATGCTGAGAAAAGGATCATATGCTTATGTGGTCAGGGCCAAGTCGAAGCCCAACAAGGAGCCTTTACAACTACCCATAAAATATATACATGTTAACAGATTTTGGCCTATGAAGAGCCACTAACCTCGTATAATTGAATTGGTAGAGAAGGCAAGCAACCGTTCGGTAAGGTATTTCTAAAGAGCAGCAGGAAACTTGGAAATGCTAGAAATAATAATGCAGTCGTATCCTGTCAAAACAAACCCAAAATAAACATCTATGAGTATGAGCATTGAGAAGTCAAAGAAAAATTCAACTACAACAAGTGCCTCAACATAGGGCTCTTGAACTGGGAAAGGTTTGAGGAGCATGCACCATATAAATACGTCTACCAACAACACACACATTGCAACATAAAATATTGCATAAAAAGCAAATCTAATGGTGCCTTTATAAAAAGACTTATTGCATACCATCAACATATTTATGGTAGCAACACATAACCAAGTATGTTTCAATCTAGCAATAAGCTAAGAAAAACTTTAAGTTATAAGACAGTAAAACTAGAAACTTCAAGATTCCAAGTTGCACTTACATCTTTTTTAGTTCAGCTTGGATACTTGCAATTTCTTTCTTAATGCTAGGACACCGACATTTTTGCGGCAGCATCTTTGGTGTATGCAATTTTTGTGGTTTCTTATAGCTCACTTTAACTGCCAAGACATTTAGTTGAGTTATTGTAATCCTTATATGGCCAGATTAAGGGCAATGTTTCTTAATAGGGGAGAGTTAAGGACACTTTATATTAATGGGCTTGCCCCGATACTTACGTACCCTGAGTAGTAGCTTCTCAAAAGGTTCCACGGTCCTCCACATTGATAGAAATAGCATACTTGTTATTGACACAGTGACTTGTGTTTTGGTCTACTTGAGTTATTTGTGAAAGACATGGTGCTCTTCCTTATAGGGATCAAACCACTGGCTATACTTGATGTTCGTTCGGTATTCTTAGTTGGAGGATGCTTTTAGTTTCACCTTTTATGGTCTATTGTTCTTAAGTGATGCCATAACTATGATTGTGTGTTCATAATTAGACATATTTGAAATATTTGAGTTTTTGGTCCAAAAAGATATTTTTTTTATTTCATTTTATGTTTCACAGTCTTTTCTTACATATGTGATTGAATCTTGTTCTTTACCATTGTTTCTTGATCTTTAACTTCTGTTTTTTTATCCTCTTTGCCTTTCTAGAAATGAAACTCTCAAAATTTCTGTTCCAAAGATTTTGTTTCAAACTTTGTTTTTGGACTTTACAATCTTTATTTCTCAACAAGTTCATTCCACTTGAAGGGTCGTCAATTGGACACCTCTTTCTCAAGATATTACACTTCAAAATTTCTGCATCAACAAGGTCGAGATCAGTTTTCGTTGGTGTTGTCAGTTTCATACTTTTTTGTGCCCAGATCTTTGAATATTTGCTCTTCCTACGACTAGGAGCTCCTAATGTTGTGAGAGATAGAGTGGCAACAATGGCAAACCAGAAGGATCCAAAGAGAGGAAGTGTGTCTGGTAATAGCTCAGTCGAAATGCGGGAAGGTGGGAGGGAGCTCCAAGTCTATTGCATATATCAATGGAATAAATAGCCTCGGATATATGAATGTGTACCACGAGGAAGATCCATGATAGAGATGCCCAGATGTCGTAAGAGATTAGACGACTGTTGGTACCAGGAGAGCTTGGCATGGGAATCAGCTAGAACACGTGAAGAAGAAACCGCAGCAACTATGTATCTATCCAAGTGAGATGCACGAATCTCCTGAATCTGCTGAAGAAAAAGAATAAGGTGGAAAAATCCCCCAAGGATGATCGGAGGAGTAGCAAACTCAACACATAGGATATCATGAGGGGTGGTAGTCTTGGCACGTATCATGCGACCCACCATAGTGGCCTGAATGCGGGAAATGCATGCCCAGTCCCGGAGAGAAAGTCCTGGCAACCAAATCTCGGAAGCATACATCATTGCTGGAACCACCAATGTGTGAAACAACTGGCATCTAGTAGCAGGATCAAAAATATGATTCATTGTACAACCACGCTCGAACTGGACCAATGCTGAAAGACCGGAGGAAATGTGCGCAAATGCAGCCTGGCGGAAACCAAGAAGGGGCACAGTAAACAGGACTCCCAAGTAAGTATAAGAGGCAACAATGTCAACTTCCCGATTGTCATAGAAGAATTGATAATTGTGAAGGCTTTGTTGATTGGTGTTGAAAATCATGATCTTCGTCTTTTTTAAGTTAACAGAGAGACCCCAAGCAACACAAAACCGATGTAAGACCTGTAAGTGACACTGCAACCCTTCTGGTGAGGGAGACAGCAGAACAATGTCATCAACATAAAGCAGAATGGGGATGAGCAAATGAGCCAGCGGGCAACCATCTCCACCTTCTTCACGAATGAGGTGCTCAAGATCATCAATATAAAGTGCAAACAGTGGAGGGGACAGTGGACACCCTTGCTTGACACCAACACTGCTACGGATGGGAGAAGACAAATCAGTACCCAGCCGAATACGTGCTAGAACTCTCTCATACAGAGCAACCACTACCGCTAGAATAGAGTCGAAAAAGCCAAGTTGACATAGTCTGCTGATCAAAAGATGACGGGAAACAATATCAAAGGCCTTAGAGAGATCAACGAAACAAACAATTACCTTCTTGCCCATATGCTTTGCCTCCTCAATGATAGTACGTAGGGTGAGAACATGATCAAGAGTGCTATAACCCCGGCAGAAGCCAGCCTGGCCAGTCGCATACAATAGTCGAGAATCAGCCTCTGCCGTAACGAAGTTCTGGAGAATAGTGGCATACAACTTGGCAATGGTATGACCAAGTGCGATAGTGGCATACAACTTGGCAATAGTGCGATAGTTGTGGACATTCATGGCATCGCCTGCTTTAAGAATGGGTGAAGGAGATTGGTGGCCCAAGGTATGGGGAAACCATCAACGACAGAGCAGTTGAACAGCGGGCCGGGAAAGGGGAAGCGAGTTTGGCAACTGGTTTGAGGAGCTCATATGAAAGGAGGTCAATGTCAGACATACGATTGTTCTTGAGTTTGCAGATGGTGGCTTCAACCATGTCAGGAGCAAAGAGGTCACAATGGGTATGACAAGAAGAAAGAGAGATGGAAGGGTGAGCAGTTGTATATAGGTTGGTTGCATAGTCGACCAAGGATTGAAGAGGGATGGGTGCAATGGATAGGGGCTTATGAAGAAGATCTTCCAAAAAGTAGCCAAGGAAGCAGAGTGGAGGGAGCGAAGGAGGTAGGAGGAACGGGAAGAAAAGTAGGCCACTTTCTTTTTGCGGAGAAGGCAACGAAGCTGCTTTTCCGCGGAAGAAGCAAGTGTAGAATTGGGGAATTTGAGGAACTTGACATATTTCTGGAAGAAAAAACAGTCGTTGTCATACCATTTATTATGGGTACGATGCTGAGAAGAGAAGCGGCGAGGGGGCGCAATGGCATGAGCGGCGATAGTCAGGGCGTGTGTCAAAAACGAGGCTTGGGTAGTGACATCGAAGGAGGAAGGAAATTGGTCCAGAAGACGAGAGACATGGGCAACATAGGCCTGGGATTGATGAGGAGGTATATGATAGTGGGTGGGTGGAGGAGAAGGCGGACTTGGCGCTGGGGAGAAGGAGAGATAATGCAGAGAGTGATCAGCGAGCACCGGGGTAGAAATTGTGATGGATGTCAAGCGGGGCAATAAAGCAAGAGATGCAATGAAATAGTCCACTACGCTATGACCGCCACCAAATGGATGGCAAGTATATGCAGAGGAGGATGGCCACTGAAGAAGACCGTTAAGGATAATGAGACCATGTGCTTGAGCCAACCTCAGAAGTTGTTCCCCAAAAAGCGTAACCATCGCTGATGAGTCCTGAGAATAACGGGCATAAGAGGTATCCAACGGATGAAGAGAGAGTATGTCAGCATAGAACTCAGTCTGGCGAACGGTTGTGCGTGCGTTAAAGTTCCCTGCAAGCAATATGTAACCTTGTAGAGAGAGAGAGTCTAGCAACGTCGTCAGAAAGGGCCTAAAAAGGATCACCTCCCACATCCATAAACACTGAAGTGTGGTGAGCAAAGTAGCACACTGCAACAAACAAGTCCTGGTCCATCCCCAAGAAGGATGCAGTAATCCGAAGCCACAAGTACCAGCCATAAGTATCCTGAGACACCAACCGAATAGAAGGAGTATACACCGACCTGTACAAACATGCAACTCCACCAGAGGCCCGAAGTATCCTGCCCTGTAGCATAGGTCGTGGAGCAAAAATCCACTGAAAACCAGAAATGTGCGGAAGTGGGTGTGTGGAAGACTCATACGTCTCTGCAAAAAGTAGAAAATCAGCCGAACATAGATAGGTGTCAAGATCAGCCGTTGTAGAAGAGGTGGAGAGGCTGCCGCAGTTCCAAAAAACCGAATGTGACGCTAGTAGAGGCTATCGGGGTGCTCCCATGCCCGAGTACCCCAACTTCCTATTGATGCTTGGAGGAAAAGCGAGGGTTGCCATTTGTGAATACCACCCGTTGTTGTTTTGTCCTTGCCTCCTGAATAATAGTTTTGCGCTGTAACCATTGGCAGTGAGTTAGGTCAACATCTATGTAAATCTGAGAGCCTCCAAGAGTACGACGCGCACAAAGAACTGTCTCTGCCGATCGTCCATAGTTTTGAATTTGATAAATAATACCTTCGGATCATGCTGGAGGCGCCAAGCATACTGGATACCTGGAACTCAGATCCCCATGCATGAAGTAAACAAAGAGGTAACTTGGTCCGGTGTTGTGCCCTCACTAGGAAGACCCCGGAATCTTAAGTTGAGCTTTTTGTCATCCCGGTGTTGTTGTTCTGCCAAGACGCCTTGTACCGTGGTGTCCAAGGAGGGTGCTACAGAAGACGAAGAGGTGGTAGATGATCTCAGAATAGAAGCCCATGATTTGGTCTCACATACGTCTTGCTCGAGAGTAGGTACCTTCTGTACATGTTCCACCGTCTCATGAAGCCGCTGTCCAAGAACAGGAATCCGGGCAGTGCACTCAACAGTGTCATGTATTTGGCGCTCAAGTAGGGAAACTTACTCATCGATGCCTTAGTATCCTCAATAACATGGGAGATATTGGGGATGATGTCCCTCTGCAAAGCAGTAAGCGCAGCACGAAGAGAAGCAATTTCAGTCTGTTGAGCGTCCATCGTGGCAATCTTAGTAAGCAAATCCGCACGAAGTTCATTGAGTTGTGAAAGAAAAGGCAAATTGCTTAGAAATGTACTCATTCAACAAGGAGATGTTCTCAGGAGTGGTGTGTCGCGTGTAGGTGTGGCATGTGTCTCCCATAACAACTGAGGACAAAAGCAGCGACCTGTGGCCGTAGGAGTCAGGACTGTAGATTGTAATTTTGTTTCAAAGTTGAAAGTTGAAGTTCAAACTTATTTGAAAATTGCAATGTCGAGATCGGAGAAAACTTAAAAGAATAAACAAGAAGGTTATGATTATGTTTCAGAAAGGCTAAAGCCAAAAAAATTTAGGTTAGAAAGTTGAAACTTAGATTCATCATTCATCATTCAACAATGAACATTGAACATTCAACATTCTATATGTAAGTTGTAACTACTAACATAATACATTAAATACCAATCAAAATTGTAAAACCATTAGTAGCTACTAACTACTAGATCCTGAATCTTGATATTTTAGATAATCGACTTCGGAAATCGACTTTAGGGCCCAACAGATGGTTCGAATGGTTCGAACGGTTCGAACCGGGTCCGAACGAATCGATGGTTCGAACCGTGAGAGGCGGTTCGAACCACGGTTCGATGCAACCTTGGTGTGATTCGTCCTCAATCTCATGCATGGCACACATGCTACAAAGCCGGTCCTCTTGTGGGGTGCCACTGCATCTGCTGGTCTCAATGGCCAACTGATGTGAGGAAACACGAACTGACCCATCTCTAACCGCAGTCTGTGTGATATACTCCTCAGCAAGTAACCACAGGTACTATGGGGCAGCCAACGACGTGGCATATGCGACCCAAATACTAAGGTCTGTGATCCGTGATCGTGGAAGGAACTTCTTCCAGAAAGAACCTGAGAAAGAACTGAATAAGAGATCCATCATTTTCTTACCCTCGTCAATCTCGTATGCGATTTTCTTTTTTTGGTAGTTCTACGGTAGACAAGAGATATGGTTTTGATCATATGAGGGAGATGGGATCGAGCATATACGAGGTTCTGATGGAGGTGGATGCATTCCTGATCATACCAAGGGTTAAGGGGTCTATGACGTCGCTGGTGCTTGGGCCATGGATGGAAAGGCAATGAAAGCTGTAGTGTGGATGGTCTGGACAAGAAATAGGGACTGCTCCTCTGAAGTATGTTCATGTGGGAAATAGGTAAGGAGGTCAGAGAGGGCTTCTCTGTATAATGGTATGTTATGTGAAGTGTATCAATATGTGGGTTTCACTGTAGGGGTCGAAGAGAATGCAATTGGGAGATGACCGACAGATAGTGAAAGATATGAATGGTCAAAAAGAGTGGTGCGGTGTACAGAGAAGAATGAGATGGAGGGAGAGACAATGAACCCATGAAATAGTCGACAACGCTATGTCCTCCACTATGTGGGAAGCAAGTGTAGTCCCCCGAGCTTGGCAGCTGAAGAAGGCCATTATAAATGGCCAAACCATGAGCCTCGCCCAACTGAAGCATCTGCTCCCCATATGATGTAACTGGACCCGCTGCATCTGCCGATCACCGTATAAGACCAAGATCATCCCAACCAAGTGCATGTAGTATCCGCTGTGGATTATCTGCTGCTCTGTGAAACTCCATTAGCCAGTCCTGACAGAATATATCCTCAATTCTCATATCTGATAATGTCCAATGAAATGTCCATGAAAGGTGACTCCTCCTCTGAGGTAAAAGCTAATGTCTCTGGTGGGAAGTAACAAACAGCCATAAATATGTCACGGTCTAACTCCAATAACCTGTGGTCCAACCTGATCCAGATATAGCGAGCCTGCTCATCAGTGTATAGTAGCTCGACCCACGGCTGGACGCTCCTAAGTCCGGGGGGGCCAAATCCCTATTTCCGAGGGTCTATGTACCGGGCCTTACCATCCCGATAAACCACTCTTTTACCCAATGCTTTGGCTTCGCTGAAAACCTTTCGCCTTTCCGTAACGTAGGAGGGTGATGGAGCAGGTAGAGAGAGAGAGAGAGAGAGAGAGATTTTCTTTGTGTGACGGTAGGGAATGAGATGAAACATAAGCTAGAATCTAGAGCAATGTTAGAACATAGTATTGATCATTACTTACTAATAATCAGCACTAAATAAGACATTAGACTAGTGTTAGATAATAGGATGCTGATTAGTGTGTGATTACTGATTAGTATGAGACTAGCGTTAGATTTAGGGTTTTAAGAGAGTCGAGACCATGCCAAGGGATGTTGCATGACCCTTGAGTCTTGACCATCATGTACATACATGTACTTAAGGAATAAAGTGGGGAGGGGTTGGGGGCCGCAACAGTCTGTCTATGCAAGCAGACCTGCGGCAGCCCCCTTCCAGCCCATACAGGGAGGTCCCCCCACCCCCCGGGCGCCCATCTGCATGCGGGTCCCCGGCGAAAAAAAAAAAAAAAATTGGTTCTACCAAAAAAAGTTCAGACAAATTCTGAAATTGTCAAAAAAATTATATTCCGGCTTCCAAAAGAACGAAAAACAATCTTGATAGTCTGTTTTTCACAATTGTTAGAAAACAGTAGTTTTCTGACAGTTCTATGTACTATTTGCGACATCCAATTTTTTAAAACACAGTTAACAAATTATGCAGCTTTAACGGCTACCAGAAAACCAAAAAAACCATAAAAAAATAAGCCTCTTAGCATGCATACAAGGCCCAAAACATATCCAAACGATGTCGGATCTCCACAGAACAAAAAGCAAAGTTGTTCATAGCGAGCAAACCATGAATACTAAGTTGTCCTAGCACATCAACAAGAAGTTTAAACCAACCAAAACTTAAGTTGAGGCGATTGCACCTTATTCACAATGATCGGTGGCTCTGATACCAAATCTTAGAATCCCCACCGTCGAATCCGGTCATTGCTAAGACACAGTAAGGGGACAAACGCTACAACCATAGAGGTACTGCCACCTCTCCCCCGTGCACTGGAGCTATAGACCACCATCAAGCAAGCCTGGATCTCCGATAAGCCATGGTGTCCCATACCACCATGCCTTACCCTGGACCCTCGCCTGCCTACATCTTGAGGCCTAGATTATCGTCCTAACCTGACCACCATATACATAGTCCAGGTATGGAACCTTTCCTTGTACCTCAAGTAACTCTCTTGCCCTTTGGTTTGTTCAAAGAACCTCTAAGCACGGTTGGCTAGAATTTGGTATTAGAGTTTTTTTGTTTTGTATTTGTCACTATTATGTTATCATTTTGCATTTTAGCAAGTTCTTGTAGTGAAAAGAAGACAAGGGAAGGATTTTTCGCCTCCAACAACATAAAATGATTCAAGCAAGAAAGTGATCCTACCGTAAGAGAAAGGTTGATGTGAATTTGATCATCCATGAATCTTCTTCAAGAGAATTGTGAAGCACTAGTGTTTGAGGGGAGTAGATTGTTGTTGATCCTGCTCAAGGAAGAGCAAGAACAAGCCCAAAGGCAACAAATAGACACTATTTCAAAACAATCTTGCAACAACTCAATAGTTGAATCTTGGAATAAAATGTGCGGTTGGATCGAGGCAATGAGCAACAACAAGGATTGACATTGACTCAGAGAGAAAGAACAAGCAGCACCATTCTAAAAAAGGAAGCTAGCAAGTTGTGTGAAGGTTCCCAGGGAATATGGCAGTAAAGGAAGTGCATGAGGAGGCTACACCTATGGAGAGAATCCTAAAAAAAACTCGAGAGAAAAGAATACAACTAGAATCTTGGCGTGTAGCACGAATCCATACCAATCGTGGATTAAACAGCCAATTCAAAAAAAAAAAAAAAAAACTTCCTGTTTTTATTTATAAAAGATAGGGAAACCCATCGGAGTACAAAGAAATGCATGTAGAAAGTGTAAAGGCCATAAGGCAAATTGAGATAATGTATAAAAAGTATAATATATAATTATAATTGAGAAGCAGTGGCACCTTGAGTAGTTGAAGCACGGCAAAGGAGGTCTGGCCACGAAGGATCAACAACAACAACATCCCCAAGCGTGCGAATCCCCTCGCGTGAAAGAACAAGATCAACTCGACGCCGAGGCGACTGTGAATCAGACATAGGCAAGATGTGGGTCTGCTCCCGGACAACATGAAAGCTGCACTCATGTGCAATAGATGCCAGTACGTCACGAATGGAATCGTGAGGCGCGGTGCGATCCCTGCCATAAGGGCAACGCATGAGATGAGTGCCAAGAGAATCAAGAGGGTGACCACATGAACATTCCGTCAAACCCGCCAACACTGGATGAGGAAGACCCAATCTAACTCGAAGAGCGGTGACAAACAGCTCTGAAGAAAGGCGCAAGAGTGGAACAACAGGGTGCGCAACAAGCCAAGTACCAGCACATGAGCCTGCACAAGACAGAAGGTGAGCCCGAGTCTCATCGGAAGGTGAATCACTGAGAAGCTGAGTGAAAGCATGTGAGTGGAACCGCTCCAAACTTTACACTTCAAATGCAAATACGAAATCAACTTCCTACTACAATTACGGAGAACGGGATATGCTACTGTTATAGCAATTTCCGAAACCGAGGAGCACATAATGAATGATCCATCATCGAATAGACTCTAGAGGATAGATATTAAAGCAGCAAAACAAGTACAACAGGAAACGAGGAAGATCTTGAAGTGCAACTTGCAAACTTACTCCAAAGTCCATCTTCTAATACGAAGGTTAAAGGTGAGGTAGGTCAAACACTTCCATATGAAACCAACAAAGTGGGCATGCCATGACTTGTGAGTCTCAACTTATCTAGGACTTTTTTTATTATATATCGAGTTACTCATTTCTTCAGCGAATTATGATTAATTTTGAAGGAATTTATTTATGGCAAACTTTTCTGTTTTCAGCGTAGCATATAAAAGCCCATGGGCCTTACAGGGTGTAAAGCCAAAGGCTAAATTCCAACATAAGCTTTGAGCATTTACTAATTACGTAATGCCAGGTCTTCGATTTTTCTGTGTGTTTTTCATGCACCTCCAGAGTTGGAATTTGCTTGTCAGGTGGAATTTGCTTGCATCGATCCGGAATTCTCATCCTGCAGTAAAGGCATCATCAATTCTGTCCAGAATCTATCAGAGATTAAAATCTCAGACATGTCATTACGCTCGGGAAAATTTCGAGGGGTAAAGACTCTTTCCTATACAAGTCTACATGTTTTTGTGAGGGGGGAGGCCCTGCCTGAGGGCCTTCCTTGCTGGTCAGGCCCTTGCCCTCAGGCTCCCGCCCGAGGGCAGGCCCTGACCAGCAAGAAAGGCCCAAGGGCTTCCCCTACGTAATGCCATTGTGCGAAGGTTTGGCCGTACCGGGTTTGGCCGTACGGTACGGCCGTACGCGAGGACCAGTTTTTTTTTTTTTTCGATTTTTGGGCCATTTTTTTTTTTGCAAATTTTTTTACATGTAGTGAAATGTGGATGTGGACAGCCAATGACAGGCTGCCACATAGCACATGCACATTCCACCGGAGAGAGGAGAGAGAACGTGCATTCCACCGGAGAGAGGAGAGAGAAAGTGGATTCCACCGGAGAGAGGAGAGAGAATGAAAGATTTGAGGAGAGAGAATGAAAGATTCCCAGGAGAGAGAAAATTGGATGGACACCTGAGCACAAGGCATTACGAAATTTGAATGATCTAGTAGCATTCCACAATCTCTTATCAGAAGCAACAGCTCAACGGCATCCCTTACCACTACTAAGGGATTCTACATGGCAATACCTGAGCGATAACATTACACGTCACACAAGACCAGGAATCAGGACGGATAAATAGCTGAAGATGATTCCAAGAATAATGACAACGCAAACACAGTGACGTAATGATAACTTTAATTTTTGCTTATTAAAACTCAAAAGAGCAAAAATGATTAGAAAATGGGAGCTAAAAAAGCTCTCAAGAACAGGGAACCTGTTTCACAAAACTGGCAGCAAAAAATATGCTTAGTCAAGCCTCACCCTGTAAGTGTTATATTCCTCCTTCACTTTAAACCGCACGTCATTTCGCTCTGCTCTCACGTTGACTGGCCCCAGTAGAAGCTTGAGAAACAGACCTTAAATATTCAAACAGATGTTCAAGTTAAATCCGCCACATTAATGATGACATAAAAGAGTAAAAAGCCAGAAACATGAAATAGACGTGCAGATCTGCTTAACAAAAACATACTTCAGCTTTCTCACAGTCGATGTATCATGTGGCCCTTCGAGAAACAAGGATCTCGGCTTAACATTGCCATTTTGAAGTTCACGTTTGAAAAGTTACATTCATTATGCAACAAATGGAAGGATTTTCTTCAAAGGGATAAGGGGATGCCACCCAAAAAGCGAAAGCTGAGATGCAAGGAACAGAAATAGCAACTCCTACCGTTTGATTTGTGAGGAAGTAGAGCCGCTACATCGCCCTCGTTTATCATGCTCCGAGCTCTGCATAAGTCTACTTCCACCTTCTCTCAATGCCCATGCAGAAATCAAAACGTCAGCCTTCAATAACCATTATGATCCACTAAGAAAAGGTTCACTCAAGTTTTGCCGACGAGATACATATTTCTGATAATCAAGCCTCATGATAACATGAAATTAGAAGCTGCACACGATACTCCAGAACGAAATATAAAAAATACAGCCGGCCACGAATAAAACGCAAATGAAATCTATATTTCAAATGATACACGATAATAATGAAATCTAGTCATGGCAACACGTCAAGTATTTTCAATCATATCTAGAATGGACAGAAATAGTAAAACGGTACAAAAGTCTGAATATTTATGGTCGAACTCTGAATAAAGCTCTGTAGTTTCAAACATGCATCAACACACATAGCAGTTAAGACCGCAGGTTCATTATTGTCAGCCAAAGATTTACGACAATATCTCTTTGAAGTAATAGCACAACATGACAAAAGCCTTAATATCCATGATGGAGCTCTCAATAATTACATGCATCAACACAACAAGCACTTAAGTCTTAAGCACACCTTTTCAGCAAGTTCACTATTGGCTTCATCCCTCGACAGTAACAATGAGAACTCCTTGCGAAGCCGCTTGATTTCAGAGTCAAGAGCAAGTGCCTGATGGCTCAGAGCTTGCGCCTCAACACGAAACCGCTGGCTATGATTCGAAGCCGAATCCTGGACAACTTTACATTTTTCCAGCAAATCTTTTACGCTTTTTTCCAATTTGCTTTCGATTTCACTATCCAATCCTTCACCACTACCAGCCTCTCCGCTGCCATTGGCGTCGCTGGAAACGTCAATCGTCCCATTAACACGATTCTCAGCCATGGCTCTGTAACAAAATGGCCTCCTACAACACCACTCTCTGCACGTAACTACTCGAAACAAAACTCTAAATCAGATCTAAAACTCCTTCGCCATGGCTTATCTTCACAATAATATTTCATCCTCAAAGAAAGGACATCGCCATAGCAGCAGCGATGGGAGGAAGGAATCATCGCGTCGTCGTTCCTTCATGGATTGCGCTTTCTTTGTTTATTCAATTTTTCGTTTTTAGTATGTCTCGTCTGTTTTTTTTTCGTAAGCAACTTGACTCGTTCTTGTTTCATTCATTATTAGTCAATTTTCTGCCCATTTTGCCCCCCCCTCCCCCATTGGCATAAGCCAAAAAGCATTCCCCCCAATCATGTGTAGTTCACACTAATTTTATCTACTATACTCTCTTAAGGTGTTTGGGCAAAACTAAAATGGAGTGTGCAACTAAGATCAAACCCAAGAGGACAAACCAGTGTTTAAGGTCACTCCAATGTAATTTCACTTAGGGGCAACTCAAATGGAGTGTGAAACTAAGATTAACGGGTGTTTGAATTCAATGTGAAAACACCCAGGGGCAACTCTGATGGAGCACGATAATCTAACCCAAGAGGGCAAACCGGTGTCTGAAGTCACTCCAACATGAAGACACCCAGGGGGGCAACTCAAATGGAGTGTGCAACAATGATCTAACCCAAGAGGGAAAACCGGTCTTTGAGATCACTCCAACATAAAGACACCTAGGGGCGCAACTCAAATGGAGTGTGCAACAATGATCTAACCCAAGAGGGCAAACCAGTGTTTGAGGTCCCTCCAACATGAAGACACCCAGGGGCAACTCAAATGGAGCGTGCACCGATGACCTAACCCAAGAGGGCAAACCGATGTTTGAGGTCCCTCCAACATGAAAATGCCCAAGGGCAACTCAAATGGAGTGTGCAATGATGATCCCACCCAAGAGGACAAACTGGTGACTCCAACGTGAAAACACCCCCAAGTGCAACTCAAAAAGAAGTGTGCAACGATGATCCCACCCAAGAGGGCAAGCCAACGATGATATGACCCAAGAGGACAAATGGGTGTTTGAGGTCAAGGCAATGTGAAAACACCCACATTGGAGTGATCTCAAGCACCGGTTTGTCATCTTGGATTAGTGTTTTCACATTGGAGTGACCTCAAACACCCGTTCGTCCTCTTGGGTCGAATCGTCGTTTCACGCTCCATTTGAGTTTTTTGCCCCTGGGTTTTTTCACGTTGAAGTGACCTCAAACACACGTTTGTCCTCTTGAATCAGATCGTCGTTTCACGCTCCATTTGAGTTGCCCCCTGGGTGTGTTTTCACCTTGGAGTGACTTCAAACACTCATTTGTCCTCTTGGGTCAAATCATCGTTCCACACTCCATTTGAGTTGCCCCTGGGTGTGTGACTGCCGTCAGAAAAAAAACATGAAGGAAAATTTCAAAAGATAGGGTCCCGGGCCCATACAACGTCTCGGGAACACTATTATTTTACTTATAATAGATAATGTTTAATATAATATTATTTGTTAGGTTGTTATTAATTGTAATGTATAAAAATGAAGATCAAAAGTAGAGAAGAAGAAGATTCTATTTAAACATATAATCATCCAATGAATGAATGTTGGATCTTAGGACAGTAAGTTGTCCTACATGGACTATTGTCAGAATACAGGGCTTGAAAGAAGAGTCAGTACAGAGAGGAGAAATGGTTATTCCCCGTTGAATCAGTTCTTAGAGAGTATAAGTTGAATGTCTAAACAAAAAAAAAAAAAAAGTTGGTAATCACCAGTCTGGACTGGTTAGGGCATCAAAACCTCATTGCGTATGCATTTACACACACATCAATGACACAGTGTTAGACACAATAGTGTTGACTTGCATCCATATCATCCTATCTCCGATCCTGAGATTTGCATTTGCATATCCCTCCATGCATGGGTCCGAAAGTGGGCATTGCCTTACATATGATGGAATTGGGAGCATTTGCCATTTAGGTCACAGGTGGGTTTTGACAAGTATAATATTTAAAATTGCCTCCCCAAAGGCTTTTGTTCTTGAAGCATAAAGATGAATTTAAGTGAATTTACAAATGCTTATTTAACAAGAGTGTAGGATGTATGTGATCAACTTCTAGCAAGTATTTATCGCTCTAAATATATAAGATGGTAGGTACATCCCATAAATATCTCTTGCTTGAAAAGTTAAATAGATCTAGCAGATCTGATCTGAGATAGTTTTGATTGAAAAATCTAGATCCAATCTCATTGTCTGCTTGATTTGAATTTGAGAAGATGGTTGCCCTTGGAGGTGCCCCTGGAGGTGCTCCACAGGAAGTCAATCCAATTATTGTTAGAAGAGCACCCCATTTGGATCTACCCAAATACAATGGGTTAACCGATCCAGTTAGATTTCTTCATATCTATGTTGAATCCCGTGAAGTCTATGGCGAAATTTTTCCTCAAGATAAACTCAAGCTGTTTCCTATGGCCTTAACAGGCACAACACAAGATTGGTACTATAATCAAGATGAAACTAAGCATACAGATTGGGAGGCTGTTAAACGAGCCCTCATCACACGGTTCAAACCGCGGAAGTTTATGGAAGACCCTTTCCTACTTTTAGGTAAAATTAAAATGGGAAAGCGGGTAATGATTCGAGATTACATTGAAGGGGTGAAACACCTCAGATCTAAGTGCGAACCTGAACTGATTAACAAAAATGCCATGATTATGTGGTTTTTGTCAGGTCTACCTAAACAGAGCAGACGTGAGCTGAAACGCCGTAATGAGTATGCACTCTTTGCAAAATGCTATGGACGATGCAATTAGGGAGGAGGATGAAGATTCAGATGATGAGCCGAATATCAATATGTTGTCTTATACAGCAGGGCAGACTACTACGACGTCCACCACTATTGCATCAACGAATGCCAACGCTACCGTAGAAATGATGCTCAATGAGTTCGAGAAACTTGGGAAGAACCAGCAGAAACAGATGGAAAAGTTGCAGTTGCAATTTGATGAGAAGATCAAAGCATTGGAAGATTTCCACGGAAAAGCGAACAAGGAACCTAAGAAGTTTGCAAAGACTTTTTCTACCAAGGAAAATGTCTGGTGTTCTATTTGCACAGGAAATCGCACAGTGAATAAGTGTCCTCAATTGAAAAAATGAATGGAAATCAGTGTTTGCCATTTGTGTAATTCGCTTGATCATGAGATTGCCTTTTGCAACTTCAACTCTCGGATAATTCAGCAACGATATGTCCAAATGGGACACCGAGAACCACAGTATGGAGGAAATCGAACAACAAGACCTCGACAACCTGCTCTTGGATACCCAGAATGTTTAGCGTTACCTGCCCCACCAAAACACTATGCTCTTCCTGCCAATTTGATGGAACCAAAACCTTACGGAAGTGCTGAGCAATGGAACTATTAACTGATCAAGCAAGTGGATCTTCAGGTGGATCTTTGGAACAATATGTTATTTATGTTGTCGCTCAATAACAAGCCTCTAAAAATTGGACCAAAGCACCAGTTGGATGCTTTGCATGTGAAGAAAATTACAATGTTGCAGAATAAAGAGAAATTTGTACCATTCTTTTGTGACTGTGGTTATGGGCATTGCTATAAAGACTGTTCAGCAAGACAGAAGCCACCACCAGCTACAGTGCTTGTAAACTTGATAACAATTAAGCAAAGTTCAGTAGCTCAGAATAAATCAAGTGTACCCTTGATGGTGGTCACCAGAACACAGATGTAGAAAGAACCAGTATTGGATCCAATACCTGCTGATTCTATACCATTGAATGATATACCAACAGCATCGGGAGTCTATCCAAATCTTCATGCAGAAAAATGAAGATATCAGGATATGAGACAGTGGATTAAACATCTACAAGAAGAAGAGGAGCTTGAAGCTGCTAAAGCAACATCTGAAGTTCATTCTTCACCATTGCAGCCTCCAAAAAATTTACGTACGGATATGAATGATCAGTTACATCATCATGAAGAACCCTTCAAGATGACTGAACTGGAAGCGTTGCAAACAGAACTGCTCATGAATATTTTGTCTAGTAAGATCAATATTTCATTGGGAGAGTTCAAGTTGGTGCCAAAAGCAAAAGAAGTCTTAGCACAAAAGTTAGCTCAAGTCGAACCAGAAGTCCATCAAGAGCCACTTTTTTGTGCTGGATTTGAAGAATCTAACGAAGTACTCCATGTTGGAGCCATTTGAGAAAGTGAACAAAAGAATATCACTCTACCGATACAACATAGACAATTTCCTAAAGAAGCAGCTGTGATAGATGGCGGTTTAGGAGTTAACCTCATTTCTACAAAGCTATGTGCAAATTTGGCCTTACAAAGATCAAGCCTGTTACTTTTGCTATTAAGCTAGCCGATCATACGATAGTTCTTCCACGAGGAATGGTTGAAGATATACCTGTCAGAATTGCGGGAGTACAATTCGTCATTACTTTCGTAGTGATGGACTTACCAGAAGCGCCAAATGTCTATCGAGTTCTATTGGGATGTCCATGGTTACAAGTTGTGCAAGTACTTCATAACTGGGGTACCAGAAAAATCACTTTTGAAAATCGTAAACGTGCAATTAAAGTTGATCCTACAACTTGGACTATCAAACCAGTGGTTCAAAAAGAAGATGACAATTCATCAACAACGGATCATACTTGTGACCGTCCAGAGAAAAATTTGGGAGTTCATTACGATTCTCAAACGGATATCGTCAACTGGAATGAAGCTCTTGCAACGATTGATTGTACAGCAGGTTATATGTGTCAACAAAATAATCAATCAGATTTGAGCGATATTTTCTTATTAGATCAAACTTTGGATACACCAATCACGTTTCCATTGAATATACTAAATGTAGTCTGGATATCAACGGAACCTATACCAGATTCGATTGAGGATGATCTCATACTTGTGATTCATGCCTTGACTTATGATGCAATGCTGAACTTACGGATGAGCATATTCTAAATCATATGGATCCGACCAGATTTGGAGTGCGTAATGTTCCTAATGAACCAACAATAAAACCGTCTAAATCAGTTATATTGAAGGAAGATAGGATCACAGGATCAATGACAAAGAAGCAAGCTAAGCAACATTTTAATACGGTCCTGAAATGGGAAAATCCCCCTCAAAAGATTGATTCGGTGAACGTGCCACCCTTACTAGATAAAGGCAAAGGAAAAGTCGAGGATGATTCTATAAGTCAGAATTCTAGCAAGACATCATCATCTCGGAAGTCATCACCTCCAAGATCAATTCCTACTAAGAAGGTTAAGCGAAGATCCAAGACAAGTCCTTTTGAAAAAGAACAAGCAGATGTAGTCCAGCATGATATGCCCGAGCATTTTAAACGTTATACATTGGATGATGTGGTTATCATGTTACCTAAAGCACATCATGAACCTGAAGAACACGTGCCAGAATCGAAAGAGGTTTACGATGGCCCAGCTAGGATGCAGACAATGAATCTTGTTGAACCAGGAGAACCAGAAAATATTGTACAAGTTGGATCACATTAACTTAATCTTGAACAGTATCAAGCACTCCACATGTTACTTATTAAGTATCAAGATTGCTTTGCTTGGACTTATCAAGATCTAAAGGGTATTCCGATGTCAGTTATTGAACATACCATACCTTTAGTACCTGATGCAGTTCCAAAGGCTACAAAGTTCTATTGTTGTAATCCTAATGTTGCGGACCTGATAAAGAAAGAACTTCAGAGATTGCTTGACGCTGATTTCATTCATGAGATTGAGCATACCGAGCAGATTTCACCGATTGTCATTGTTTCTAAGAAGAATGGGAAATTGAGAATCTGTGTGAATCTCAAGGCGTTGAACAAAGTGACGCGGAAGGATCACTTTCCGTTACCTTTTACTGAAAGCATTTTGGGTCGCCTTGCGGGAGCGGGAGCTTATAGTTTCTTGCATGAATTTAGTGGTTACAACCAGGTTAAGATTGCACCTACAGATTGCCACAAAACCGCTTTTGCAATAGAATGGGGCACCTATGCCTACAAAGTAATGTCGTTTGGACTCTGTAATGCACCAAGTTCATTCCAAAGAGTAATGCAGTTTGCTTTTAAAGATTATTTGCAGAAATTCCTTGAAATTTAGATGCAGACCACCTAGATCGATTTGAGAAAGTATTTGAAAGATGCCGCAAATATCAATTTTTTCTAAATCCAGAAAAATGCCAGATATGGGCTTCCCACGGAGTTGTGCTTGGACATGTGATATCAAGACATGGTATTGCCACAGATTATTCTAAGATCAAAGTTATTGTGGAATTGCCACCGCCAACAACAATTCGTGGAGTTTATGTGTTTATGGGTCATGCAAACTACTATCGAATTTTTATTATCTTTTTTGCGGATTTAGCACAACCTATATACAAACTGACTATTGTTCCTATTTGGACAGTAAAGGCGTTAGAAGTCTTTGAAAAGTTAAAAAAAAAATTAACTTCAGCACCAATACTGCGTTCTCCAGATTGGACAATAGAATTTCATGTTCATACAGATGCCTCAAAATACGCCATTGGATCAGTTTTGATGCAGCCAGGTGACTATAAGAAGGATTACCCTATACGATTTGCAAGCAGACAGCTTACAGATCTAGAGAAGAATTATTCAACAACAGAACGTGAAGTTTTAGCCATTTTTTTTTCTGTTCAAAAATTTCGTCACTATCTCATGGAAACACACTTTGCATTTTATACAGATCATCAACCGTGACTGTACTTGGTAAACAAGATGTGCAATACTGGACGTATTGCAAGATGGTTATTGTTATTGACTGAATTTGACTTTCACATTGTGGTTCAAAAGGGGAAGCAACATTATCTAGCCGATCACGTTTCGCGAATCGAATCCGCACCAGTTAATACTGAAGTGGATGATGAATTACCAGATGCTGCATTGTTCTATGTTGAAGCAGTACTTGAGTGGGCAGCATATATTGTTGAGTACCTAATGCTAGGACAACCAAATGATTCCTTGACAAAAGTACAGAAGAGACAATTAATTCATAAGGCTCATTAGAGGAGTTCTCAATATCAAAAAGACTCTTTAAAAAATGCCATGTAGGATATAGAAAAATATCAAAATAAAAAAAACAATATTGTTTATTTGCTTGCCCCCACCACTCCCGAGGCCTCCCCAACTCCCAATGATCTAACCACAGTGTCTATAGTCACAATTAAGAACTGTAAACAGTTCGTAGTATAACTTGACTAAATTCAAAAATATTCTCTTCATCGGTTACGAAAAGGGCAATATTTTCACTGGATCTAGAATATGACTGCCATCCCCAAATTCAAATCAGGAAAAATTGCAAAATATTTACATATGCATTCCTTCCACGAGAATGGAAATATGAGCACCAACTACCTATTGGAATGAAAAAATGAGTGGCATTTTCAAATTTGAATCAAGCATACAAGCATGGAGATTGGATTAATCGTACATAGTATATAATATAATCAAAGATGAGTATTTTGTTTTGCTTCATAATATCTGGTCATAGTACTTTGATGCAACTGATTACTCTATTATTTTTTTTATGATGACATTGTATCATCTACATGTGGATATCCCTATTGATTTGGCACCTTTGCAGAGGAGAGGAGGCAAAGGAATTCAAATATCTGTTGAGGATCATTCTCGTTACAGGGCAGAAGGAAAAAAAAAACTTGGATTTGTGGATAGATGGAACATTATATCCACAAGATCCAAACACTTTGACACATCCCACATTCTCTTCAATAACTCATTTAGTTACATGGATATGCAATGGGCATAGTGGATTACTAGGATATTGTGAAAGATTGCGGAACCATGGAAAACATTTTTATATGAATAAAGTTCACTTTTTAGAAGGTGAGTTAATTTGGATATCCTCTTATTTTCAGAAAGAGATTGTCATCTCCAAAAGATGCTAGAAGAAAAAGAAAAAATTAAAAAAAATAATGAATCATTACAAAAGATAACAATCAATATCAAATCAGAACTAGAGCAAATGCAATCAGTCTTACAGTCTATTCGTATTGAAAACTTACAATTATTGAAGGATGTGGATTTGGCAAAGAAAAAGGCTAAAAGTAAGAAGCGAAAGTGACAAAGTTGCAAGGATATTCAAACGCTTTCAAAAGGAGGTTATTGAAATAGAAGGATCAGTGCATTCAAGTAAGCATATTCTGATTTTTGTAAGTTTTTCAATGACATTTGGATTTTATTTCAGCTATGGTGATATTCTGTTAACTATCTGTTTTTTTTGCAGATCTGCATTAGTAGCTCCTCGGAATATTAAAGACAATGCTTCACTAGAAATGTCATTGGGCACAATATTGACTTGCAAATCCACTGAGCGTATCATGATAAACAATAGGATTTCAAATGTAAAGTGTAAAATAGTAGAGTCTTTGATGGTGGACATTAAATTTTTTTTAGATAAGACTATAGTTCAGGGTGCTTATGATTTTGTAGGTATTAGCAGAGAAGCATATGCAACAATATTTAAACTAATTAGAGAAGCTTTTAAGCAAGTTCACGTAGAAAAGTCCCAATCCCTAGGACATATCACTTGAAGAAAGAGAGGGATACATTAAACATAGGTATGCATAAGATCACTGGAACTCCATTTCATATTGAGGAGGTGTATGAAACTGATGGAAGATTGATATTCTATAATTCATCAAACAAATTATTTGTTGATCTAAACTACTTACTGAGATACATCGTCACATTTTATAATATAACCTATGAAAAGGTGAATGGCAAAATAATCATAGTACTTAAGTTAGATGAGTCATAAATTGTGAAAGGCCAGAAGATGGAGAGAGTTAGTATAACTCTCATGAATGGTGCTCTATTACAAACAGAGAACCAAGAAGATTTTAGATTCAGTGTCCAGTCAAAAAATGATATATGGTGGTTGGCAGCGTTTCAGGTAACTAGCCTCATTATTACCAGACCTAGAATACGCAACCGCAGCAGGTGGCTCTCTGAGATACGTAAGTATCAGAGATCCACCGCTCTGTTGATTCCAAGGGCTCCATTCTACCATACTGTCTGAAACATAACTAGAAATGATCTCGGACAGTTGGTTAGATTCACACCCAGTGCTCTTCAGTGCCTTCAGGAGGCTGTGGAAGATTACATAAGCCTGTTTTTTGGAGATTCATTTTTGTTGACAATTCATTCCAAGAGAGTCACCATAATGCCCAAGGATTAACTGATGAGAATGAGGGAGAGGTTTTGCAAATTGCATGTTTCTCAGCCTGTTGCTCCCAGACCAACTCCTCTAGATAGGACTGATCTTCCTACCAAGAGACCTAGGAAGCAGGCAGCACCCAAGAGAGCTCCGAAGAAAGTAAGGAGGGCAGACACCACAGAAATCCTAAATCCTAACCCGGAATCAATTGTAGATAACGCTGCTCTTGATAATGCTGTAAATATAGCTACATCTGTTTTGGATACCCCTTCAATCCCTGTAGATACTACACATCCACCACCTCCTCCTCCTCCTTCAAATCTTTATACATATATAGATTCCGATGACTATCTTAAATTTGAGAAGGACATATCCGATGCTATAGATACAATTGGTACTCCTTTTTGTTTTAGACTAGATGAACTTGATTTTAGTATAAATTATAGAGTTCTTGATTGTTTGGATCTCAAAGACAGACGAGCTTCTATTAGTGATTTTGTGATATAGTCTGGGCTTACACTCTTACAATATGACATTGCAAGAGATTCATCCAATGAGTTGCTGGTGCTGAGTAATTTTTTGCTTCAGGCCTTCAAGGAGAATAATGACACATTGTCATAGTGTCTGACTAGTGGATTCACACCAGCAACAAAATATTTTCAAAAATTGCAGCTAAAGAAATTTCAATCTTATTTTGCAGTGACCACTAGAGTTTAAACGTGATCTCTATTAAGAGATAATAGTATTAAAGATTTTTGTGTCAAGATGAATTCGGCGAGCAATACGCACAAGGATGTAGATATTTACCTTCCATATTTAAGTAGATATATTCCTATAGATGTCCCCATTCAGTGGACTGGCAGATCGTTAGTTTGGAGGTAAATTATGTCTTTCTTAATAGCATTTTGAAATCAGTATTCTAATGTATTTGTTTCATTCTAATTCATTCTGTTTCATAATTGATTTCTTGTGTGCTGAATTTTTTTGCAGTCACTCCAGCAAAATGATTCATTCAGCTGTGGGTGGTACACATTATACAATGCCAAGTTATTTTTTGAGTGGTTCAACCTTCAGGAAGATATTGATATTTCTAAGGTAATAAATTCTGTTTATTCTTATTTTTGGAATCATGATTAGTTTTCTATTTTGTTGATGTTTTTAGCCATTACTAATACATGAATGTTCTATCTTGCAGTTTACAATTCCTGAGTACACATCAAGCCAGGTGTACAAACTTAGACAAGAAATTATCCTGAGTATACTAGCTAGAGCAAGGCTTCAGCCTCCCGTTATTGATGATGGTGCAAAGGATGATGTAGTGATACTAAATTAAGATAAGAACAAATACAGATAGCATAGAACAAAAATACATGTATAGAATTCATAGATAAATATACATTGATATATCAAATGATGCCCCATTTTATGAATTTGGGAGCACAAAATACATGTACTGATGCCCAACTTGGGCTTTCATTTATTGAATGAAAGAGTGTATACACAGAATTTTACTAAAGTTTATTTGAAACTATTGTTCTCTCACAATGGTGATTGTTGTAGGTAGATCTTTGCAGCACGTTATCAGCTCCTTTCTTTTTTGCATCTGTGACATGACAAATATTAGTGAATGTGCAATTGTAAATGATGACATTTTTTATTTATTTGTTCTATTTTAAAATGGCAATAAACATAAAGTACTTACGAGTCTTCCGTTGATGATAAATCTGAAATATGTTGGTAGATTAGTTTGTAATAGCATGAGCTCTGTTCTGATAAAATCAAGCTTCCAATGCTCTTCCACCTCAACCATAGTCAAATATTCTTCATTGTAGATAATGCTTATCTGCATTCGGTTTGTGTGACCATTTAGTTCAAAGTCTTGATCTAGTGGTAGCCATGTACCTTCAATTTTCTTGTATCTCCGGTAGCTAACTGTGAGACTGAGCATTTGCTTTTCGATATGATAACGAAAGATCATTGAGGACTTTTTAATCCTGCATTCTATGTCATTATTTATTTTACTATCCCAGCCTTGATCCATGAGATCTGACAAAGTCTCATCTGATAAATCCTTGCAAACAAATAAAGTTGGCATCCTATGAACATTAGCACTCAAGAAAAAATCAACAAATATATGTAATGAGATAAACCAACTTAGGTGAACAATTTTCGAGCCTGTGCTTATCTTCATAGCATTTCTAATATCAATGAGTGGCTTGCATCTCAAGAATTAAAAAACAATGCTATCAGGAGTAGGCCACTCATCACTTTGAAAACTAGGCAATGGAATTGCTTCGGCCTTTTTGCGGGACTTTTAATGTCGTAGGGCCTAAATGTCAAGTTAGTGAATAAAGTTGGGTTTCCCTCCAAATTGGATGGTTCCCACACTTTTTTAAATTCGAATAAATTAGAGAGACAAGAAATGGACCAATAGGATTCATAGGCCAAGGTCCTCCTCTCTACTATAAAAAGGGACCAATTCGAGTTGCTCCTCATGTTCATTTCCTCATTTCAATAAAGCAGATTGGTTCTCTTTAGAAATGGATTGATGAATGTCCTTGCTCTCTATCACTTTTCCTCCATCTTTCATGCTTTCTTTGATTTTTCCTAATTGTTGGATCTGAATGTTATTCAGATTGTATATTATTATACTTTTTATGAGAGAGAAAGGGAGAGAGAGAAAGAGTAAGCTAATTCTATTGTGGATTGTAGTGTTAATGGATGTGTAGTATTAATATTTAGGGTTAATGGATGTTAGAGTTAGATTTGGATCTTCCATTCATGCTGAAATCTGAACTATACTATCGCTCTCATGGGAACAAACCTACGCGTGACAACTAACTTCGTCTCTTTGATGCTAGATTGACTAGATCTTGGTTTGAGGTTAGGCAAGAAAAAAAACCCACTACAAGAGTACAATGTTGTCCCGAATCAACTTCGTCAAGTTAAATTACTAATCCAGAATGGCTACAAACTAGACCATAGTTACAAACTAGTTTATAATAGTAACCACATTGGTTGGATATTATGATCACAATAATCTTGCATAGTTATAATTAGCGGCAAAATTTGAATTCAAAGAGAGAGAGAGAGAGAGAGAGAGAGAGAGAGAGAGAGAGAGAGAGAGAGAGAGAGAGAGAGAGAGAGAGAGAGAGAGAGAGAGAGAACATGGCATCAAGGATACCTAGATCCACAATAGATTCTATCGTTCTTCACAATGAGAAAGACAAAATAGAAAATTGGATACCAAAAAAATATGTCAAAAACACATGGGTATCAATGCATCCATTATCAAAAGGGCGTTTAGAGAAAACAATCCAAGTTATCTTTCAGGTCCTATTGGAAAGCTAGGATTCTTGACTTTAGAACATCACCTGGTGGACAATCCATTTCAGAGGTGTTAAGGGAAGCTCCTTAGATCTTGCTTACAAATCACAAACACAATGATAACACACTATGGAGAAACCACCCAACCAAGTAGAAGCATCCAATCAAACTCTAGAAGCCTCACCCCCAAGCCAAGGAACAAGAAGCATGAATGTAGAGTGAGAGCCTGGCAATGAATCCACAACCATAATGAGGAGTAGGGCGAGTTTGGACCCAATATATAGAGCCAAAAGCATCCTGGGCACATAACCATGCATGCATGGCCCTAAGTTTCCTATACATAGATTCACCTAGAATAGAGTCCTAAGCATGGACCAACTATTCATAGAATTGCTATTGATAACTCTACACATGCATACACTGTCTCATACCTTGTCTAAACTCCATTTAGTGTGTTCTGGGCCTCACAAAAATATTAGTTACTTTAGGGTCACGTCCAGTATGACGTGGCATAACTAACAGCTTGTTTCACTAGAGTACCGTGTATCCAAGACTAGGAGTATATTGTATCCTCCTATGTATTGGTCATGGACATAACAGTAAACCACCCGCAACTAAATGCATCTTGTTGTTGAGAAGTCTGTAAATCAAAAACAAATATAAGGTCTATCCAAATAAAATTCTAAATACATTTACATATAAGATCTATCTAAATAAAATTCTGAATACAATCATCACTAATGCTGATACCTTGATTGATATTATTCTTGGTTTAGCCACATATGTGGCTGAAGTTGGCAATGCTTCAAGAATTGTAAGAAGCTGTTTATCAAAACTTCTGTGACTATTTTCACAAGAATTCATTTTTATGCATACAGGTTTCACCACCCCATCCACAATAGTGGCCATAAAAATTATATTTAAACTCCAATGTAGTCTGCAAAACAAATTTCATCTTTATTAATCAGTTTTTTGACATCTTGCCAAAGTAAAGCTAGCAGTACAACAAATAAGGATCAATATTATACTTACTTGGATGCATAAGGAACCACGAATAGTTTTGCAGTTGGACTGCATTGTATAAAAATCTTGTTCAAAAGATTCAATGCTGCATCGTTGTGCATGAGATTTTGTTCCATGGAAAGACCAATAACGATGAAAACTTCTTTTCTTGACTCTTGACTACTGGCGTACTGCAGTAACACCAGCCCACCATCAATTATAACATCAGTTACATATTCTCTTTTCTTCTTAAGAACGTTACAATCAAAATTATGAAATCGTAATTTAGTTAATCTCTGGAATAGTTACAGAAAAGTAACCATTGAGTCCATCAATTTTCCTACTAATAATTTTCTCCTATTCATTATAGTAATCGAATTCAAAAACCGTACTTGAATATTCAATTTATTTACGGTATTCTCAGGCATTTGTGATACATCATGATCAGAAATTAGTGAAAATACAGTATCGACAGTTTTTTTTTAAACCTCTTCTAAAATGTATTCCTCTGCATCAGTACTTGACCCGCTATCAAATTTAAGAGTTTTATTATTATTTGTATTATGTTTCTTTGTCCTTTTACTACGTAGTCCCTTCCTTGTGAATTCCTGGGGGCCTTGAAATCGCTTTGGTTTTGCTTGCTTGCGAGTCGTCCGTGTGGGAAGGTT
The DNA here is from genome assembly GCA_029204225.1 of Diphasiastrum complanatum. Taxonomy (NCBI): domain Eukaryota; kingdom Viridiplantae; phylum Streptophyta; class Lycopodiopsida; order Lycopodiales; family Lycopodiaceae; genus Diphasiastrum; species Diphasiastrum complanatum. Next base: position 61,255,329 of record CM055100.1, on the reverse strand, counting down.
TGTTCTATCCATTGGAGGTGGACAAGTCGTAGAGGCCTCACCCCTGTGAAGACCAGAATATCTATCTCTTAATCTAGATAGAAGTTGAAAATCTTTGGGCATAATGGTGACACGCTTTGCATGGATGGCAAACATGAAGGAATCCTCAAAAAATTGAGCTTGGAAATCTTCATAGGCTTCTTGAAGGACCATAATAACTGAAACTGTAAAACGATTGTACCTGTCCAGATTCTCTCTGATGATGTCATGTACCAAACGATAAAATGGAGCCTTTGGAATCATAAGCTCCGTTGACCTTTGATATATTTTTTTTATCTCTCTCATCCAATGGCTTCTTCTCATCGATGTTCTCCTGCCAGTACTGGGTGGCCTAAGGCTCGAAACTTCACTTTGAACTAGATTGGGATGATGATCAGTCCTGGACGTTTGCTTCGCTCTAGCCATAACAAGGATCTGACAATGGCTCAAAAAGATGGTAATGAAGCTCAAAAATTAAAACTATACGAAATGGATATTGAACTTATGCGCAAATAGTAAACAGATGCCTTATGGTCTAGAGGTGCGCACTAATCAGATATGAGAAGACTAAAAAAAGAAAGTGTCCATATTGGGCTCAATGAAAATTATATACAGTACAGGTTATCCCACACGTGTGAAGTCAAACTTGAAATACACGTGTTAAATTTTTCTTGGTAAAAAAAATGCATGGACAAGTGGCATCATATTATTCCTTGACCTCTGACACGTTAGTGACCATCATTAAGATCCTTACACATGTCAGGAACTGATTGACAACTGTCAACTAATGGCACATGGCACGTGTCCGAATATTGAATTTGTGCATACAATTTTATTTCATGCGTCTCATTTTGCTAAAATGCGCACTAAACCGATAGGAGTATGTATTTATGTAAACCATTGTTCAAAAGTATAGTTCAAAAAAAATTATTGTTCAAGACAAAACTATAAATATGAGAGACCTTCCTCATTTTCACAATTCTAGTTTTGCTTTTTTATGTTCATGAATTTTTTTTGCAAAAGTCGCGTTTTGTGAATTAGTTGTTTTTTGCATTATTGTCATGGAGAACGCCAAGATTGAGGTTTCAAGACTTCTAGTTGGTAGAGAGTTTGAACATCAGGTAGATAGTATCTTTCCCATCTTCTGTGCCACAATAGATATACTAGCTACAGCAGAGCTAACGCAGAAAGTGTGTCATTTGACATGGATTACATGAATACAACACTTTTTTCATATAGTGTAAGACTTTATGATTGTGATATTGCATGGTTTCCATACAACTTACTAACATACATATGGAAGGGTGGTAGACCATTTGTAGCTAGACTCAATAGATTTTTGAATAATCTGTCTAGAAATCACTATAGAATTTTGACAACTGAGGAGCAGCGTAGGGACAATTTGTTGAACATAGGATCAAAGACCATTTCATGTGAGATGTCTTTGTGTTCTTGCTTTCTGAACATACAACTGTTCCAACACCCGCTGACTCACAAGAGGCCATTTTATGCCATGAAATGAACGAGGCTGAGGAGGAGGAGCCAATAAATGAAGAAGAAGAAAGAGCACTCTCCTTGCAGCAAGTATCCGAGTCATCTCCAGAAAGTGGTGAGGCAAATGAGACATCGGTGCAAATCAGGAGCCTTTCTCCAATCATCATCAATGGTAGAGAGTACAATTTTTTTTATGACCTACAATATATCTTCCATCTGCAAGAGGACGAACTCCTAAGTGCTCTAATGAAATTGTAGAATGGAGCCAGTACTTACGATCATGCAGTGATTGATACATTCCAGAAGTTGTGTCCAATAAATGAGGAGGCCACATGCAAAATGGCATTGGCAAACATCTTGACAGAGCTCCAAAACGTCGGTCCCCCTCCTGAGGTGACTCACCAAAAGCCACAAGAGAACAATTTCACTCAACTGGAGGGCAAGCAAGGAAGCATTAACCTTAGTGATACTGTAGAAGCCAATGAGGGGACACAAGACATCATCGAAATCAATCCTTATGCAGCTAGAGCAAAGGGAGTGAGAAAAGCCAGAGAGAGTGAGTCCAAGGATGCTTTCCTACATAGGACACTTCCCGGAGCAGTACATCTACTACATTAGCAAAAAGTATAGTCCTATTAGAGATGTGCAAGTCATTGCTTAGCACGACACGGGCAGCCATGTGGAGATTTATGAGAATCTCATTCTGCCTAATACTCTGAAGCTGCTGCGTGGATACCCTGATTCGGCTATGCGCCCTTGCTGTTTGCTTCGTCTTGGCCATAAGCTTACTTCTAGCCATAAAACACTCAAAAGTATGCTAAATAGGTCTATCTAGTGTCAGAAAAACAAACCAAAACAGAAATAAAATCTACGAAATTACCGTCTCCTCTTTTGATAAAAGTGAAAAATGAATGGTAAAATTCGTTTATGTATTTTTTTGTCCATGCTACCAAAGTTCTACTAGCACGTTCTGACCTATTTTATCTCAATGCAACATTTTTGGGCAATATCGGATATGTGCGAATAACAAGGTAGAGAGATCACAGACAGTTAGTTCTGTGCACAAGTTCGATATCTGGTTTTTGGAATATTCTAAGGAATATTCTTCATCAAATATTCATTTCGAAAGAATATTCCTTTTTTGTACAATTGTAAAGTGGCTAGAATATTTTAATATTGATGGCGCATTTATTTCATGACCTATTCTGGTGACACGTATTCAATTCAAAAGTGTATAAATATCATTTCAATGCCAACATAACATTTTTAGTAAAACAAATTTCTTCTACCGATGTTTAGGTCGTACATATCGTTCTTTTGCGCGGTTTCTTATAACCTCAATGTTGCTATTCATGACTACGCACATATTCGATACATACAGTTAATCTGGTGTTTTTTTTTTTAATGTTACTTTAACACTATGTCTTTAGTTTCATGTGATCCAAATATCATGCTCTCTTCATTTCTTGACGATTTTGGTATTATCGAACCTAGAGAGTACTTCATATTGTTGTTTCATCCTTTTCTCCATGTTTTTGGTTACAGGTCATCATAATTGTTCTTTTGAGCCTTACAAAATATTCAAAAAATTTATTACATTGTTGTCGTAGCCTGCTTATTACGGAATTCAAGGATTATTGCAGTATAAGAGATGTCATTCCCCAAAGAGAGCACATAAGAGAGTAATTATGTCATTATGGAGGATATATCAGTGATGTACAGTGAAATGCTGGAATGGAAATGTGGAAGACTGGTTGTCAAAGGGCATTTAGATAAGGCACCCAGTACTGCCGGTGGTGGGAGTAAGTAATCAATCAACCTAAGGATAGATATTATGGTTCCAAGATATCAACCTCTTGCATGAACCAATGCTGTCATGAAGTGACTAAACAGTCCCTTACACAGATTCCCTGCTCTATTATGATTTCCCATATTGTAATATCCCGGTGAAGACAAATGACAACAGAATCACACATCCATTTCACCCTATCATTGCACTCAATAGTAAAACAATTGTACTTTCATAAAGAAACAATCACCTGCTTCAGTAAGATTATGCTCAACTGATCTATGTACTGAATCATTCATGAAATACAATGATTATTACATAAGATGTCCTCTGCAATGCAATAGGAGTTAGAGAACAAAGGCCCGTTGAAAGTGTGTTGTGACTGTGAAGAAGAAAAACCCTAACTGCCTCAAGAAGGATGTTGGAATTATCCAGAAGCGAGGAACGTTGTTGAGTCTGCATGGAAAATGCCATGTCTTTGCCCGTTGGTGGCTGAGAGTTACATTCAGGAGAATGCGCTGGTTAAAGCATGAGACCGTGTGAAAGAGGTATCCTAACTATCTACCTTAGGGTCAAATAATATTTTGATACTTGACCTAGTCAAGTGGTCAAAGTTGGGAAATCCGAGACAGATAGAAAATAGGAAATTCCGATACAGTATCGTATCGAAAAAATCTAGAAAATTAGATACATGATCGTTCTAGCTGTTGACGTTGTGGATAGATTTAGTTCGAGTCACCCTAATTGCCTTCTTCTCAGAATTCAAGTATTTGGAGGTTGCGACCAGTGTTGGGCGGGTATATAGGTGCCCGGCTGGTATCAACAATGGTATCATAGACTCATACCTGCCCGGTATATGATTTTGTGATACTACGGTTGATACCCGGCCTGGGTTGGTTTTAGCCAGTCAATACACATATCGATACCTGGATTAGGGGCAAAAAATTTGAATTTAACATGGTATCAATATAGTATCCACTTTTAGTTAGTTTCCAAAATTAACATATGTGATGAATATTATTTATGGTGTCCCAAAGACATTGGTGGGCACCATCAAAGTATTGGCCTTTAAAGTCATATGCATATTACATTTAAAAAGTCATGCTTTTCATTAAATGCATACTATCTTTTATATCATGGCTAATTTTAGAAAAAAAATTATATACTCATACCTAGTTTTATACTCATGGTATCACCCCTGCAATACCTAGGTCGGTTGATACCGGCCACCAATTTACAAACCATGTTGATATTGATACCCGACAGTATCAAATTTTTCAAAAAATTATAATACCAGGACCCGGCTGGTATTAAAAATATCAATACCCGCCCAACACTGGTCGCGACTGCTTGCAAGGTCGATAACAACTGTTTTGATAGCTGCAGGGAGAATGATCAATTTAGTAATATATTTGATAGGCAGGATCACTCTGTCTGCCAATCAATCCAATAGTGATTTCCATAATCAAGGTCCAAATTATCTTGTTGTACAGTGAGGACAAGGTCGATGACAGTTGTAGGTGGTCTGCTATTTTCGCCAGGTTCAGAATGAAATAGTCTGGGTCGATTTCCAGAATGAGATTAGCGTGATTAGCAGGTGCAGTCTGACTGCCGATTGATCCAGCATCGATTTCCAGATCCAAAGTTGTTGGCTAGGGCCGTTTGTAGAATATCGATTTTGCTTGTTGACGGCTGAGAACAGCTGAATATCGATTTAGTACAAATCAACCTTAACTTTGATATTGCCCTTAATGTAAAGGCTAACCTTCAAATGTATAGGTCATGTCTTAAAGTAAACAAGGCCTTAAGGTTCATAAGTTGCTTGGCCTTAAACATCACTTTAGCCTAAGGCAAGTACCCGATGTCGTCGACCTTTGAAGTATGTCAACCAACTTAAGATATTTCGAGTCAGTGCCTTGACCTAATATTGGGAGGCGAGAAATCCTCACACCGTGGGATTGTCTCAAAGTAATTCCCATAAAGGGTTGGGCTATGAAATTAATTTTGCAAGTAGAAGCCATAGCCCTTAAATTCTCATAGGAAGGAAATTTTTGACTTCAACACCAAAGATTGGCCTCACCATGTCATTTATGCCTCAAGCTATATATTGGGCCCTTGATATTATAAAGTGAATACTTTTATGAAACCAAGGTCGATCTTAACAGCTGAATATGCCCTTAATATCTGAAGCTCTCGTTCCTTATCACATAAATAAATACTTCAAAAATCGATGCCAGGATATAACTCGAATAATTATAGGTCTTTGTAGAAAGTCGAAAATTTCAGAACTAAAGACCTCAAGCTTTCATCCCATAAATGTCATAAAGTGTAAATGACACTTAAAAGTAGTAGATCTGGCAACAATATTGATTATGCAGCTTTCCAAGTATTCAAGGCTCATGAGATATGATTGAAAAGTTGTTAATTTGTATAAAATGCCATAACAGAGTTATGGCAATTGCCTTTGCAAATGTTTGAGAACATGGTTTTTTTGCATTACACTGATATTGTCAAGCATGTTGAAATTCATCTAAAAAATAGATTGGATTGATTATATACAAAACTTTATGAGAAATTTAAGTTCTTTGGTTATTGCCAAATTTGCCGCAAGAAGTGTAGATTAGTTGAATATCAATCTGCATCTATATTATATTTGATTATTTTGATCCCAGATGAAGTGGATTGCTCAAGCTCCATGTAGACTTCATCTTCCTCCTCTTCACGAGATTAGAAGATCAAGAATATAGTCAAGTTTCTTGAAGAAACTAACATAAAATATGACAATATTATAGAATTTGACCCAAGTGATAATTGATCTGCATTTGTAGGAGAGACCGAATGTGCTATGGATGAATCAAATGAAATTCATTCACGATCCTTTTTTTATTTACCTGAATATTACATAGATAATGATAGTTATCTCACTGAACCTGACTTGTGCGATTTTTTTAATTATCACGAAGATGAAGTGTTATGTATTTTAGCCAAAACATTAGGTGAGTTTTCTGACATTCTTGATTTTGAGTATGATGACATTGTTCTTGGAGTAGATGATGAAATTGATGATGATACACTTTGTCCAGAAGAGTGCTTGCAACAGTCTTTGTCGAAGACCCATGAGCATAAAAAAAATATTCCCTCAAAGGACGAGTTCATTGCTTTCCAAACCCAACTTAGTTTTGGGCCTCGAAAAATATACCAACCAAATGAGTTAAGCTCGCAAAAGTGTTAGAGAATAGACCACCCTGAATTGATTGAAGCAGATATCGTTGAATGTGTGAGTTCTTTTATTTTTCATGCATGCAACAAGTTTTGCATATTGTTTATATTCATCATAAGAGCTAATATTCTAATTCAAGAGGTCGTTCTTATTGACGAATTTGCCATTCGACGAGGTGGCTTTTGAACCTACTCATGCAAATTTAACAAGGACAGCTACCTTGAAAATTATCTCAAAATTTTCAAAAACCATGAGATTTGTGTTGCCCATTCGAAGTTCAATGCTCAAGGCGAAACAATTATTATGGAAGTAAAGCATTGTCTCATTACTTAGGTGGTCATAAGTTCATTAAACCACATAAAATAATTTTTGTTAAACGCTCAATTGTACTAAAGATTTTAGGTTATGGACTCGAGAATATTATTTTCCGATCTGCTCATTTTGCTTTGTATGCAACTTACATAGAATTATGTCGAGAAAAGGAAAATGCATATTTTTTGGATCCATTTGCAAGAAGATAATTCCTCCACGACAACAAAATGCAACTGGTACTAGAAAAAGAAAAAGAAGATGGCAAGGAGACATAGATATATTAAATCAGTTGAAAATGTATTTTTTTTTCAAAACAAATTACAAATATATAGTACAATGTTGTGTTTGTCAATCTACCTCCCTTGATGTATAAATTTGCATGCCTTTCTGAACTTGATGTAATTTGTAGATTTTGTTTGATGTCATATTTATGCTCATCGATAGAACCATTGAAATAGCTGAAGAATATATCCGTGTCTACCATTAAGGCCACCATGTTGTGTGTGTTTTTATGAAATGCTGCTCTTGCTTGCCAATAAGATTTTTCCATCCCTTGTGATGACCATATACTCAAACTTCCATGATTCCTGCTAAGGATATGGAATGGTGTCGTAATATGTGCTGCAAAATATCAACAGATTTTATCAATTGGTAAACAGTTACTTCAAAAACCAAAATAAAATGATAAATTGATATCTGTTTTTAAATGCTTACCATGTAATGTGCGATATGATCCTCTCCTCATGCCACTTTAGTTGCATCCACAAACTCAACCCAACTTTTTTGGAGCAATTGCAAGTCATTGTTTGAAAATATTTCCTTTCGTAATATTTTAACCATATCGTCTAATTTTGTCCATACTTCAACTTTCATCACCCTTGTTGTTCCTTCTTGAACAAAGTCTTGAGTAGCAGCTATGATGTCTCTCCACCAACAGAATAACGTGTCTTAGATGGCTTTCCTAAACGGTTAGATAAAAATCTTCGCGCCTTTATTCCTCCAATGCTCGGCTTGCAAGGTACATTTCTTTTTTTTTTTTTCAGAAAGCTTAAGGTCCTTTTGTATTTTAACATGTCCTTTTTGGAGACCTGCTTTAGACAAAATATCTTCTAATCTAGAAATAGCCTCCTTGGACCCCGCACCCCACAACGTACAGACCGTGCTTTCACCTACCTAGGCAGCACTTTGCCTCATCCGTCCTACGTGCAGACAGCGCCAGGCTTGAACCGCGAGAACTGACCGTGCTTACACCTCAAGGGCAACACCTTGACTCATCAAGTCCCCCATTCTGCCGACCACCCCGACCGTGGACGCACCCGTGCTTACACTGTGGGCAGCACCTTGCACAATAGTTGTCTTGATGAACCCCAAACCGTGGCCATTTCCGTGAGATCCGCATAGCTGACCGGCCAGTCGACTCTGATACCACATGTAGCGCAGGCATCCCAAAGGGAGCTGGGAACCACGACTTAGCTTCCCAACCTTCAACTCTTGCCATCCAAACCCACTTGACATACAAGCAGCCAACTTGCCAACAATGATCAGACTTAACCAACTTGAAGTTCCGAAAACCAACATTGAGATCCAACCTGGCACCGTGCCAGATCGGGGGTCCCGATGTGGGTGACTTCCCTCCAAGCAAGCCGCCCGACATACATCCAACTTAACCAACTCGAAGCTTCGTACAAACTAGTAACATCCATTCCAAGGAAGCGGTCTGACTTACATCAGACTTAACCAACTGAAAGCTTCGTCACGAGCGCTAGAAGCCAACCTGGTGCCACGCCAGGCTGGACAGCCATAAACAGGTAACTTCCACCCAAGCAAGCCATCCAACTCAGCCAACAGGTTAGAGCCCATTCTCCAAGAGCTTAACCCATTCACGTTCATGCAAGGAACACTCAGAACCACAAGCCGCGACAGATATGGAGACAACGAGTTCTTGACCAAATGGTCCCGACAGCATACCGCTGGCGCCACGGACCGAATGGTCCCGACGGCATACCACTGGCATCCTGGGATACGACCCTCAACTATGTACCAAGTTAAAAATTTTGAAAGCGGCCTTACAACTGGCGCTTTTACCGAACACTGAAACCCAGAAGGTAATCAGAGTTAGTTTGAGGAAAATTCCACTTTATTGATAAATCTGAGAAGGTTACATTTCAAGTGTGTGACTGACCCTAGTCTCCGGGGCGCTGGCATGCCAAGGCGAGAGCCATGACAACATTCCAGCAAGGGAGGCTGAGACTTGGTTGGAGCTCGCCCTGAGTCGCAACCCGCACTCCCCTATAGTATTGGTGTGATTCGGCACCCCCCCTCATACCAAGCACTCTACCCAAGCTGGTAAAGCACGTTTTTCTCTCTCTAGGATTTTCTCTTTCTAGAAAGTCATTTTCTCTCTCTAGATTTTATTGATCCCCAGGCTTCCTTTAATCATGCCTAGATCGTGTGAGGTGATTGCACATCGATTTGAGCTCTCTGGACTCCGCTAGAACCGATCAAAGATTTTCAGCCATAGGAATTTGGCGCCGGCTAAATTCTGGTCACAGTGGCGCCGGGAGCGGCGTCGGCGCCATTGGCGCCGAGAGCAGCAGGGGCGCTGCTGGCGCCGGGGACATAGCTGGCGCCAGAAGTAAAGCTTGTAAAGGTAGCTTTACAACACTAACCCTCTCTAATGACTATCTGATAGCCTATATGTGTATATTAGCAATTTTTTTGGAAAAGAGATAGAATTTCTCTAGCTCCCTATTATTGATGCACATGTAGATATTCGAGTTTGTGTTTGATTAGAATATATATCGTTTTGTCATTTTTTTTGTGATAAACATCCTCAATAGTGATTGAAGGAGGATAAAAGTCCCATTTACTTAGACCTAAGTGTTTTGAGAAAATTGCTAAAAGGAAAGTCTCCATACCATAGAAAATCCAAAGGCAACACTTTTAATGCCAATCACATTGTTATTGTCTAGAGCTTGTAACTTTATGCAACTTTTGATTGACATTGACTAAATTTTGGTTGCCTTTTTGAAGTCATTCATGTTCTTATATTCAATACTTGGCGTTTCATTCAATGTTGATCAAAACATTATGATTGCATATATGAGACTCTAAATTGTGAGTTTTAAGCTTGTTGAAACTATATCATGATGATTAGGAAATTCGTAAATCTTGAATTTGTCGTTGGTCATGTTGGTGAATGAAAAATATGTTTTTTTTATGGATCATGAGTGGAATAGTCTAGCCATGCTTACATATATGAGACTCTAAATTGTGAGTTTTAAGATTCCTGAAGCTATATCATGATGATTATGAAATTCGTAAATCTTGAATTTGTCGTTGGTCATGTTGGTGAATGAAAAATATGTTTTTTTATGGATCATGAGTGGAATAGTCTAGCCATGCTTACATTTTGATGGTGATACACGTGGATGAAAATGTACTATACATTACAATATTGAGATGAAAATTTGACACGAGTCTTATGGGACCACAAGTTGTAAGCTAAATAAACACTATTTGAATTTTTTATATGGAAGGTTGAATATCATAGACATCTCAAACTCCAAGAGTCAACCAAGGATATTCACATATAGGTGGAGGTTAACCAAAGTAGGACTATGCCTTGTAATGTTCAAATCATAATATCTAAAATTGAATTGGTTGATTGGTACTATCGCTTCATCTTTTTTTTTTTTCTCTCGAAACAGATTAACCATAGATTAAAGACTTTTTACAAAAATACAAGTAATAATAAAAGAAAAACTCACAGAAGCCAAAGTTTCTCAACTTCCTTGAAAATAAGAAGGGGGGCGATGGCAATATCACCATCTTGAGCTAATCATATGTTGCAACATGTTGATCAAAGAGTAGATTTACTATTTATTCATGAATAGAACATGAGCAAGAAGACTTTCATAAGCTCAATCAATTTTTGGTCATCGTAAAATATTTGTAAACATATGCTAGTGGCACCATAATAGGTGCATAGTTGAGTAGGTTGACCTATTTATGGCACTTATATGCAAGAACTATCAAGTGAAGTGACCAAGTCATCATAGAATTCTATATGTCATTTTATATGCTATACTAGTAGCATACATGTAACAATATCCTCAAGTGGTTGAGTAATCGTTGACACTGTAGGGCTTATCCAATAATTTCATATAAAAATCAAGTGCGACAATCACATGAACCAAAAATGGGTGGTAGATGAGTTCCCAATCGTATGACCAAAGCAGTGTCACACAATCACATGACAAAAACAAAAGAAAAGGAGAAGCACTCCAACAAAGCTCATAAATTGGATTAGCACATAAAGGGATACTTACAAGTTTAATAAAATGTTGGGGCTTTGATAGGTATTAGAAATCTAGAAAGAGAAAAATATATGTGCATGTAATTATTATCATATATCTCTCCAATAATTAATGTCCACAACATCACTCTACTATTCATGGAACAAAATTGTATGATGGCATGCTTGTTTTAGATTTAGCTTAAAATTTGTATAGAGAAGTACTCTATACCAACCTCAATAAAAGCTTTTGTCTTTCATATCAAATTTTCCCTTAAGATTTAATTTATAACTTTCATTCAAAGTTTAGTTCTAAAAAACTCAAACTTATCTCTGTTTAGGGATTTGTAAAGATATCAACTAGTTGTATCATAATGCTATAACGAGTAACATTCACATTCTTTAAATGCATTTTTTCGTGTACGAAAAAATATTTTATTTCAATATGTTTTGTTCTAGCGTGAAAAACTAGATTTTTGGCTGGTTGTAGTTGAATGTCATTGATAATAGTTGTACTTTGTGTTTGTCTTATGCCAATCTCGCTATGGAACTATCATAGCCATACTACTTTGTGGGTTGTTAAATAAAGTGGTTGAGAGAAAGAATCGAACCTTGTGTGAAGGAGACAAAGCTATGCGGTTAAGTGCCAGTCTTCCTAAATCCTTTTGGGGTGAAGCTTTGATGTGTGCAAATTATCTTTGTAATAGGTGGCCAAGTGCACCATTGGATGGTCAAACACCTTTTGAAGCTCTTTTTGGTAGGAGGCCAAGCATCAAGTTTTTCAAAATCTTTGGATGTACTTGCTATGTCAACAATACACATGATGATAGGACTAAATTGGTGAAGGAAATATTCCAAAGGTTGATGTTGATGCTGATAATGAATCTAACATTCTTGGGGATGTGATGGTTCTTTGGATGGAGGTGATGTAGATGCTTCTACAAGTCAAAACCCGAGGAGGACATCAAGACAAAGGACAAAATCATCAATACTCACATATGATGAGAAGGGTAAGCAAGTTGTAGAAGGTACAAACTATGCTTTCCTAACTTCTTTTCATGACCCTACTTGTGTAGAGGATGCAAGGCAAAAGGAGGAGTGGATCCAAGCAATGGATCATGAGTATTAAGCTCTAATGAAGAACAACACTTGGAGGTTGGTGAAGCTTCCACAAGGCAAGAAGGCAATTGGATGCAAATGGGTCTTCAAGGGGAAGATAAATCAAGATGGATCTATCAACAAGTACAAGGAAAGGTTGTTGGCAAAAGGATATGCTCGATTTACTATGATGAGACCTTTGCATATGTGGCAAAGATGGTAGGCATTTGAATCATCATTTATCTTGCCATGATTTTTGATTGGGATCTATGGAAAATAGACGTTTCTAATGCTTTCTTGAATCAAAATCTTGATGAATAAATTTCCATGGAACAACTTGAGGCTACACATGTCAAGACAAGCCTAATATGTGGCACTTACTTCAAAGCATCATGTATGGAGGATCTACACTTAATCTTTATGAATTATTAGATTAGGACTTTTCAGGTGATCATATGGATAGGAATTCCATAAGTGGATATTTCATTTTCATTGGAGATGGAGCTATCTTTTGGATGTCAAAGAAACAAGCACATATCTCACTATCTTCCACCGAGGCCGAGTACAAAGCATTGACTACTTGCACCAAGGAAATGCTGTGGAGAAAATTTTTGCAACCTCCAAACATAACACGTCGGCGTGCTATATAAAATGAGAAAAAACTTTGCAACATTTTTAGTTTTGCAAAATTATTATTATTATTATTTTTGGCGGTCTCGTCTTGCACGCCGGCGTGTTATGTTTAAAGTTTGGAGGCAAAAAAATTTAATTTGAATTTTTACTTTGTGAGATTTTTAACTATGTAGCAAACCACATTCTTTATAATAAACATTGAAGTTGAAGTAGTTGTTGGATTTATTTCTTCTACTCTCCTAAATCTCATTTTAATCTGCCTCCATTCATGCTACATATTTACTCGCGTTGTCGTGCAGTCTGCATATTAACATGCAAATTCTCACAAGCGAAGAAAAGACGAAAGAATCACGACACTGCGTTCTTACACGTGTTCAGGTGACAACCAACATTTACCTCAGCAAAGGTTGACGTCGCACCCTTTTCACGCTCACCCCATGCAGCTGCGCTAACAAACTGCACAATGATTGCAGCCACCCACGATCTCTTACAGACAACACATCCACCCTGTACTTTCTTCATCTACACACCTGTAACATTATGTATATATATATATTGAATACCATTTGCGTATTCAGTTTGACGATTGAAGATGAGAAGAGGAGAGTGTATGTAAATTAGCATTAGAAGCTTATCAGAGATAGACGAAGTAGATGCTTTGGGCATTGATTCTTTATTGTCAGTAATAAGGTTTCATTCCTTTACAGATCGAATAAGCTTCGTAGAACATGCGATTTCATCCGCTATTGTCTTGTGTTCTACCGCATTATTGACATGTATAGTTGGTATACTTAAGCTGATAACAGTTCTTTGTTCTGCGTTCAGATCCGTGTTAATATTGCTATGCTTATTATTCATTCTGTCTGATCTTTCTAGTTGCTCATTTTGGTAATAGACGACTAACATTTAGTCTTGTCTCTCGCGTATCTTTCGCGACTAATTATCAGTAGAGCTCAGTCTAGCTCTTTGAAAATCATTCGCGACACATAATTTGTCTTGTTGTTTGCGACAAATATTCTTCTGGTGCTTCATTTATTAATGTTTGGCTGCGTAATCAAGAATGACCGTGATTTCCATCACTAACGTTTTGTTCGTTCTGATAGGCGTAGTCATGGTTACAATCATGGTTAACTAAGGTTTCTCTCGAGAAAAACCATGCCTTGGGAGAAATAAACTTTTGGGAGAAGAGAGAGTGGGGGCAAGAATTGAAAAGAAGAGCACCAACTACATTACACTATAGATTGAACAAACTAGAGAAAAAATAGATAGACGTCGTTATAACATTTCCATCAATTAGTAGTCACCATCTCTGAATGCTACATAAAATGCCTACATCTTTCGAGAGAAAAGAGAGATGGCAAGATTTGAAAAAAAAAAAACGGCAACCAAAATACATGGATTGAGAAGACTTAAGCGGCATGACAACATTTAAATCAAAGATCAGTCTCATTTTTCAAGTGGTACGTGAAATGATAAATTGGCATGTGAAATGTATAAAGGAACTGAGTATGTTTCATTTATTTATTTTTTGTTGAACTGATATTGGATCATAATCTACTTTTTCTTCTTACAATGAAAAAATTTCATCTCCATGTAGATCTTCTTGAAGAATATGCTCCTTTGATGAAAAGAGGTGTCAAAGCATCTTGCTTATCAATTGATGATTGTTTGCACTATAGGGCCGACGGGAAAACAAATCTGGACCTTTGGGTAGATGGGACATTATATCCTAAAGATCCATATTCCATGTAGCATCCCAAATTTTCTTCTGCTACACAATTGATATATTTTGTTTGTCATGGAAATAATGGTGTGCGAGGTTATTGTAAACGATTATAAGAATGCATTTTACATGGAAAGAGTCCATTGTTCAGAGGATGTAATTAGATGTATATCTTCAAATTGTACTCAAAAAGACAAGATTTTGCGAATAAAATTGCTAGAGACTCTGAGGTTTTCCAAAAAGAAAATGAAAATCTACAAAATAATAGTGAATTACTACAAAAAGCATAGAGAGTACAAGAAAAGACATTGATCAAATGAAAATCGAATTGAATAATGGTCGTTTTGCATACTCACAACTATTGAAAGATGTTGACTTGATAGGTAAAAAGGTAAAAACAAAAAAATGAAAGCGAGTGATCAACACAATTATTCGTTGACAACAAAAGCAACCGAGTCATTGATGACGAATAATTGAAACAGTCGGGTTAAGATAAAAATTGTGAATGCATTAATGATTGAAGTACAAAAAATACTTGACAATACCATAATTCTAGGAGCATGTGATTTTGCTGGAATAAGCAGAGATGCTTATGGCACCATATTTAAGATTATCAAACAGGCTTTGACGCTGGTTAGCATTAAAAATTTCTATTCCACGACCATTTCAAATAAAATGGGAGCGTGATTCATTGAATAGAGGAATTCAAAAGATTATAGGTGTTCCATTTCATATCGAGGAAGTATATCAATCAAAGGACAACAAATCCATGTCTTACAATCAGTCAAATAACTTGTTTGTAGATATGAATACGTTATTAAGATTTATTATACATTTCTATGATATTTCCACGGAAAAGGTAGATAGTAAGATAGTTTTGGTACTGAAATTGGATGAATAAGAACTTATTAAAGGACAAAAAATGGAGAGAGTGAGCATAATACTCATGAATGGAGCTCTTCAAAAGACAAGCGATCAAGGAGACTTCAACTTCAGTGTTCAGTCCGAGAATGACATATAGTGGTTAGCAGCCTTTGAGGTATGATATTTTAAAAACTAAGAAATACAGTATGTTACTTGGATTTGATATTGTTATCAATTGACTAGTTTTTTTGTCTATCCATTTTTTAGGTTTGATTCAAAGAGCTACTTCAAGCTAAGTGAGAGGGGCATTGCGGAGTACTCAATCTTTGCCTACCTTAAAGAGCCAAGATGGAAAAGTATCAAGATCAGGCTGGGACAAGGAGAGAAATCAAGGTGCAGAAGCAACAAGGCACGGAGTGGACCATAAAGTGGGCAATCAAACGATAAATCCTTTGGCTCAGGGAGCCTTGATACCTGTGTGGAACTGAACAAATCTGGAGCTCAAGAAAGCTCAACACAAAGTGCATCAAGGACAAATTAGGAGCTCAAAGGAGTTCCAAAGTCGATAGGGGCGAACATTTCAAAGAAAGGCCTCTGTCACCAATTAATAAGGTTTTTGGGTTTTACGAAAGCGATATCAAATCTACGCTTTTCCCAGACAAAGATATATTTTCAAGTTATGTAATCTTTCAGTACAAAGAGCTGAGCCTCCGACTTGTGGTGTGCCAGCTTCAATGTTAATAAAAAGTGGCCAGTAAATTGAGTATTGTACCAAGTAGCTTAAATGTATAGTTATTTTAATTGGGAGACACCTTTACTTTAATCTGACATTTGATGAGGACATCAGATTTTATAAAGGTGGGGTGGATGTTGTAAAGCTACTTCCGGCGTCAGCTATGTCCCCGGCGCCAGCAGTGCCCCTGCTGCTCCCGACGCCAACGGCACCGGCGCCGCTCCTGGTGCCACTGTGACCAGAATTCAACCGGCGCCAAATTCCTATGGCTGAAAATCTTTGATTGGTTCTAGCGGAATCCAGAGAGCACAGATCGATGTGCAATCACCTCACACGATCTAGACATGATTAAAGGAAGCCTGGAGATCAATAAAATCTAGAGAGAGAAAATGACTTTCTAGTGGTATGAGGGGGGGGGGGGTGCTGAATCACACCAATAGTATAGGGGAGTGCGGGTTGCGACTCAGGGCGAGCTCCAAACAAGTCTCAGCCTCCCTTGCTAGAATGTTGTCATGGCTCTCGCCTTGGCATGCTAGCGCCCCGGAGACTAGGGTCGGTCACACACTTGAAATGTAACCTTCTCAGATTTATCAATAAAGTGGGATTTTCCTCAAACTGACTCTGATTACCTTCTGGGTTTTAGTGTTCGGTAAAAGCGCCAGTTGTAAGGCCGCTTTCAAAATTTTTAACTTGGCACATAGCTGAGGGTCATATCCCGAGACGCCAGCGGTATGCCGTCGGGACCATTCGGTCCGTGGCGCCAGCGGTATGCTGTCGAGACCATTTGGTCCAGGAACTGGTTGTCTCCATATCTGTCGCGGCTTGTGGTTCTGAGTGTTCCTTGCATGAACGTGAATGGGTTAAGCTCTTGGGGAATGGGCTCTAACCTGTCGGCTGAGTTGGATGGCTTGCTTGGGTGGAAGTTACCTGTTTATGGCTATCCAGTCTGGCATGGCGCCAGGTTGGCTTCCAGCGCTCGTGACGAAGCTTTCAGTTGGTTAAGTCTGATGTAAGTCAGACCGCTTGCTTGGAATGGATGTTACTCATTTGTGAAGCTTCGAGTTGGTTACGTTTGATGTATGTCGGGCGGCTTGCTTGGAGGGAAGTCACCCACATCGGGACCCCCAATTTGGCACGGCGCCAGGTTGGATCTCAATGTTGGTTTTCGGAACTTCAAGTTGGTTAAGTCTGGTCGTTGTTGGCGAGTTGGCTGCTTGTATGTCAAGTGGGTTTGGATGGCAAGAGTTGAATGCTGGGAAGCTAAGTCGTGGTTCCCGGCTCCCTTTGGGATGCCTGCGCTATAGTTAGTAGGAAACAACCTTTAGACAATGTAGTGAATAAAAAAACTCCATGAATAGACAATGTTGCTCGTTGTTCCTTGCAAACCCACTGTGATGTAATAAATCAAGACATAGGCCATAAACCAAGCATTTCTTTTTTAGCCCTTTCTATTAAATCACACAAGGTCTCATTAAGTCGGTGCCCAAAGTGTCTACTTCTAAGACTATGAAGGAACTTTACTCCTCACTATGATAAACATAGCTTCTAATGTTTCATCCACAATTTTGAAAATGTGTTATCCCATTATGTCGAATGTCATATCATAGTATTGACTTGGGCTTATTAAGGGGATAAATATTGACATAATCCTTGCCAATATTGTGAGTTTTGAGGTCTCTACTAGCATATGAAAGAATCAATAACTGGATTACATCTGAACAAATTTGACAAATGAAGCTAAGAATACATGTATAAGCTACAACAAGAGCATCTATCTCCTAGAAGATAGAATCATCAAAGGTTGTCACCAATAATATTTATTGATGAAGCCTATTGCAATTTTGTGGAGGAGCCAACCATCGCAAAAGAAGGGTGCAATGGATTTTCAACATCAAATAAAAAACTGATGGAAAGACTAACAGGTGGAAAGCTCATATTCCTAACATTGACTTCATAAAAAAATTTAGTCTCATAGTATCAGACTTCTTTTAGCATTTGTAACTGCAACAAAGCTTGAAGTTCATCCAAGAATGTTCAAACAACATTTTTAAGTGATCTTATTGAAGAAGATATATCCTTCAAGTTCATGACCTTCTGGTTGAGGGCAAAGGGCATTAAGTATGCAAACTTCATTAAGCTCTTTATGGGCTTAAGTAGTCATCACGAGCATGGTTTCAAAGGATCAACATATTTCTTATTAAACATGATTTTATACCTAGTTCGATCAACTCTATTGCTTACTTCAAGGCAAGAGCACCATCTTTCATTATCATCACTTTCTGTGATGATAATTTATTTTTCAATAATAGTATTTCATTATTGAATGACACTAAAGCTATTTTGTCAAATGAGTTTGACATGACATATTTAGTGGAAGTTCATTTTTGCCTTGAGATACAAATATTTAGAGATCAAAACAACATACAAACTCAGTTAGCAAAAGTATATTCAAAACTTGTTGAAGAAGCATAATATGGAAAACTGCAAAGTAGCAAATTTTCCGATGAATCTAGATTTGAAATTCTCCATCTGCTCCACAGTCTCAAATAGAAGTGCAACAAATGGAGAGGCATAGTTATCATTTAGTTATTGGCTCATTACTATAAGCTATAATATGTTGACTTGGCATAGCATTTTTAGTTTTTATTTTAAGCCAATGCATGTCAAACTCTAATTTTATACATTGAAAATCTTAATTAAGAGTCTTATGATAGTTACAATCAACCAAGAAATTATGTACATATTATGGAGGCAGCTCAACTATCAACAATCAATTTTTTTTTGAAGGCGATGTAGATTGGGCTAGAGATGTTGACACTTAGAGCTCAACTTCAAGTTATGCTTTTCTTTTAGAAAATATGGTCCTATTGTTGAGGGTATTACACTGTAAATAAATAAATTAGCCGGAAATAGTTGGAGGGATGTGGCATCCTGCGTGGGTAAGCCCATGGCCCAATGAGCACTTGTAAATAAATAATTATGGACATAAACTTGACTTTGGGCCACGTAATTAAAAATAATATTAGAAGGCCAAAGTTAAGCTTAAACTTTAGTTTCTAAGTTTGTATAGTAGTCA
Source organism: Diphasiastrum complanatum (assembly GCA_029204225.1). Classification (NCBI taxonomy): domain Eukaryota; kingdom Viridiplantae; phylum Streptophyta; class Lycopodiopsida; order Lycopodiales; family Lycopodiaceae; genus Diphasiastrum; species Diphasiastrum complanatum. The sequence goes on along the minus strand of CM055100.1, from coordinate 61,236,072 downwards.
AAGGTCAAATGGTGTTAGGTGGGGTGTGCTTCTTTCAATAGGAAGCATGGGCAAGAGCCACCCCAAAGATAAAAAGACACGATTTGTAACCATCTTCCATGCTTAATGAGAAAGAGGAGACTCTACCATTTTGGAGAGCAAGTATCCTCATTTGCTATTCAATCATTGCTAATGCTATTGTCTTGCTTTCTATTAATAGTTCTCTATTTTTCATTGTTTTTGGTTTCATTAGTTAAAGCTTTTCCATTAGCATGCATAATGAGCAAGTGATCTAACCTCCATCTCTCTCTCTCTCTCTCTCTCTCTCTCTCTCTCTCTCTCTCTCTCTCTCTCTCTCTCTCTCTCTCTCTCTCTCTCTCTCTCTCTCTCTCTCTCTCTCTCTCTCTCTCTCTCTCATGGTTTGTGGATGTGTTTAGTGTTAGAGTGAAGTAGTGTTAGAAGAAAGTAGAAGGCATCTAAATCTTGCAACTTGGCTTAGTTAGGATCCTATCTTAGTGTTCTAACCCTTTTGATAGGCGGAGGGCTACTCACCACCTACTTGCTACACCCTACAGTGGCGTCGTTGTCGGGGATAGGAATCACTAACTAGTTATAGTTGCATTCTTAGTTGCTTTTGCTTTTTTAGCTTGTTTTGAGTGGATTTTGGGGTAGATTTAGCTAGTTTTTTGTGCTTCCTTGTGCTTGGACTATTCAAAGCTAGCGAAGGAGGTGTGGAAGGGTAGTGGAGACCCAAAACAGTCTCTAAGGGCTTGGCATCCAAGGAAAAGCCTTGAAAAACCATAAAAATTGCTCAAATCTATTTTTGGAGGGAAAGAGTGGCCAGAAACCACTCCAGTCCTTAATTTTCAAAATCCCCTTGGAACTAACCTTTGCATGACTGGCAGCAGCTCCAGGGTACTGTCCTAGACCTACATAGAAGCCTCCGAGGATTACTTCCCAACATATTGCAAAAAAAACAAATAAAAACCATTAAAAATTCAAAAACCTTTTGAAAAATCAAAAAAAAAATTCAAATCTTCATAAGAACCCTCGTAGAGCCCTTTGAAGTTCCATCTCAATGAGACAAGGACATAGAGAAGGCTACAAAGGTTAATTCCCAGAGAAAGTGCCCATGCGAAGGTTCCCAAGTGGAAAAAGATGGGAAAAGAGCTGTGAACCCTTGCAGACAGTAAATTTTTGAGTTCTATTGGTAGGTAAGCTTCGTAGAAAATTCTAAAGTTCCATCTCAGTGAGACAAGGACACAGAAGAGCTTGCGAGAGTTAGTTTGATCCCAGTGAGCCAAAAAGTGGATTTAAGTGCCTAAAAATCAACAAAATCAGAAGATCCAAAGAATCCTCACATAACTAACCTTCACAGACCATCCCATTATCTTCAAAATGTCATTTTACATCAGTTATGAGGTCTGTAGAGTTAGTATCAGATATTGGTGAAGATCAGATACCAGATCCAACTCCAGTGAAGCTTGCGAGAGTTACTTCCAATATTTTTGAGAAAATCAAGGCTTTTTGACTGAAAAATAGTGAAAGAATCCTTGCACAAGCCAACCCTCGCATGAGTAACCTTCAAAAATAGGATCAATAGTTAGATCCGCACCAGATCTAGCTATTGTGAAAATCTCAGGCTAATCAGAACAAGGATCAGAAAGTTATCAAGAAAAAACCACCGTAAGAGGCCTAAACCCACACTATCGGCCAACCAAATTGATCAGGTCCCTTAAGATACAGATTGAATTCTACTGAATCAGCAAGATCTAACATCCTTGGACCTTACAACTGAATGAATCTGAGATTTGGATGATCAGTAGTCAGAAGAATAGCGATATTGGCTCTTCAACCTATCGAAAAAAGAGAAAACCACTTAGGAAGAGGTTAATGTGGCTCTCATTACGTGCTTTAAGCCAAGAAAGTTTCTGGAAGTTCCTTTTCTCTTGTTGAGCAAGGTCAAAATGGGAAAAAGAGAAAGGGTCAAGGACTACATACAACGGGTCAAGCACTTAAGATCCGAATGCAATGTAGCCCTAACTCCGGATCATGCGGTCATTATGTGGTCCGTTATGGGGCTACCACAAAGTATCAGAAGAAAACTTAAAAGACAGGAGCAATACGCTACATTGTAAGAAGCGATGGAAGATGTCATCAGGGTAGAAGATGAGAGTTCAGACGAATAATCATATCTGACCGCCCACAATCTGACTCTCTCGGTAGCATCATCATCCAATGCATTCAATATATCAACAGAGCTCTTGATGGAACAAATGATGACATTACACAAGCAGCAGATGGAACAACTGACGACACAGTTTGACCAGAAACTGAAGGCCTTGTAGGGAGTTGTAGGTGTCCAGTTTTGAAGAAAAATCTCAAACTGACACAAAGGTTTTGCCATCTGTGTAACACATTGTCGCACGAAACGACATTTTGCCCATTCAACCCTAGGATCATACAACAAAAGAGAAATCAATATCATACCTCTTATCCTTACCATCAGAGAGCACCGAATGTGGCACCGTGGTATGGCATGCCAAACAACCAATAGCGCATGGCCTTACCTACACCACCAGGGCCAGCTAACAACCAAGTGGCTCATGTAAATTTAGTTGCAGTAGAACAAGAACCACCAACCCAACCTGAGTAGCAATAGTGGTACGGTCCAAAGGAGGCATTTGTCGATCCGACAATCAACGAATATTATGCGACCTACGCTACGCAGCCTCAACATCAAGGAGGTAGGATATATGGTTGTTATGGATGCCATGAAGGCCACCGAATTGCAGAATGTCCATATGAAGGACAAGATACAGCTTTTTCTCAAGAATGCGGATACGGGTAGTCCTACAAGAATTGCCCAATTAAACCTAGAGAGGCAGAATCTTGGGGACCTTTGCAAAGCATCAAAATATCAGAACCAACCTTCATAGATACCATTTTTGGACTCAGGGCAGTGAAATTACCCTATTTACATAGTCATATCTTGAAAATCAAATATATAAAAAAGTGGTGTGAGAGTTCACTTCTTGAGAGAGTTTCAACCCTCGCAACACCTGCTGAACCCTCGTAGAACCCTCTCAAAGCAGTCAAATCACCTACTGAACCCTCGTAGAACCCTCTCAGGGCAGTCAAGTAACCTACTGAACCTTCGCAGACTTTTTTGGGGTCTTATAATTTTGTGAAGAAGGTCCCTACCAATTCTGGTAAAAAACTGAACTGGGCAAAGTGCACTTCTCCTGATACGTGCTCAATTTCTCTTCTATATAAGGGAGAAATTCGATTCATTTGGCACTTTATACAACGAAGCTTTGTCGAGATTTTTCATGAAATTTCAAACTGCTCTGATTGCGACCAAACTGATGTTGGGGATGACTCTGATGAATTATCAGCTCTGATACCACTCTATGGAAAAACTTCTTAAACGAAGTCCCAACCATCATGAGAAAGACAATGAATAATATGAAGAACAGTGATAACTGTGTTAAGGAGGATTGTGGATTACTTAGAGAACAGACATTAGAAAATTGTTCAGTTTGTGTTGAATACGATTATCAGTGTAGGATTCTTAGGCTACCATGAAGAGAGATTGTAGAAACAATTAGGTGTCTGTGACAGCCATGCAATTCTTTGATATTGATATTCTGATACAAAGAAATGTAAGTACAATTAGGGGTCAAAAGACAACCATACATTTCTCTATTATGATACTATCTCAAGGGAAGAGTGAGAGTTAATGAACATTCAACAAGAATGCAAAGAGATGGAACAATAGCAATTTTGTATACTAAACTTGTAGTAACAATGATCAGATCACAATACAATTGCGCTGATAAGCACATGATCCTACTTCCAGAAACAAAACAATAGCTATCGCTCTGAATATTTTATTTCTCTCTCTCTCTCATCACCAAGTCCGAGGAGTCAGTTGCTGTGAAGACACGTTTTGGTCATTTGATCTCTGATGGAGTATCTTCATGCATCTTCACTTACTTCTCTAGTCGCTCATTTACTTATAGTAGCTGGTAGATCTTGTGTTATTCTAACTTTACAATTACAAGATAGTTTAACAGTTGTTCAATTGACTAATTAGGATAGTCGTTATTGGAGCATGGAGATGTAGACAGTAATGCTTCTTAGCCTGAATGTACTTTAATACTCTTTACAGAGACTTCTAATATTGTAGGCTTGGATTGGACATGTATTGAGACAATGTGCTTACCGTACATGCTAGATCAGGTCATGTACAGATCATAGAATACATTACAAATCCTATGACAGACTGATAAAGATACCTGCACATTTTTTGCTGATTTGCTTGAGTTCTAGGGCACATATCTTTGGACAGCTTCAATCCTAGATCCATAGGTGTGTTAATGGGTTTGCAGTCCGCCGTGCCATATCTACATAGTACATTGATTAGATAGGACTCTTGGCTTATAGTGATCCTTTTGCTTGCATGATCTCTATTGATCTCCATAACGAGTAGGTAATGAACTGGGTCTAAATCAGTCAACTCAAATTCTGATGACAACAAAGATTTAGCTTCATGCAGTAATTGATTTGACTTGCTGATGATTAAAGAATCACCAACATACAATGCTATAATAACATAGCTTGACCCTTTACGCTTGAGATACACATTAGAGTCTGCGGAGCAAGAAGTGAAATTATGTTGCAACAAGAAGTGGTTGATTCTTTCATACCAGGCCCAGGGAGCTTGCTTGAGGCCATATAGTGCCTCGTGCAATTTTCATACCAAATGCTTTTGGCCTTGAAGGACGTAACTTTTTGGTTGGTAAATGAAAATGTCTTCTTGTATATATTTGTGAAGGAGCGTTGTTTGGACATCCATCTGGTGAATGTCTAGATCTTCTGCAGTAGCTATAGCCAACAAGGTGCGAATAGACTGATGTTTTACCACTGGACTAAAGGTGTCAATGTAATTTATTTCATATACTTGCTCAAATACTTTGACCTCTAAGGGAGGTTTCCATTTGGATATTGATCCATATGGCTTAAGCCCTGATGGATGAAACGATCAGGTTGTTGTTGTTGACGTGTAGATCTTCGGACTGCAAGTGCTTGAGTTTATGTCTCTCCTGGGTAAATGACTGAGATAGCTTCATCTTGTGGTTGAACAGTCGTGGGTCTGAGCCCATCGATGGTGAATGGAGTTGTTGGAACAAACTCTTGCATTTGAATGTTCGTAGGTCAGTGCCTATCGATGGAGAATGGAGTTGTTGTGACAGACTCCTGCATTTGTTTCTTTCACTTGAAATCATGAAACTTGTCTTCAAGGAAGACAACATCACAACTGACTAAGATCTGACATGTGTCAACATTATAGATACGATATGCCTTGTGTGACATTGAATAGTTGATAAAGATATACTTATAACTTACTAGGTCTAACTTTTTTCTCAAATCAGACGGAATTTGAGCATAACAGAGACATCTGAATATACGTAAATGTTTCAGACTTGGTTTGTAGCCGTAGTAGGCTTCAAAGGGTGTCTTGGAGTCAACTGCCTTCATGATGGAATAATTTTGCAGATAGCAGGCTGTAGAGATTGCTTCAGCTCAAAATTTCTGGGGTAATTGAGCATTGACAATCACGGATTGTGCAGCTTCCAACAATGTATGATTCTTTCGCTCAACTATGCCATTATGTTGTGGAGTGTAGCTGGCTGTGAATTGATGGTGCATGCTGCATGATGATAGGTAGTATGCCATTTCATTTTATCGGAGGATGATACAATGTCATAGACGCCTCCAGATATTGTTCCAGTCAGATCAACCCTTGGCTCTAGTGGACGTTTTCCAGCCTATCCAACCGGCTTGGTTGTTTCTCGACCAACAAAAATTTTGTCTTCTGGGTGGCGTCGTTTCGATGTAACTTTTTGTCGTGCTTGTTTTCTACCTCCAGATAGAGTTGAGCTAAGGATGGTGTCGGTTCTGTCTCAGAGAATAATACCACTTCTATTCCTCTCAGCTCGCTGACTACGGTCGTGGCAATTTTAGCTTCTCCTCATTGTTTCTTCACGTTCTCGCATCAAAAACACGATAGGTGCCCTTCTATAAAATTTCTAGAAGGCACCCTTCTAGAAATTTTTTTGACATGCCTTCTAGAAAATTTCTAGAAGGCCAGGTGCAGTACTCTCCCCGTGAATCAGACCAAATGGTCATAATTCTCTTACCAGTTTAATTCTCAGCAAAATACTTGAACTCCTTGAGGCAATTGAATGCTTCTAACTTGTTCCTTATGAACATAATTCTGGTGAACCAGGACTAGTCATCAATGAATGTGATAAAAAATAGAGCTTGACCCAAAGAGGGTACGCTCATGGGACCACATAAGTCACTGTGAATCAATGACAAAATGGACTTCGCTCTCCTGGCTTGTCCTCTTGAAGATTTTGTTCAGGTTGTTTTCCTAGTAAACAATTTTCACAGACAATCTGATTAGTTGTAGAAGCAGCACTGATATTCATATCCTTGACCAATTTGTTATGATGCATGTACAAGATTGAACGCATGTTTAAGTGACCCAATCTTTGATGCCAAACATGAGCATCAGAGTTACTCACCGAAAGTGCATAATCGTGTTTCAAGATATACAAAATTTCTTCTCTGTGTGCAAAGAGGATTTCATTAGAATTCCCATCAAAAATAGTACATCAACCAGCAGTAAACAAATCTCTATAGCCTTGATCAGTGATCTTGCTAATAGACAATAAGTTCTTTGTTAAATTGGGTACATAAACTACATCATCTAACTGCCTAGTGATGCCGTCAAGGAACTGAAGTCGGACAATGCCTTGGCCTTCAACTTCGTGGGAGCTTGAGTCGCCAAAGAAAATATACTTTGAGTTTGTTGCTGTGAGAGTAAAGAAAAGGTTCTTACATGATGTCATGCATTGTGAAGCACCTGATTCAAGATACCATTGATAGACATCTCTACTTGAATGTTCTTATACCATTAGTGCCTTATCGTCCTCTTGGGAATTTCTAACAGAGTCAGAAGCTGTTTCTTGGTGCCACTGCATCTTCTTCCTCGCTTTATTGTGTTTGAGGATGCGACAATCATTTATGTCGTGATTGGATCTTTTGCAATACCTACAAAAGAGTTTGGTCTTTGGTGGTTGTTGTTGACGACTGTGCTGCTGCTGTGATTGTTGTGTTGAATATGGCTGCTATGCCTTCGTCTTCTTGTCCTTGAAGTTCTTCTTCTTGGACTGTTGCTTATTAGAGTACAATGCCATTGACTTGGTACTCATTGTGGATAAGCTCTCTCTTGACCTCTTCCTACAATAGACTTGTTGTCAGCTTTTGGAGAGACAATGTAGGAGTATTGCTTAAAATTAATACTAGGTTGTCATAGGAGGATGGAAGACTGGCAAGAAGTGACATTGTTGAGTCTTCTTCTGAAATAGGTGAACCTATAGCAGCAAGTTGATTGAGCAATTGTTTCTCAGGCGATCGGTGACTGAGATGCCTTCATTCATCTTGAGTGTGAGGACCTTCTTCCTCAAAAAGAGACATCTGAAGTCTTGTAGATACCTATAAGGATATCCCACGCTTCTTTGGAGGTGGTATTGTTTGATACATGGGCAATATGAGTGTCCTTCAGACTTAAGGATATAATGACAAGTGCTTTGCCATCTTTTGCTTCCCATGTTGGAAGTAGTTTTGGTTCTGCTAGTTTGACAATAGAACCGTTGATGTATTCCCATAGCTCCTTCTCGATTAAGATCATCCTCATTTTGAATTTCCACATGTGGAAATCATCTTCGTTGAACTTGTTGATCAAATGGATCTCTGAGGTTGAACCTCCCATTGTAATCGAATATCAAAGATTGAACACAAACAAAATATGAACTAGTTATGAAAAACAAGAACGTATAAGTTCCTTTGTATGTCCTAGACTCTATAATCCAAAACCTACTCTGATACCAACTAATATTGGGGATGGCTCTGATGAATTATTAGCTCTGATACCACTCTGTGGGGAAATTTTTTAAACAAAGTCCCAACCAACATGACAAAGACAATGAATACTATGAAGAACAATGATAACTGTATTAAGGAGGATCGTGGATTACTTAGAGAACAGAGATTGAAGAACTGTTCAGTTTGCGTTGAATACGATTATTAGTGTAGGAGTCTTAGACTACCATGAAGAGAGATTGTAGAAACAATTAGGCGTCTGTGATAGCCATGCAATTCTCTGATATTGATATTCTGATACAAAGAAATGTAAGTATAATTAGTCGGCAAAAGACAACCATACATTTCTCTGTTATGATACTATCTCAAGGGAAGAGTGAGAGTTAATAAAAATTCAACAAGAATGCAAAGAGATGGAACAATAGCGATTCTGTATGTTAAAGTTGTAGTAACAACGATCAGATTACAATACAATTGCGCTGATAAATGTGTGATCCTACTTACAGAAACAAAACAATAGCTATCACTCTGAATGTTTTATCTCTCTTTTTATAATCACCAACTCTGAGGAGTCAACTACTATGAAGACCCGTTTTGTTCGTTTGTGTTGGATTATTCTATTTACTGATTCTCTGCTCTAGAGAATCAGTGTGCTTTTCCTTACTTTTGTCTTCTTGTTTACAGATGTTTTCTGCTTGTTACCAAGCTTCTTGGGCAGTTCCTTGAATGTTAACATTTTGTTCAATGCATGTCTCATGTAGAAGGGAAGTAACAACGTTTCTAAGTTTCCTACCTGTCAAAGGACACTAAGATAGGTCGCTCTTGCACTGGAAGCACATGCATAAATAGCCAACCATGCATGCCATTGTGTTCAACCAAGAAATCGACATATAAATCAATTGAACAAGCATAAAAATCCTACTTTAATGCTGCAAATCAAAATGGACAGATCCTATCAATCTAAACTGAGCTGCCATACATTCCACGAAACAAGAAACAAGAAACTAAAGACTAAACAACATTTTGAAAATCCAAGGATCAAGAAACACTCATTTCTTGATTCTTGGACAGACCAAGAACGTCAAGAACTAGATTGTAAGAGGATATGCAAAATTTGCACCACAAATCTAGCCTATTTAGTTTACCTGAATGTTGAAACCTACATTAATCTACAAAGCAAGAAAGCTAATCCACAACCAGCCACAAAGGCAATGGAAGGGCAAGATCATTAATGCATTACTCAAGAAACAAGAATGATCAAGGAGCTCAAGAATGCATCAAAACTCATGGAAGATCTTCTCATTTCAGCATGGAGTAGATACATTTACAAAAGCTTCTCTTCTACAAAGGGTGATTCTCTTAAATAAACAAGAGAGCTCTTTAGGTGGCATCCTAGTGGCATTTCCACATTGCACTACAAGTGGAATAATGCACTCCACGAGAGATCACCATCAAAAGGTGGCTCACTCTACTTTCTTTAAGAGGGGTCTACTTGCATTTATTACATTAGCCTAGAAATACTAGTTTCTACATGGTCAGGATTGTCGAATTCTCAAAGTGAATAATGCAGCTAAGCAACCTCATCAACAAGCAAATACAGTTACAACATCTCTTGAAGTCAAAATGGATGAAGGCGTTTTTATGGTCAAAGACAAATATGCGAATTCGGACGATTTATGGTTTCTGGATTCTGGAGCTACTCAACATATGACCAATGATTGTGAGATTTTTCATTCCTATATGCCTTACAATACAAAGAAGTATGTTCATCTTGGTGATAATAGCACTCACACTATCGAAGGTGAAGGTACTGTAAGATTAAAGTTCTAGCATAATCAGTTCAAACTACTGTCAAAAGTCTTGTATGTTCCTAAAGTCTCTACAAATTTGTTATCAATAAGTAGAATTACAGATTTGGGTCATAGGATGGAGTTTGAGTCTGATCAATGCAGAATTATCGATAGGAGCAATAAGATCCTTGCACTTGGCAAGAGGCATGGATACTTATATAGATTGGCACATTGTTATTATGATTCTAGTTAAGCCTTGAAAATCTCTGTTCATTTCAATACAACATTACTATGGCATCATCAGTTAGGACACTTGAATTATGCATCTATTTCAGACATGTCTAGACAATCCCTAGCACTTGATCTCGACTATCCTTCTAGCAAAGTCGATCTCCCTGTTTGCCATAGCTGCATCCTTTGAAAGTAGACTAGGATTCCTTTTAGATTGAGTCATATGCATGCATCAAAAGGTCTATTAGATGTTGTTCATTCAAATATATGTGGACCTATGCAAACTCCATCATTACTAGATGCAAAGTATTTCATTACCTCTATTGACGAATTCTCTAGAAGAACAGCTATTTACTTCATCAAGCAGAAATCAGAAGCTTTTATCAAGTTCAGACAATTCAAAGGGCATGCAAAAAATCAAACTGGCAAACGAATCAAAGCACTGAGGTCTGACAACGGGGGAGAATATATCTCCACCAAATTCAAGGAGTACTGTCTCAACAACGGCATTGAGCAACGATACATTACCTCCTATTCACCTCAGTCAAATGGTCTTGTTGAGAGAAAGAACAGAAGCTTAGTCGAATTGGCAAAGTGCATGTTATCACATGCGACACTTCCAAAGTCCTTCTAGGATGAAGCCGTTTCAACAACAACCTATATTCAGAATAGATGTCCTACTAAAGGTCTCTAAGATAAAACACCATTCGAAATTTGGACAGGTACCAAACCTTCTCTATCAAACTTACGAGCTTTTGGATGTACTACTTATGCGTAGATTCCTCATGATCTCAAGAAAAAGCTCGACTTCTACAGTATCAAATATATTTTCATCAGCTACACTACTTCAGATCAAGCCTACAAGCTATTCGATCCCATCGAGTCGAAGATATTTGTTAGTCGGGATGTCATCTTCATCAAAGATTAGTTCGACCTCAAGGGAAAAGGCAAAGTCCATATAGCTGACTCTTCGATTTCATCCAACATATTGAACTTCGAGATTCCTCAATCGACTATTCATATTGAAGGTCCAAGCTCATCCACTTTCGACTAACAACATATCAACGACGAATCCACAGATGATGATATTGCAATTCAACAACTACAGCATGATGAAAATGATCAATTTCTTCTATTCTCCAAAAGATTATCAAGAACTAGCAGACCATTTATCAGGTATATCAATGAGTCTGCAGCATATCTTGTTCACAAACCGACGACTGTCGAAGAGGCACTCAGTCAGCCTGATTCTGATCTCTAAAAAGAAGCTATGGATAAAGAGTATTCATCTCTTATCAAAAACCAGACATGGACGATTGTCAAATTACCTGCTAGCAGAAACGTAGTTGATTGCAAATAGATTTTCAAAGTCAAGTACAAAGCAGATGGAAGCATCGACAGAACAAAACCTCAACTTGTTGCCAGAGGATTTTCTTAGATATACAACATCGATTATACTGAGACCTTTAGTCTAGTAGTCAAGCATCCTTCTATATGACTTTTATTATCATTTGTCGCTGCAGCAGATTTGGAAATACATCAAATGTATGTACAAATAACATATCTCAATGGAATTATCGAAAAAGACATTTACATGCTGCAACTCAAAGGTTATAATATCAAAGGAAAACACAATCATGTATGCAAACTCCATACGACACTTTATGGCTTGAAGCAATCTGCTCGAGCATGGTTTCAAAAGATCAATACTTTTCTTGTTGATCACGGCTAGACACCAAGCTCTTCATATTCGAATGTTTACTTCAAGACAATGCAACAGTCTTTTATCATTATCACTTTATACGTGGACGACACATTGCTCTTTGACAACAGTATTGATCTGATAAAAGAAGACAAGACAATGCTATCTTCTGAATTCAACATGACCGATCTGGGCGAAGCTCATTTCTGCCTTGGTATTCAAATCCACAGAGACAAAAATCAGAAGTTGCTCTACATTACTCAGTAGAGACCCAAATGTAGAAGTTAGAACCATTGAACTTGTCAATGACTCTAGCTTCACTGAGTGATGAAGATGTGGAGCTACCTATATGAGACATGATAACAGTATACAAATAGAACAAACTTAATCTCTTGGTTTATTTGAGGTACGCTCTGATACCAATATGATGGGACAAGGGAGATAGAAGAATGCGAACGGAGAAGAGAGCAAAAATATTGCGGAATAGCTCTCCTGTTCTAATTGGCTGCTAAATGCAAAAACAGTCTAATAGACAGCTTATGCTAAATGTAATCACAACTTTAAGTGTTCTGATTGCCCAACAGGATCTTAAAAACTAATTCATATTCTAAAAACAAGAGTACAGTCCACCGAAGAGATTAGAGATGGTTTGTGTCTGGCACTACTGAAATCAGATTCAATGTAAAGTATAGTTTTGAAATAAATCGAAGAGCGGTGTGATATTGCGAGTTCCTCAGGCTTCAAAGACAACCATCGTCTGATCAAAAATTGAGGAGTCGTAGACATTCGTGTTCTGATCAGAGTGAGTAAACAAGCGTGATCAAACAACAATGAAAGTGCATTCAATCACAACAAGCATTCATCTACGTCGTACACAGATAAAAACATGCTGCTGCTATATTACACTGAAGCACACTACATAGCAATTACAACCAAAAATTGACGGCGTAATTGGGAGGCTCAAATAATGTGTCTCATGGACGGAGCAACCGCTAATATGTGCTTGGACAATCTATTTATAGATTTCATCCGTGTATTAATTACATTGAATGCTTGTCACCTAATTAGGAAAGTCGTTGTACTTGGAAGTATATGGCTTTTGTGACAACTGTACACAATATGTACGATCAATAATTCAGCGTCGTCGACATGGATGAGGACATCGCTGAAACGTTCCTCGTTTATTTTAGACGACCTTCGGAATTTTTCTCTCTCTTCGTATTTTTCACAAAAAGCTGAAGGTGCCCTCAAAAAGACGATGATGTCCTTAAAACAATTTAACGTATGAAAATAGATGACCTTCGAAATTTTTTTCTCTTTTTGTATTTTTCGCAAGAAGTTGAAGATGTGTTAAAAACAGTTAAACTTTTGAACTATGCAAGTTTTCACATTTTGGAAAAATGCAAAAAAGTCGAAGCTGTTGAAAACATAGTGTAATTCTACAGACTGTTGAAAAAGTAATGTATTTCTGCAGACTTGTTCTAAATGCAAGTTTTGTGGAAGTCCTTGAAGATGGCCAAGTCTCAAATGAATTCAAGTTATTAAACTTAACATCTGAACTTTGAAATTATGACAGGATTGGTTACCCTTTGCTGGAGATCAACCGGAAGCCCGTTGTAGATGTTCTTCAAATATATTGGCTATCTAAGTTTGTGATTCCTACAGGTATCAGATGAGCAGACGTAGAACCAAAGTCGGTTTCACCTGACCCTAGATCATTGATCAATAAACATGCATAAAGAATTATGAAATAGAAATTAGTCATTCACCAAGGAGGCAACTATGGGCTTAATTTCCAAGACTAATTCTGTCATTCAATCTGTTGCCTATCCGCTCAACAACTTCCTAGTTGTTTCCAGTTTACGCAAGGATCGCATCCAATCTAACCTTCTCAGCCAAATCGTGGAATCCTATAAGGAATTCCATGGCCTCTCTGTAGTACTCTACGACTACTTCACCTTTGTCCTCACGGAACTAAGGCAGGCCATTAAACCCAACTCGTGCGACCGAATAGCCACCGAGCCCATTCTGTGTAACCTTGCATGTACCCTTCTCGAACAGAAGCTTCAAGATTTTCAACGTTCTAGCATCCTTTCCACCGTCATCTCGTACGCTAACCTCTATCCCCCTTCCACTACTACTACCTCCACTCACTCAGCTGCAACTAGTACATCGACTAGCAAGCATATGCATGGTGCCTATAAGGGAAGCTCCTTAGATCCTACTTACAAATCACAAACACAATGATAACACACTATGGAGAAACCACCCAACCAAGTAGAAGCATCCAATCAAACTCTAGAAGCCTCACCCCAAGCCAAGGAACAAGAAGCATGAATGTAGAGTGCTTGGCAATGAATCCACAACCATAATGAGGAGTAGGGTGAGTTTGGCCCCAATATATAGAGCCAAAACCGTGAGGGCACATAACCATGCATGCATGGCCCTAAGTTTCCTATACATAGATTCACCTAGAATAGAGTCCTAAGCATGGACCAACTATTCATAGAATTGCTATTGATAACTCTACACATGCGTACACTGTCTCATACCTTGTCTAAACTCCATTTAGTGTGTTTTGGGCCTCACAAGGATATTAGTTACTTTAGGGTCACGTCCAATATGACATGGCATAACTAACAGCTTGTTTCACTAGAGTACCGTGTATCCAAGACTAGGAGTATATTGTATCCTATGTATTGACCTTGGCATTTTTCACAAGACAATTTATTGTTCGTCTTAAAGGCTACAATCTTGCTCTAACCGTTTAGCAAGTAAATTTTTGGGAGACTATCTGGATGGATTCCAGCACATCACAACCAATTGGATGATGCATTTGATGACCTAATTAGTTGTCCTACTATTGGACGTTGCCGCATTTGCTTAGTATAAATAACTGCTCATATTTCTACATTATACAATATTGATGTGATCAAGAATAGTTCTCTCTCTCTCTCTCTCTCTCTCTCTCTCTCTCTCTCTCTCTCTCTCTCTCTCTCTCTCTCTCTCTCTCTCTCTCTCTCTCTCTCTCTCTCTCTCTCTCTCTCTCTCTCTCTCTCTCTCTCTCTCTCAGGCCTCAAGCTTGGACACTCGAGCATTCTAACTCACTTCTTTAGAGTTGATTAGAGATTGCTATTGCGCTCATGCTTATTAGCGTTGCGCTTAATTTTGACTTTTATTTAGTCGCTCAGAGATATCTTAGAGTATGTGGCTTCAATCCGCAAACTTGTTTTACTCATTACATCTATTTCATTTTCATACTCAATCAATACTATCTTCTTATTGTGTTCAAGATTGTCTCAGAATGTTTTCGTTTATGTAGTTCTTCGTGACTGATTATTTGTCTGATAATTCAATGCTTAAATGTTTGGCTACATAATCACTGTAGTACTAATGATTTCAAAGAAAGTTAGTTACAATAAAATCGAACATGATTTCTATCACTATTGTTTTGTTCGAACTTGATAGGCGTAGTCATGCATAGAGAAAGAGGAAGATAGTTCATTCCGCTGTTGTGCAGAATAAGTTTCATTCTTGTCGTTCGAATTCTTTTTATTTAATTCTTTTCAACCTATCTTTTACTAACCTCTTTTCAACACGAAGGTGTCTGAACAATCAGGAAAACATTGTCATTGATTCTTTTGTATTTATGTAGAGTATGCGATTGTACAAGTATTTACAACAACTAGTGAATGAATCTACATTAGTAGAGAGATAGGGATGGAGAGAATAGAAATCCAACAATTTTGCTCTCTTTCTCCTCCAAATTGCATAAGGCGACAATTTTTCTGAGGGTTTTTTATTTGATTTTATGATTCTCAAAAGGATCTTAGCAATGACATACTACACTATCAATCCACCAATGATCAATATCACCAACGTTAGCAACCAAACATGAAGACCTTACAAAAGCATCATCATTTGTGTTTTGATCATCAATACCATCATCATCTAGAGTTAGATTTCCTTGCTTATCACCTTGATCCCTCTTCTTTTTGAAGCAATCACTAGTCTTCCCTTCCTTATTCATCAATCATAAGTGATTACAAGCAGGCAATCCAATTAAGATCACTTAAAACATCAAAATCTAACTTTAAAACAACACAAAATGCAAAATCTAACACTACTATGCAAATAGCAAGATGCCTAAATGTATGCTAACCACCATACAATGATCACAAAGATGCTAATAAATTGAAAATAATGGCCATTGCTCCCTGGAAATGGCCACAAAATTGTAAGAATTTTTTTTCACCCACCTTCAAACCCTATTTTGAAGATCCAAAAAAAGACAATCCATGTCGTAGTTCATTCCCAAGCAAGTAGTGTCTTATCCACAAGATGTTAGACAAGCTATGCTGAAACTCTAATTCTTAACAAATATTAACATTAAATCTTTTAAGATTCAAGCCCCCCCCCGCTCTCTCTCTCTCTCTCTCTCTCTCTCTCTCTCTCTCTCTCTCTCTCTCTCTCTCTCTCTCTCTCTCTCTCTCTCTCTCTCTCTCTCTCTCTCTCTCTCTCTCTCTCTCTCTCTCTCTCATGGATAGTACTGGACTATACCTCACCTTATACTACATAACTACAACACATTATCGATTACAATAGCCCTTAAATGTAAGGCTTTTTACTTACACTTATGTTTAACTGAACCTTTCGAATGTGCCTTATCAATTGCTTGTTGAGCAAGTTTCATATCCTATGATGGAGATTGACTCATTATATTCTATGGATAGGATTAAATGTTTCTCTAATTACAAGCCACCTTGTTGCTTCTTCAACCCTACCAAACACTATAAAGAGATGATAGAAACCTCATATAGGTTTCATCTTGCATATTTAGTAAGCTTATTCACTATAAGCACATTTTTTGGAAAGGTTTACATTGTTAGTGCGTTGTCCCAACAGTGATCTACTATTCTTTCCCGATCTCTGTTGCTAAATCATTGTTATGTAGGGGATCAATGCTGATTTTTTCACCTCTTTTTAAGCACACCTCACACATACTTTTAATAGGTGCAACACCGAACTGTTTGCAAGCAAAAAAGGCCATTTGAATAGCATTGACTATTGGTTCTCTATGACTACTATGCTACTCCATCAACAAGATAAATTGTTAACCTTGTATGCTTTACATCAACAATTTTGTACAAAGCTTTGTAGTTTACTTATATATGAAATATTATGCTGAATTATGATGTATAGACAACGATCTAATACCATAAAACAATAAACTTCGTTCCTGAAAATTCCAGCATGATAGGCCCAAACGAATTGCATAAATTAACGATACTTATTTCATAAAGAATCAATGTTAATTTGTATGTTTGTCACAACCATTTCTCAATATCAACATATGATACTTCAAGCTACGATTTCTTAGCTTTTTGAGAAGTCAACTAGTTCGATTCTATTTCGGGCATTTGATTTACCTACATGGATTTCTTCCAACATCACTGTGACATACATGTAATTGCACTTATCCAATATAAACATACGAACTTTTCAAGTGCACAGGACAATGATTAAGGCTTTGCAAGAAACATTAGTTTATTATAAAATGATAGCCCATTGTATTAGGGTTTGACTTTTACTTTTGTAATGGAAACTTGTCTTATGAACAAATATCCATTACTATCGCCCATATTCAAAGATCCATCAGCATGAATATCTTATGGGTGTGCGCTAGACTTGTCAGCAAGCATAGGCGAGCCAGTCGCCATGTCCTCACACATCGACTGTCGTAGACAAACTGACGAGCAGAAGGGTGCAAGCCTCTCATGAGACAAAGTGCCTCCTCTTGGTCGCTGCTAGAGGTAACTCCTCCATGGCCACCGCTGGAGCTACGACCGCCACTGGACCTAGAGGTGGGCGCACCCTCAGAAGTACGCCCCCGGGAAGAGCTAGACAGCCGATCACGCCGACCGCGTTGTCCACCACTTCCATTGGCCATCAAGACTAGTGGGACAATAACTAACCACATAAAAGACATATTCAAACTAAAACTACAAACAAAAATCGTATGAAAAACTAAACTAAATTGCAAGAGAACTAAATTAAAGTGTTGGAAGTAAATCTATTTATGCAAAGGCTATTCTAGATCTATCCATGGTTGCAGTGTAGCGGTAGACCGATCCGTCCACTTCCTAAGTTCTGCATAAAACTTACAAATAGTCGGAAAGAGTACAAACAAAAAGGAAGAGCACCAAGGCTTCCCAACTGGTGCTCGGAACTAGACAACAACTTATGAAGCTTGTTAAGGCTTCCCAACTAACATGACTTCTAAATAAATTAGAACTTACTAAGGCTAACCCAACTAGCAAGATCTTTAATCTAAATCCTAATTAATACCCAAAGGGAGATGGAAATAATAATTGCGGCTAACTAAGCAAATAACCAATAAAACATGCCACAATAAAAGCCTATGAAAAGGAGGCAAGAGGAGGCCCGAACACCTTCCCTAAAGCTATTCACCTTCCAAAGGGAACATAATGAAATAACAAGATAATCACAAGATGGCAATTTGTCATAATCTTAAAGTGTTATTTACAAGGGAGATGCCTCTCTTCTTATAGCAAGAAGGGCCTTCCATAAGTTTCCACTACTTATGGGATTAGTCTTCTAAACTTGCCATTCTAAGACGCACAACTTCTAACTTAGAAAGCTTGAGTCTCTAAACTTAGAACTTAAGATAACTTGGAATCTTTTATTTCTAAGCTAAGTTTCTAAGCTTAAGTTTTCTAACTTAGAAGTTTAGAATTTATTTAAGCTTCTACCCATGGTCTTATAACACACATGCCATAGTAGAAGTTTATTAACAAGTACTCTCACGTGGACTTACAATACACATGCCACAGTGTTTTAGTTCTCTTTTTATACTTTGTTGCTAACATAAAGTAACTAAAACACGACTCAAAAAAGAAACTATAGATTGCAACTATATTAGAAAGCAACAAGATGTTAACAAGAATAAGATAACTAGAAGGCATTAAGGTCACTATGACACAATAGCAAGCAAGCAAGCAAGGAAGATGAAAATGAGAGCAAAGGCAAACAAGCAAGCAAGGATGAAAATGAGAGGAATGAGAGAAAATGAGAGAAAAGGTGTGGAAAGGAAATTTCAAATCAACTGTGGCCTGACGACGGATATCCGTCTCTGTAAACGTCGCCGACGACGTATAATTGACTTACAAAAACTAGCAATGAATAATGAGCTGTAGCGACGTTTGTCAAGAATTTAACGATGTTTATGAAGATTTTTTTACCAATTCCTTGGACTTATGGACAATATTTTAGACTAGTCCTTAGATTTGTGGACAATGTTGAGTGCTACGGTGACCTTGTACATTGCAACTCATTAAAAAGATATATATTATCGGGAATGCAATTAATATCAATACAACAAAATTGAACATTCTTCTATGCAGAACCTTTGTAAAGAAATTATTTTGCAACATTCATGTCTTAGAAAAGGTTCCTTGTTCATTTTTTGTTGTGTGTATGCTCCATCACAATCTGGTACTTATTCTATGACATTTTCTCTCTCAGATTCAAAGATCTCTTTGATCATTCTCTTTGATCATGACATTGGCTGTCAAACATGGGCCACTTGCCAAATAGAATTTTTTGAGGAACAACATGGGCATGAGATACATATGTTGAAAGTGAAAGTTGATGATCCTCATGGTAATCCATGCATTGAAGTCAATGGCGCAAAGCTTCATGCCGAACGTATATTATCCATAACAATCATCAATGGACTTATGGTCAAACATCAAGCTGCAAGACATTGGATCATGTGTGCGGTTGAGAGTACTACTGTAGACGGTAATAACTATATATGCTTGAGCCCATCAACTGCTAAAAGACCATACTAATGATGAGGTCCACACTCATTTGCTCAACCGTATAACACATTGGCATATTCGCATTGCAATTGTAGCCGATATGCTTGAATTTATGTCCTACAATTATATATTAATACATTCTTAGAAAACAAGACCATCTTGTTTGTTTCATTGGGAGTAGAGCATGGTTACATATGAAAAGAATTTGCAGCAAATTGAATCCCAATCAATGCTAAACATGATGGAGAATGCATATTTGATTGATCTAGATCCAAACTATGAGCTAGAAACAAAACTAGCTTATCTTGGCATTTAACTCCACAAATGGCACATAGATTTGATCAAACACTCCATAGAAAAGTTCAACAAAGACCTGTAATCAACTTTAGTACCTTCCAATAAATGCATTAAATGCATAAGATTACTCACATATCAAAGCTCTAACTCACCACACAAAAACAATGACAAGGATTTTTCATCACCATGTATGACAAAATATCATAGATATATATACATCTCCATATCGGATTTAGGATTCAGAGATCCACCAACAAGGTAAAACATGCTAAAAAAAGTCCTGCATTCTCTTAACAATGCTAATGTACATTTTGTACTCATTAGTAAAGATGCCAATAGACCTCGTGTGAGGAATTTACATGATTAGGCATAGGTCTAGGCATCCATACACGTGGCATGTGCAACATCATCACTTACAAGTGAAATTTCAAACTAGTCAAGCTAGACTTGTGAAATTCTAATAACTTCACAAAAAGGGCATAAGCTTTTATGTAGAAGATGAAGATTGGTTGCAACCAAGGACTTTGCAGAGAAAGAGAATACTTGATTGGTTGGTGGCATGCTAGACATATAATTCTAGGGAAAATTTCAATGGTGTCATCGCGTGGCTCATTGGAAAAATTGGATGTTGTAGTTGGTCGTCCTCTATATCTTGATTGGTTGCGGTAGCTTGGTTATCACTATTTTAGTAATTTTGGGACAATTCAAGTCCCATTCTTTTCTTTTATTAGGTATTGTGTTCAAAATTAAGTTCAACCGCACAAACTTGATAAAGACCTATGCTAGAACTTAAGCTTGAGCACATGCTGCTTTGCTCGAATTTATGTTCAAGCACACAAGCATGTACCAAGGAGGATAGAAAAAAGTTTAATTCATCCCAAAATTAAGAAAAATTTCCAATATTACTAAAACATTTTTGGTTACAAATATGTAACTTGACCTTTTTTTTCCTTGGGCTTGTTGTCATAATTCTTGACTTTATGCTTGTGGCCTGATAGGTGCTCATTGGAGATAATAGCATTGTTACCAAGAACAAATCTTATCAAATCTAAACAAGGTAGTTGGCTTGTAGAAGAGGGATACAACCATCAACAAGTCAAATGTCGTTGAACATTAATCATCTCCAAAGGAATGAAGTGCATGTCATCTTAAGAGTAGGATGGAAAGCCAACAAGGCACATATGGTGTATCACAAAAGAGTATAAAGATAGAATGTTTGGAGCAAGAACCATGGTGGCTAAAAGCATCAAAAGAGTTATGCTTCTTGAGTTAGAGGTATGTTATTTTACATTGAGACATCATATTTGGTTTAAAAAAAGTCATATATGTGGTCCAGATTTCAGAACATCCAAAATGTTCATGCTTGTGGAGAGCAGCTCCAAAACGACAACATACGTTCCTTGCAAGCACATGCATTGTGTCTACATAAGTATTCTTGATTTGGAACCATTCACCAATATGGAGATCTACCAAGTTGCTCTAACTAAAGAGAATTTTATAGTATATTGTGCAAAGAACATCTTTTGTAGACAAGAAGTTAGGAAAAATGAGCAAAAAACACTTAGAAACGTGAAGGTGTGATATGATCTTACATGTAGGCTTCATTCAACAGAGTAATAGTTTGTTGTTGTCTTTAGTTGCTTCATATATGTTTGTGTATTATTTGGTATAATATATAGTTTGGTATGACATTTTTTTTCTTTTGATGTTGCAAGTTACGAACTATCTTTAGTTGTTTCATGTTATAGAATGCTTATCACAAAAAACAAAATAATTGCAGTATAATGAGTTCTCAATCTCCAAATAAAGCAAAATATAGAAATAATCTGCTGAGAGGATCTAGCAATGAGGCACAATAGGGAACGAAATGATTGTAAAAATTGGCCAGTGAATGGTGTTTAGATCAGACCAATGTGGCAAGGGCTACTTGTGAAGCTAGACACAAAACACCTAGAGAACAAAAATGCAATAATATTCCATCAAAATATTTGATAGTTCAACAATTGCCTTGTGATACAAATTTGCAATGCCTTTAAAATACTCAAAAAAAAAAGCATAAACTGTATGCGTAAACATTCAATATTTGATTGTTTCCAATGTTGTTACGTCCATGTTTGGTTCGAACGATTCAGAATAATCTTTCACATGGATATTTGGTTCTCTAGTGTATGAGTTTGTTAGTTACGCTTTTCTATTTCAAACTAGGCCATAAATGTAATTAATAACCTTGTGTGGACCCATTCACACATTCAATGACATGAGGAGCTATTGCTTGGTTTAGGATGATATTGGCCTAATGTAGAATATCAATAATTATGACTTGCATGTATAAGAATGCAGTAGGCTTGCATGGACACATGCACATGGACTATAGGGGTTATGTTTACTTGTATAATCTTGCATTACTACCTTTCTCTATTGTGATTGATTTCTAGTTCCCTCTCTCTACATCAACATCCTATCATGTGGCTTGGGGGTGAGGCTATTGTAGATTGATCGGTAGCTTCTACTTGGTTGTGTGTGGTTTGGCTCCACAATTATTCCTTTGTGTGTGTCTTGTAACTAGGATCTTGACGTGCTTCTCCATAAAAATGCACTATGCTAGCTTTCAACGAACAAAACTGATGCATTGCCATTCAATGATAGCGTGAAAGTGAGCATAATAGACCTCGATATCTATCTCTCATTCCGTATGTGTGCTCTACTAGATTTTGTCTGATACAAAGACTCAACTTAGCTCAGTTCATGTACTCAGAAAGTTATACTAGATTATTCATAAGCACATGAACATCATCTAGTGAATGCAAACAATAAAAGAATAAGGCTTCAACATTCCTTGACTCAGTATCTTTGGCATTTAGAATGATACTTTCTCCACAAAGATAAAATGATAAAAATATTACATTTAATACACAATATCTCTATCCAAAGAATAAACTTTCGAATTCAATCATTGCTACGAGATCAAAGAAAAAAATTTACAACCTCTGGATTGTCGCCAACTCATGACCTGCAGGATGTGCTCAAATGCATGATATTAGACAAGGGCAAGGTGGGTCAAAGCATGCCCCATGGCTTTGATCTAGTAGCCAACATGATGAGCTACTAAGTTTGACAAAGGCCCACACAACAATGTGAATCTAGCACACCACGAAGTGCCGAGATCCCATGACCTGCGCCATATGCTCTGACACCCTAAGCACACAAACAACGTGCATCAAGGCCTCCTCGTTATTTTTATTTGAAAGTTATTTGAAATTTTCCAAGAGTTTACATTAATCATATAAATGAGCATGTTTGATGTAGATCACTTGGTACAACCAAACCATTAATTATCTCATATTTTTTGCTCATTCTTTCTATATTGATTTTCTTTCATATCTATTTGACTTCTTGATACTTGTTCAGTTGCAAATCCATTTTTTTGGGATCATGACATGGGGTGGCACCATTCGTCGAGCTAAATTCTCGAGCGTCGAGTTTAGTATTCCAAATTAAAAGATATGTTCTTAAAGAAGAGTCTATGTAGCTTGTAAAAGTCACATTGCACTAAATAATATATGCACTAAAAAATTTTCAATTTTAAGTTTAGCTTGCATTGCACGACTTTTATACCAAATCAAAAAATGCACCAAAAATATGAAGTTGAAAGGCTTAGTTATGGCACTTTGCATTTGAAAGTTCTTATACCTTAATACCTTTTTCAAGTACATGATGTGCATCATAAGTTAAATTTATGCTACAAACTAATTTGACATCCGAAGCTTTACTAAAGTAGCTGAAAGTATTTATCAAAGTATGTTAAATGAGCTTGATCTTGCAATGCAGCTAATTTTTATATCTACTCAATAAACTGAACTTTGATGTATCGAAGTTGGACCTATTATTTCAAATTGTAGATGCTCCAAACAAGAGAAAAAATTGATCTACAAATATGACTTGGGAATCGACTTAATTGGTTTCACTCTCTATTTTTAACAACTCGTGGGCCAAAAGCCTTCGATTTTTATATCAAGAAGGCTAAAAAAATATTCTTGCAATAAGTCTCAAATTTTTATAGAAAGTCGTATAATACATTCATCCTTCTTCATTAGGATTTCAATTGATTCAAACTTTGGGTCATTGTTCGTGAAAGCCGACAAGTATAGGAATGGAATTGACATGTTTCTCCAAAAATCCACTTAATAGAAAACTTATAGGAAAATGATCGACAACTTTATTGAAATGCAGGAAAAGTTTGTAAATTGTTTTCAAATTCAGGAAGTTTGTGTAGTACAGTAGGTAGATTCATACAAAGCTTATTTGACATAGCTTTTTTTTAAGTCAATAGAATTAGTTATTGATGTGAATTTGTAGTTTTGCTTTCAAGCAAATTTAGATGTAGTATTCAGAAGACAAAATTTTTAAAAAATCTACATCTTCTAGAAAACACAGGAAATTAGAGGGGTGCAATCATCAATACCAAAATGCTAAATTTTGACCTATATTAAAGTTTAATAATAATGATTACGAAATACTTGTATGATTTTTTCATTTAAAAAGAATTAAAAACTTTGTTAAAACTTTATTATGGGCAACTCAAAGAATGTATTAAAGCCAAGAGCCAAACTAATTATTCTAAAAGTTTTAACCAATTTTTTTTTTTTTGATGAAAATAAAAACCTATAATTTAATATTTGATAGGCTCGTAATTTGCATTTGGAGCTATAGTATACACGTCTTCACTGTTCATAGGCTCTGAACAGCAATGTTCAGAGCCATATTCTGCTACCCACTACCATAATTACCTACCAAGTAATTAAGTGTTTTAATACGTACTTTTTTGACATTGATGTTTCATTGAGAGGAAAAAGGCCAAACTTTTCGCTCTACCTCGCCGTAGAGCGGCTCGGTAAGTACTAACCACGGATTGTGCCTGGTAGCCGGCCCGCTCATGCTCGCTACCTAGTCCACAATCTATAAGGGCTCAAACATGTAGGTTATGAGAACCTACAAAAATTTTATTAGTAGGTGAATAATTAATGTGGTAGGCTTTTTTCAATGGATTATAGGCTTTTGGTATCATATCCCCACCTAAATATTCAGGCTTGAAATCTGCATAACCCACCCGGGTTCGATTTCGGGGGGGGGGGGGGGGGGGGGCTGGGGGTTTGTGTCCCATATCAACTTTAGAAAAGTAAAAATCCACGCGTTTGAGTGTTATCATAATAGAGAACTCAGCCTGTCCCTATCCCTGTCTCTTTGGCACGCCAGGATGATAAGCTCTGTTGGATTTAAGATCTGCCACGTTTCAGAAACAATTGACTTAAAAGCTTCCAAGTGGCGGCCTGACACGTGGCCAGCATCTAAGTGGCAAGACGTTGAAGATGTCCTGCTATTTAGTGTCATCGCAAAATATCCCCATCTCATATGAGGAAAAAATTTCCCTTTGTCTTCGTATTTGCTCCATCGAAGCCTTTGGATCTCCGCTAGAGGGCGCGCCGCCGTTGGATGTCATCGAAAACGTTCAGATCTCGCCACGTTTCTGAAATCTACCGTTGAGAGGAGCCCAAGTGGCAACCGTGGCACGTGGCGAACATCCAAGTGTGAGGGCTTAAAGAGTACCGTGCCATGAAACCTCGTAGCTCCACCCTAAACCTTTTTGTTGGTCTTTCGTTGGTTTTCGAGGACAATTTTGCGATCCAGAGCTTTGGTTGCGAGGAGCGATGGCGGAAGGGGGTTTGTATCAGAGGATTTCTAGCGGCTTCGATGGCGTGGGCCATCACCTGAACGTGAACGTGAAGGTGACAACACCTGCAGATCCTAATAAGAACACATCCTGGTTTCAATTACCAGGAATTTGGACCACCTACATCCTCATCATCTTCATCTCATGGCTGCTCATTCTTTCCGTGCTCAGATGCTCGCCTGGGATGGCATGGACCATCGTTAACCTTGTCCACTTTATGGTATGCTTGCCCTTTTCCCTCTTATTGAATCTGGGTTTGTTTCTGCTGCGGTAGTGTTGTTTTGCTCTCAAAACTTGGAAAATTAGGGCATGTATGTAGGTGCGAAAGGATGGTTTCTTTTACCCTTGCTATAGCCGAGTTGGACAGGGGGGTTGTGTGTTTGCCAAGGAGCGGGCTCGAGTCGTGGTCGCTGCAGAATAGGGATGGCTTGGCTGCAGTTTCGGCAACACCTAATCTGTGGATGTAAAGAAATAAGGGTGGTTGCTGCATCCATAACGGCGAGTCTCGGCAGCTGCGGAATAGGGATGTCTCAGAGCCTCCTGCTCCAATCTTGGCAAGACCTAAGACGGGGATGTACAGAAACCAAGGCGGTTTCTGCATCCACGAAGGTGCAGGCTTGTGCCCCGGCAGGATGCTTGGGTCCTGTCAGCTGTGGAATAGGGATACCTCGGAGCCTCGTGCTCCAGCTTTGGCAAAACCTTATGTGTGGATGCAAATGGTACATATTGTACATTATGAAAGCTAGTGCTATCAAATATAGTTGCAATATCTAAAAAAATGTTATTTTGGAGCCCCACTCCTGATTTGCGAGGGGGCCTGTGCTGAGTTTTGTTGGCTTTGCTTTCTAGCAATATGCCCAAATCTGGAGGAATTTTTTAGCTTAATTTTACTGTCTTGTCATGACAAAATTGCCCCGTTCTTCAGAAAGCCCATGTGCTCTTTTCCTAAGCTCATTAGTAGTTTCAAAACAAAAGTTTCATGGGCAGGTTTTAGTCCTACCTCCTACCTCTAGCAAGCTTTCTGCTAGTGAGCTTTCTGCAATATCATGGCTTTTGTCCTTGGACAGTGGGTCCTCTCGCCTAGAAAGCTTTGTTGGTGGGACTTTCCCCTTGGTATAAAGTCATATTTCTCTGGGCACAGTGACAGTGAATTAGAAACCCAAGATGTGCTGTGCTCAATTGTTTACTAGACCTTAGTCGGGGTTCAGTATATCATTTGAATTCCTGAGACAGTAGGATGAAGCAGCAGAATCCTAGAGCTTCCTAAACTCTATTCTACAATAGCCTTACCTATATTCATTTCGAAGTTTGTTTTTCACCACATCAGATTGGCGGCCTTGCCCCTGTTCCCTTCCACCACGTAATACCTTCTCAAAGGTTTCCGTTTTTCCTTTTCCATGATATTTATTTGGAGAAGCTTCTGTACATAAAGGCCATCCATTTTTTTTTGGAGAATTTTCGGTTCATTCTAGAAAATTAGGGAGCTGGTATTATGCATCTTGAAAGACTTGTTTATAGGATGCTTGGCTTAATGGGTGTTTCTATTCCGCCCAAACCAGGTCTATTGGTTGATTAGCTTTGTGGGAGAGAGAGAGAGAGAGAGAGAGAGAGAGAGAGAGAGAGAGATTGAGAGATTTTTTTAAGTCTTTAAGGTATCAAAAGGTACATAAGATTGAAAAGTACATCTCAAGTGTCTAGCGGGAGCATGTAATAATGTCTTCGAAAAACAATTCAACTAAATAATCAATAAAACAAATTGCATGAAATCAGATGCCAAAAGTTCAAGTAGAACTTAATATGCGAGGCCAAAAAAAATGTTAATGAGATTCGAAGAAAGACATAATGGCAGAGGTGGCATAAGTGGATGTTGAAGATATGGTTCGTCGTGATGGTTGCTGCTGTGTACTAGGAAAGGATGACTTGATACTTCAGGAGGACTTAGTTTAGTTGGAGGACCTGACATCCTTTGTAGGTACGTAACCACATGACATTGTTGATGTACGTCAACGGGGGCTCAGAAACCGGCAGGTAACTGAGTACTTGGTTTTGGAAAGGAAGCTCCGAGGATGATGATACTTGGGAAAAGGAACATGACCTTAGACTGAGGTTCCCTGATTTTCTTCCTTAGATAAGGAATTTTTTAAGGAAGAGGGAATGTTAGGGACCCAACTCCCTTGGGTCCCAACCCCAAACTTGAGATTGGACGATGACTGGGCCTGTAGACTTGATCGGTGACTCGTGAACTTGCATGGTTGCCACGTGTCATGATTTAGGTGTGCACATGGCTTGGAGTCACGATCTAAGTGTGCACATGGCTTGGAGTCTCTCTCCTTGGAAGTATACAAGGGGAGGAGGACTCATTTGCCATCCATTCTATCTACCTAGGAGGAGGTGGATGGAGAGCGTGTGCACGGCCAGGATGTATGCTAGCTTGAGGTAGTAGATGGCTAAGAGCCTAGGCAGTGGTATGGGACACTGTCTAGGATGGAGGTCGGATCCCGCTTGATTCGGTCACAGGCAAGGGCACGGAGGGTGGACCCGGATTAGGTCCTACGGTGGGGTGGAACATGAATCGTGCGGTCTTTTGTGGTTAACCGGCACCTGGAGGTTTGCAGTAAGTAGAGTTGTAACATCATTCCTCGTCGTCTGGAAAGGGATCAATCTCATCATCTATATGTGTAAGTTCTTGGTGTTAGAGTCCCTTAATGACTGACTGTCAAAAATGAGTCTCTGTGTCTACATAAAGCTCATGGAAGTGTTGAAGACCATGACTTTAGTTTTCCCAATGTTAAACCCTAGGCCCCATCTGGAAAAAAGTTATGAAGGCAATCAAGCTGTAAACAAACTAGAACCACATCATTTGCATTAAGAAGAGTGGTGATCAAGATGCCTCCAAGGCTGCATCCCGACCCATCATGCTACCCAATAACCCTCTCCAACTTATCAGTATATAACCCAAAAAGTGTAGGTGAGAGGGAACACCCCTGCTTCACCCCAATGATCCTCATGATGTGCTTAAAAATACCTTTGTAGCTCTAAAACCATCCCAATACTCTCTCATAGAGTGCCATCATTGCTAGAATTGTCATTAGAAAAACCAAGATTTTGTATTTGTTGGATAAGCAAGGAGCGTGGGACAGAGTAAAAGGCCGTTTTGAAGTCGATGAAGCAGCAATAAACTTGTTCTCTCTTGTGCCTCAATGATGGCTTTGAGAGTAAATATATGATCTGTAGGGGAATAATGAGCTCTGAAACCAGGTTGGCCTATGCCCATGAATGCAAAGGTTCCACAGCACCCCAGATCATATGTCAAAGGAAAATCCGGACAAATTTTGTCATGCTGCATCAAAATCTGCTCCAATACAACTACGGTAGTAGCAGGCCATGCATGTATGTGCTTCATAAAAGCGATTTGCATCAGACTCATCAACAATAGCTGAACAACGAAAGTAGGAACATGATGTACCTCATATAGTGTATCAATATGCTGATGTGGCTTAATATTTACCTCAGTTGGAACAAAACTCATCTGCATGCTCTACCCTATGAACTTCATCCTGCATTGCGGCTGCACGAGAAATATCTTTACAACTGTAAAACTGATTGCATAACATCTCTGACAACTTGAACATCGTGTCTTGGAACATCATGTGCATGACATATATGACTGGAAGCTCTGCTGCGTCTAGATCCTTCCAAGAATCTTTGCCAACAGGAGCAACAGAAAGAGAAACACATATCTCTATCAAATTTGTTGGAAGCCTGAAAGAAGTATGAGCCAATGATGTTTCAACTACTTAATCCTGGTACTGTACGTCAGGTACATGATATGGGCTGCCCAAACACTACATGTACCCCATCATAAATATGTTGCGGCTAGATCTCATTTTGAGCAAAAGCAATACTACAGACAGTTGCTGCACAATGCACATGTTTGTACATCTCTCCATACATCAAGAATGCACGCCCATATGCACATGCCTCTACAGGATCAACAAGATCCTGTGAGCCAGCTGGATAAAGCTCTGTCTTTGCCACAATATGATGTGGCTTATTGGAATATCGCATTGCCACAACTATAGGAGCCCGCGATCCAGATAAGTCAGGTGAAAGTGTAATCTCTGAACATATTTTTCCTACGTGTGCCTGTGCCTCACGACACTTCTTTGTTGTCGCCTCCAGATCATGTGGTTGTGTATAACCTATGCTGCATAGAATTCAAATCTACATGCCACAGTATGGAATAACAATCTTCCTTATTGAGATATAAAGTTTGATTTGTAATCTTTGTTGCAGCGAGAAATGGATTTGCATAAGAGACGGCAGTGTGAAAGACCGGAAGAATAATTCTTCCATTAAATGGGAGGCATAATGTGAAAGTTCATGGATTAAACAACATTGCATTGTGTGGAATTGAAGGAGAGGATGTCAAGACATCACATCACTAACTTCTAGTTGTGCAATAGATGCGATTCATTGTAGGAAGAGCTCCTTGAATATTACACATTGTTTAATCTCCCCATACATTTGTTAGATACCATTTGTAGCGATGTTCGACAAGTTTTCAAAATTTCAAGCAGCTATGGTGTACAATATAAGGTTCATAGGCCCAAGACTGACGCCCAATGTTGAATAAAAAATTGAGCATTTTCTTGTGAGTTTGGCTGCTACTCTTAGCTTTTCTGTGTCTTTTCTGGAGCAGGTAACCTACCGGTTCTTCCACTGGAAGAAAGGCACTCCCTTTGCAGAGGATCAAGGTATCTACAATGATTTGACTTGGTGGGAGCAAGTTGATGATGGGAGGCAGTTTACTCGTAACAAGAAATTCCTAACTGTGGTTCCTGTGGTCCTGTAAGTCACTCTTTTTCATGCAGTATACGTCACTCTGAAGCAAACTTTCTCTGTAAAATAGCAAGCTGTTATTTGTGAGCTTGTACTTTCTCATTATTGTTATCCCTTTGAGGGTACCAGCAGACTTGTAAATCCCAATATATGCTCCCTTTATGTTATTGGGTATGTTATGGTTTGTTCATGTAACAAGCCAAACCTTATCCACTTAGCAAGGAAGTGTGTTAGGAGTATTTGACCTTAGAAGCTTAAAGTGTCTCACATAAAAAGTAAGTAAATTTGTGGTCGAACTCATTTCATTCTAGAAGCTGGAACCTGAGATCAATCAGGTGCCAGCTCTGGTTTCTGCTTGCTTATATGTTTACTTATTAAATTTCTATGTTCAGACTGTTTGAAATCAACGTTGGAAACAATGTGGACACTATTTGTAACAATTTCAATTTTCAAGTATGGTTGCCTTTTGTGTCAAATTATACTGATGAAATTGATCACTATGATTGATTTTCCCAACAGAAGTTTCTGGTTATCTTTTGCAGATTTTTGATTGCGTCTCATACAACAAACTACCAATATCCAATGCTGCTCTTTAACACTATTGCAGCACTTGTTATGGTGATAGCAAAAGCTCCAAATATGCACAAAGTTCGCATTTTTGGGATAAATGCTGGCTATCCGACATGAAAAATGCAGATGGGCGCTCAGCAATAATTGTTCATTGTTCTCCATGTTCTATAGAAATATTATTCTTTCAAAATCTTTCTTTGTAGTGAAGTTTGAAGAAGGCTAGGTATTTAGAATCAAATGGGTGGTTAAATGATAGCCACTTTATGTTCTGTAATGGGTTTTTGTAAACATAAATGGTTATATTGTTTGTAAAGTGTACTGTTCTGATGTGTCTTTAATCATTTTGACTTGTTGTTGGCACATGTTATCATCGATATGATAAAAAATTGTGATGGAAGGCAACTACCATACATTATGAGAATGTGCTTATCTTATTGAACCCAATACACTTTCATCTGGATTAATTGTGCCAAAAGTAATTCTACCATAAAAAACCTTCTCTGACAATCGCCTTACATGGAAGTCCTCTTAAATCGCCCTTGTGGAAAATTGCTATATTTTGATAAGGTGCTACAACTGAGAATTCACAGTGTAACTACAAATAGGAAGGTAAATGTCTTTTACTTCGAGTCATGATATAGGTATGACCAAAAAAGCAATCATAACACTCACCACTTTCAAACAATTATCAGAATTCAACACAGCATGTGGAGTCATTGCAAAGATGGAAATACTTTGAAGCAAATATTCCCCCATCTCATCAAAGACAATTGTGGCTACAATATGCCTGGTTGATCTTAAAGGTGAGCTTGAACATCGATGATGGTTCTAGAATATCTTTCAACAAGAGGTTGATTCTGTGCACATGTAAGGTTGCATAGGAAAATGCCATTGTTAGGATATGAATGGTGTCAGCTCCCAACAACCTCAAAAGGATAAAAAGTGAAGATTAAGTGAATACTCAAATTGTAAATATTTGCAAATTTAATACAAAATCATGTCTAGAGTGATCCGTCTGATAATTGTGCCAAAAAGCTACTACATAGAGATGAAAAGCTGCTGTTTGTAAGTTGCATATCAAAGTTCCCTTCATTTGGTCATCTTGTTACATCTATCTAATACACATGTTTCTAACCATACTACAGGCAATTCTACAAACATTTAAATCTATGGTGCTGCATATGCCCTTATTAGCATAGATATTAAATTATTTTGTTGATGATTTGTGATCATCATCATCATATTGTTTTTTGTTAGAATTGTGGCCTCATGAACAAGGATTGTATGTATAATCTGATGCATTAAAGATTGGATTGCATTTCATACTATCACCATGTTCGGTACGCTAATAACCTTCAATAATACGACAATTTGTAAAGTAAAGAATCTCAGTCATTTCAAAATTTTCATGACCAAATATAGATTACTCATGTTCTTGTAGGTTTGCATTGATACTGGAGTCCCATTAAATGGGCACTCAATGCAAATGTTATCTAGTACAATCAATCACATAATAGGTTGCCATGGATTTTATCAAACACAAGGTAAGTCTTGAATGTGTGCAATTGGTTTCAAGAGATTGTGGTTGCAATGTTAGCTATTATGATTCCTAAGATTATTATCCTCATACTAGGTTTAACAAGTGTACTGAAGGGGAATAGATTGATTATTTGACACCCAATTGTAGAATTCAATTGGACTTACCCATGTGTCATAGAACTATTGACAAGCATGCCCTCAAGCTACAATTCATAATTTTGAATTGCAACTTTGAGTTAGTTGCTAATTTATGTAAATAACACATTCAAGCTCATCACAAGAAGTTGTAATCGTGTATGAGACTTGCGACATTGAAAATGCAAAATGGGATGCTACTTACCATTGAAGAAGATTTCTATATCCACAATCATTTCTACACTTGATTACATTTGGAAAAAGAATGCTTGGCTTCTAATTTGTCCACCTTCTCTATGCAAATCAACAACTCCACATAGGAAGTATCAATTGAGGACACTCTAGTAGAAAAACAAAATCAGGCTCAATTCTGTAGATGTTTTGGGGGAAAGGGGGGTGGGGTGGGGTGTTACAAACTGTGCTTTCCTAACATCTTTTGATGAACCTACATATGTAAATGAAGCAAGATAAAAGGAGGAGTGGATCCAAGCAATGGATCTTGAGTATCAAGCTCTTATGAAGAATGAAACATGGATATTGGTGGAACTGCCAAAGGACAAGAAAGATATTGGATGCAAGTGGATCTTCAAGGTGAAGACAAACCAAGATGGATCAATCAACAAGTACAAAGCAAAGATGGTGAGCATTTGAGTCGGTATTTCACTTGCCACACTTTTCGGATAGGATCTATGGCATTTGGATATCAGAAATGCATTCTTGAATGGTTATCTTGAGGAGGAGGTGTTTATGGAGCAACCCGAGGGCTAAATTTCACATGGCAAGCCAAATCATGTTTTTTTTTTTACAAAAGAGTTTGTATGGTCTTAAGCAAGCACCAAGGAGTTGGTATGCTAAGCTTAACACATTTATTCTTTCTCAAAATTTCAAGATGTTTCTTTACTATAGATTTGTTGGAAATGATGTTACCATTCTTCTAACCTGTGTGGATGATATCGTTTTGAGTGGAGGCACCAATCAAGATATTGATGATATCAAGATGGCACTAAAAAAGAGTTTGATGTGCATGATCTTGGTTTTTTGCATTTTATCTTGGGAATAGAAGTATTTAGAACTTCTCAATTTACTTCATTTATAAAGAGAAGTATGCAAATTCTATTCTAAAAACATTTCATATGGTGGATGCAAAGTCTTGTGATACACCAATGGAGTCAAATGTAAAGCTCACTATAAGAGGTAATGAAAGGTCCTTCGAGGACATTACTCTCTATAGGAAGCTAGTTGGTTCACTCATATATTTAACCATCGCAAGATTGTTGGCTAATTCTGATGAATCCCCAAGATACTCAGCCAGAACTACCCACGAGCACCTCTCACCTTAGATTGAGGAGGTCTCTAGGAAGATGAGACAAACGAAGACTGAGAGCCGAGAAGTACTAGTTAAGAATGACAAGCAAGAACTGTGTAAGCCTCATGGTGAATCCCGAAAGATGGAATGACCATGTAGGAACTAGCATTTCTAGGCTAATGTAATAAATGCAAGTAGACCCATCTTAAAGAAAGTAGAGTGAGCCACCTTTCGATGGTGACGTTTAGTTGAGAGTATTATTTCACTTGTAATTTGTGAAATGTGGAAATGCCACTAGGATGCCACCTAAGGAGCTCTCTTGTTTATTTAAGAGACTCACCCTTTGTAGAAGGGAGCTTTTTGTAAATGTATCTACTCCATGCTGAAATGAGATTATCTTCCATGAGTTTTGATGCATTCTTGAGCTCCTTGATCATTCTTGTTTCTTGAGTGATGCATTTATGATCTTGCCCTTCCATTTCCTTTGTGTGTGGTTGCGGATTTTAGTGGTGGATTAGCTTTCTTGCTTTGTGGATTAATGTAGGTTTCAGCATTCAGATAAACTAAATAGGCTAGATTTGTGGTGTAAATCTTGCATATCCTCTTACAATCCAATTCTTGATGTTCTTGGGCTGTCCAAGAATAAAAAAATGGGTGTTTCTTGATCCTTGGACTGTCAAAATGTTGTATAGTTAGTTATTTTCTTGTTTCTTGTTTGTGGAATGTATGGTAGCTTAGTTTTTTTGTTTAGGATCTGTTTCAAACTCATTTTTGCAGCAAAGTAGAAGGAGAATCATGGTTTGTTCACCTGGACTATATGCTGATCTATAGGTTGAACGTTTTGATTGCATGTTGGTTGTGAATGCATGTGATTTCAGTTCAAGAGAGACCCTCCTGAGTCGTCCTCTGACAGGTAGGACATTACTACAACGTTCATCAGTTCCCTCTGCCTGATTTGGGCCTTAAACAAGAAAGATAAACTTAAAAGAGCCCACCGTCTCTGTTGAGAGGCAGAACAAGAAACATAAGCTGTAAGCAGAAAAGAAACCAGTAAACAGATTCTACAGGCAGAGAATTTGTCTACAAAGACCTGATCTAAGCTATCATGTTGGTAGATTAAGCCAATTCATGCATGATTCAAGTGTGGAGCATTGGAAACTAGGCAAGAGGGTATTGAGATACATCTTGGGAACGAGTCCCCTTTGGCATAGTTTATGGATGATCATCACCTAACTTGTATGAATTTTCAGATTCGGACTTTGCTGGAGATCAAATGGATAGAAAATCCACAAGTGCACATGCTATTTTCATAGGTGATGGAGTTATCTCTTGGATGTCAAAAAACAAGCTACTATCTCATTGTCATCTAGTGAGGCCGAGTACAAAGCTCTTCCATCTTGTACAAAGGAGATGCTATGGATCAAAAGGATGGTAATGGATTTTCACTTGCTGGATTTTTCAGAGAGTCCAATCATCTTTTGTAAAAACCTTTCACAAAAAATATTGGCAAGCAATCCTATTTTTCATGCAAGGAGAAAGCATATCGAAATGGCTTATCATTTTGTGAGAGAACAAGTCATGGCAAAGGAGGTGGAGCTTCAACATGTTTCTTCAAGGGAGTGTGTGGCTGATATTTTCACGGAAGAGACTTTTTTATGAAGCATAGAACCTCAACTTAGAGAGAGTTTTATATTTGTCAATAAGGGCCTAAATAGTGTTTGTACTATTTTTGGCAAGTAGATAAGTGGATGAGGTCGAGTTTGGACCCCCATTCTAATTGGCTAAATTTGATACATTGCATATAGACTAGTAGGTTATTGGTGAGTTACCAAGAAATTACCATTTAGGGTAAGTTTAGGGCAATTGGTCAAATGACATTTGAGTAGCTATAAATAGTAGTGCCAACGTGGAGAAGATATCATTGTATTCTCATTTTATATGGAAAATTCATCTCTTAAGTTTCTATGTCCATCTCATGCGTTTATCTCTTGATATCTTGATTTTCTATGTTGATTTTATGGTTGATATAGGTCCCACACGTGTGAAGGATAGTCTGCTGCTGTTGTTGTACGGACAGGGATAATACCATAACTATATTTTCATGTTCATGATCAGATCTTAGTGATTTATGTAGTTCTAGCATGCTGATATTGATGAATTCAATCTTGAGATTTAATTCAAGATGTGCACACCAAATTTGCCCAAGATCTAAGATCCAACTATTGTGTTTTGGATCTGTATTTTTCACAAACTGAACACATGTGCACCCAAGCCCCTAGCACTCGCGCACATACCCGCACCCAAACTGTACCCACACACGTGCACCTAAGCCCCTAACACTCGCGTAAAATACATTGCGTTGGTGCATTGGAGCCCAAGGCGATGTCAGCACGGGACGAGCACGCATCTGCAATGGAGAGCCTTGCGCAAGCTTTGTAGTTGTGGTCGGTGTCATGTGCGGCAAACCACGTCAGAGTGCTGGAGTGACTGTTGTGCCGACAAGCCAATCGTGGGAATCCCCAGCCATGCGCCAACAGCAGGAGGCCCCTCTCCTATGTTGGGCATCCTTGCGTGCAGGATTTCCATGAGCTCTGACGCTGCCCTCCGCTTTTGTGATGCCGCACCCAAACAATATCCGCACACATACACCCAAGCCCCAGGCACTCGTGCAAAATACATTGCGCTGCTGCATTGAAGCCCATGGTGATGTCAGCACAAGACGAGCATGCGCCTGCATCCGCGCCCGCGGTGGAGAGCCTTGCGCAAGCTTCGCAGTTGTTGCTGGTGTCATGTGCAATAGACCGTATAAGAGTGTTGGGGTGACTGTTGTGCCGGCAAGCCAACCATGATAATCCTCTGTCGTGCGCGCACGCCAACAACAGAAGGCCCCTCTCCTACGCTGGACATCCTTGTGTGTGGGATTTTACTGCGCTCCGACTTCGTATTGCACCATGTGTGATGCCGCACCCAAATCGTACCCGCGCATGTGCACCCAAGCCCCTAGCACTCACGCAGAATGCATTGTGCTCGTGCATTGAATCCCATGGCGATGTTAGCGCGGGACGAGCACTGGGATGAGCACACGCCCGCAGTGGAGAGCCTTGCACAAGCCTCACAGTTGTGGCCGGTGTCATGTGCGGCGGACTGCGTCAGAGTGTTGTGTGACTATTGTGCCGACAAGCCAACCGTGGAAATCCTCGGTTGTGCTCGTGCGCCAATAGTAGGAGGCCCCTCTCTTACACTGGAAATCCTTGCATGTGGGATTCCACCGCGCTCTGATGACGGCCTGTGATTTGTGATGCCGCACCCAAACCGTACCCATGCATGTGCACCTAAGCCCCTGGCACTTGCAGAAAATACATTGCGCTGGTGCATTGAAGCCCATGGCGACGTCAGCGTGAGACGAGCACTCGACGAGGTGGAGAGCCTTGCACAAGCTTCGTAGTTGTGGTCGGTGGCATGTGCAACAGACCTGGTCAGAGTGTTGGGATGATTGTGGTGCCGCAGTTGTGGGATCCTCGGTCGTGCACATGCGGCAACAACAGGAGGCCCCTCTCCTGCGCTGGACATCCTTGCGTGTAGGATTTCACCACGCTTCGATGTCGACCTGCGCTTTGGATGTCACACCCAAACCGTACCCCCGCACATGCACCTAAGCCCTTGGCACTCGCACAAAATACATTGCGCTGGTGCATTAAATCCCATGGCGATGTCAGAGCGGGACAAGCATGTGCCCACGGTGGAGAGCCTTGCGCAAGCCTCGCAGTTGTGGTCGATGTCATGTGTAGTAAACCGTGTCAGAGTGTTGGGGTGACTGTCGTGCCGACAAGCCAGCTGTGGGAATCCCCGACTGTGAAGTTTTTAGCACATGTGAACTTCACCACAACCTTACAGGATCTTACTAAGGTGTTGTGATTGCACAAGATTGATCAAAGAACAGTATGCTTGAAAAATCTAAGGCAAGAGCACAATGGCATACGTCTGATGAAAAAATCTAACTCTTCACTATGAGAAATGAATGTCAGAAATAATTCTAAGTGTTCAGTCTGGGAAAAAGGGGCTGCTCTCAGGTAGAGAGAGAAAATCAAGCATGAATATCTCGGGTGGAGAGAGAATGTGTCCAAAACACCAAAATCTCAATATTCACAATATGGCAAAACATGCCCAATTTTTCCTACATGAGAGAGACTCGAATTCCTACAGTGGAGTTGCATGGAAAGTCCACTTAACTGAACTAATTCACTTACCAGAGATCCACATGTGTAACTGCATGCATGTATGTTGCATGTACTGCATGTCAACTCATGAAACTGCCTAGACATGTGTAGATCACTGAAACTACTTTGCATGTTGCATGCACTGATTGCATGTGGCTTGCATGCATACAGTATGACTTTGCATGTTATCTAAACTAATGCATGTCATCAAAATAGAACCTATTTAACTCAAATCCGAGCTACACTAAAAGGATATGTGCTCAATTCACACTCCTTTTATGTACAACGTGAAATTTAGTGGAAATCACCATGGACATGGCCCCAAACTCGAGATAGGAAGATAATATTTTAATAATCTTCACACTCCTCCTTAAAATTTATGTTCCTATCAACATAGATTTTGAAATTAGGCCAAGGTTTGACCTCATCTTCATAAAGACATTCTTGAGTAGAGGTTTGGTGAGAAGATCTGCAACACAATCTGAAGATGAAACATGTTCCAATGAGATCTCTCTCCCAATGACTTTTTCTCTTACAAAATGATGAGCCACTTCAATATGCTTGCTCCTTGCATGAAAGACTGGATTATTTGCAAGAGCCTGAGCAGAAATGTTATCATTCTTGATAATTGGAAGATCTTCATCTGCATAACACTTTAGCTCCAAAAGTAGCCTTTTGATCCATAAAACCTCCTTTGTTGTGGTTGTAAGCGATTTGTATTCAGCTTCACAAGATGATAAGAAAATAGTTGCCTACTTCTTTGATAGCTAAGAAACCAAGTTCCCTCCAAGAAATATAGTGTAACACTTGTGGAGTTCCTATCCAACCTGTCTCTTGCAAAATCTGAATCTGAAAAAGCAATCAAAGTCAGATCTTCTCCTTCATAGAATAATCCATAATCCAAGGTAGAAGATATATATCTCAAGACTCTTTTAGCCAAATTCCAATGATATAACTTTGGATCCTGCATGTGTTGACTTAGCTTATGAACACAAAAGCTTAGATCAGGCCTAGTCACTATTAACCGAATAAGTGAGCCAATAAGACTCCTATAAAGAGTGATGTCCTCAAAGGATTTTTTATCATCTTTCATAGAACTTTTATAGTGTGCCTTTATAGTTCTCCATATGGAATTTCCAGAGCATGGAAACTGCATATCTACTTTGGCCTATAAATGCATGACCTTTCCAAAAATCTATTTCAAGGCCTAGAATATAGTGAAGAACTCCTAAGTCTTGCATCTTAAACTTAGTACCAAGTGCATGCTTAGTTTCTTCAACTAACTTCTCATTGTTTCCACAAAGAATGATATTATCTACATAGAGAAGAAGTATAATTACAAAGTTATCTACAAACTTATAATACAGAGAAGGGTCATATTCACTTAGACAAAATCCAAGTGATATGAGATAGGAGTTGAGCCTTGCATACCAAGACCTTGGTGCCTATTTAAGTCCATACAGACTTTTGAACAAAAGACAAACTTTTGATTCATCACCTTCCTTCACAAAACCTGGAGGTTGCTCCATGTAAATCTCCTCCTCAAGGTAACCATTGAGAAATGTAATAGAAACATCAAGCTGGAACATACTCCATTTGTGAAAACATGCAAGAGAGATGAGTATTCAAATTGTTACCATCTTTGCAACTGGTGCAAAGGTGTCTTCATAGTCAAGACCTTTGATCTGTGAGTAGCCTTTGGCACAAAGTCTTGCTTTATACTTGTTGATAGATCCATCATGAATATACTAGATTTTGAATACCCACTTATATCCAATCACATGCATGTTGTTTGGTGGCTCCACAAGCTCTCATGTGTTGTTTGACATCAAGGCTTTAAACTCTTGGGTCATTGCTTCAACCCAGTCTTTGGATTGAAGTGCTTCTTGAACATCCTTAGGCTCTTCATCTGATATAAAAAGTGCATGATAGAAAGTTTCACCTTCCACTTGCCTTCCTTCAGCATCATATGCGAGCCTACTTGGCTCAGGTCTTGCTCATGTAGATCTTCTTGGTGTAGTAGCTTGAATTTGCTCCTCCTCAAGCCTCAATCTCAACTCTTCTTGAACAACATTAAGATTGATGATTGATCTTGCATGAGACTCCTTGACCTGTGCATCATCCAAGTTAAACTTCTGATCTTCATGGAAGATCACATCTCTACTAACAACATTCTTGTTAGTAGAGGATAAATAAACTTTGTATGCCTTTTTGGTAGATGCATATCCTACAAAAATTCCTCTTACAGCACTAGGATCTTCCTTCTTCCTAGTTTCTAGAGGCACACGCACAAAGCATACACATCCAGAAATCCTAAGATGATCTACCTTAGGCTTTTTCTTATACAACATCTCAAATGGTGTCTTTCCTCCTATTGCAAGATTTGAAAGCCTATTACAAAGATAGTTTGCACATGCAACTACCTCTCCCCAAAATTCTTTAGGCATAGAAGCTTCTAGCCTAATGGCTTTTGCTCATTCACACAAAGTTCTATTTTCTCTCTCAGCAACTCCATTTTGCTGAGGAGTATATGAACAAGAAAACTCTCTTTGAATATCCACTCTCTCACAAAAGTCTTTAAACTCCTCCACTATCACTTCTCAAAGCTTTCAACTTGAAAGGAAACTGCTTTTCTACATAAGCTTTGAAAGTAAGAAAAACATCATAAACCATGGCTTTTGAAGGCATCATATAAATCCAATAATATCTTGTATAATCATCTACAAAAGAGACAAAGCAGTTGGCTCCTCCTTTGCTCTTAGT
Source organism: Diphasiastrum complanatum (assembly GCA_029204225.1). Taxonomy (NCBI): domain Eukaryota; kingdom Viridiplantae; phylum Streptophyta; class Lycopodiopsida; order Lycopodiales; family Lycopodiaceae; genus Diphasiastrum; species Diphasiastrum complanatum. The sequence goes on along the minus strand of CM055100.1, from coordinate 61,195,173 downwards.
TGATGAGAAATGAACATCAGAGTGTACAAGTTCAAATAGTTGCTTTGTCTTGATACTTGATCTAGGAAAAGGCCTTCTGTGTGACTTTGCCAGCACACAAGCTTCACAAGGTAGAAGCTCCTTTGCCAGTGTCTTTGGTTGACCAACAATTTTTTCTTCTTTGACCATAGATTGCATGGCTTTGAAATTGGGATGACCCAATCTCTTGTGCCACAGGTCCTCTTGTAGAACCTTGGTCTCATAAGCAATATCTGAAATGTTAGCACTCTCCCTAGAATCTAGTTTGTACAACTTACCAATTCTAGATCCTCTAGCAATAACTTCATTTTATCTTGAGATTATACACTTGTCAACTTGCAACTTGACATCCAATCCACTATCAAACAACTTTCCTACACTAATGAGATTCTTGGTTATCTAGGTACATACAGTACATCATGTAAGCAAAAAGATTTTGATGATGATGCATGCATTGGAATACTACCTATTCCTTCAACTCTACACTCTACATCATTAGCAGTACAGATTGATCTTTTTGCACCTAGATATGGCATGAGATTAGTGAAAGAGTTCCTAGAACTAGACATATGGGAACTAGCCCCACTATCTATACACCAGACTTCTTCATTCTTAAAAGGAAAAGATGAAAAAGTAGACATCATTAATGAATCATCTCTTTCACTCTCTACACCCTCACACTCATCCTCATTAGTAAGGTTAGCTTGCTTAGATTGGTTCTTCTTCTTGAAACAGTTTGATGCATAGTGTCCTTTCTTGCCACAGAAAAAAACACTTGATCTTTGACAACTTCTTCTTGCCACTGGACGTTGCAGCTTGTGAGGACTGATCCTCACCACCTTCTTTGGCTTTGTCCTTCTTGAAGTGTTGTTGTCCTTTGCCCTTGCCTCTTGACTTGTCTCTGATGAAGAGTGCTTTGTCATCTCCACCATCTTTCAATGAAAGTCTGTTGATCCTCAGCATCTTGTTCTCTTGTCTGCTTTCTTCAGCAATGAGGACACCTTGTAGTGTCTCCAAGGATGGAAGATCCTCCCTGACAGCATAAGTCTTCACAATATTGTCATACTCATCTCTAAGTCCATTTAGGACTACTTGAACAAGTTCAGTGTTCTTAAGAGCATCACTAATACTAGCTAACTCTTGATGAAGATTCTTAATTCTCATGAAATATGATGAAGCACTCTCATCTACTCTCTGATAACTTAGAAATATTTGGTTTCTAAGTGTAAGCAATCTAGAAGTATTTTTGATTTCATAGATTGTTTTTAGAGTGTCCCAAGCTTCCTTGACAATGGTGCATGTGCTGATCTCTCTTAACACTTCATTGGTAACATTAATTTTTATAAAATGAAGGGCAATTATGGTTCTTTTGTGGAATGCTACAACTTCATTAGGTGCAGCAGGTTCTTCTTCAGCCCTATTAGGTGCAGCAGGTTCTTCTTCAGCCCTACTCACAATATCCATCACATCCTGTAGAATCAATAATGATTCCATTCTGATCTTTCACATTGCATAATTGGTAGATGTTAATCTCTCACTGTGCTCTAAGAAATGTGAACCAGATGAAGACATCTTCTTTATGAGAAATTCTAGTAATGATAGAAAATGGAGTTGAAAGAATGTTGCTTGCTATCTCAATCTAGGATCTAACACAGATGTTGATCCACCCTATGAAATCTAGCAGCAGATGTGAGAACAAATTCTCAACATAGAAAATCAATCTATCTTGAATTTCGATCTTGCTTCAGTCACAAAAGAAGAAGCACATGCAAGCAAGAAGTCTATCTCTCCCACGAGTTTCAAAGTACTGATAAACTCTCTAGTAACTTACTTTCAATTCAAACATAGTAATATGTGTGTAATGAAAAGTCTAAGACCTCAGAACACTCAGTTCTATCCAATTCTACTTATTTGACAGTGAAAATTGATGAAAATGGTGAAAAAGACAGATGTGTGCTCACTTTGGCATATCCCACGAGTTGAGTACCCTCTCAAACTCTCTGATTGCCTAAAACTCTTCTAAAAACACACACTTTGAAGGGCCTCCAAACTTGGTAGCTCCTCCTTAATAGCATAGGATTGGACAAGGTTGTCATATTCATCTCTCAAGCCATTGAGAATGACTTGGACTAGCTCACTTTGATTGATTGAGTCACCAATACATGCAAGCTCCCTATGAATATCCTTGACTCTCAAAACATAATTAGACGCACTCTCATCACTCTTTTGACTACTTTGGAAGATTTGATTTCTAAGAGTGAGGAGCCTATAGGTGTTCTTAGCCTCATAGATGGACTTGAGACAATCCCAAGCTTCCTTGGATGTAGAACAATCACTGATCTCCCTCAATATCTCATTAGAGACATTCATCTTAATGTAGTGGAGAGCCATCCTAGCTCTCTTCTTGTATTTTTTTAGTTCTTGAAGGACTTGAGGCTCCTCCTCAATCCCAAGTACAATGTCCATCACATCTTGGAGTATCAAGATGGACTCCATCCTCAACTTTCGTATTGAATAACTGGAAGTAGACAATCTCTCACTTGGTTGCAACAAGTATGAACTCATTGAAGTCATGTATGTTAAAAATTCACAATTCTAGCTTGACTAGTTTTGGTCATATGACTTGTAAATAGTTAAATGGTCATGATGTGGCTTGTCACACGTGCCAAATAGCATAGGATTCCATTCATAAGGATGTTCTCAAGTAGACCTAAGTGTTAGAACCTTTGGAATGAGTCCAAATTATGCTTAGATACAAGGGAGAAAAAATAGGAGCTATTTTTGGTAATTTTTGCATTGTTGAGGGATCTCCAAGATTCCAACCCTAACTTGGTAGGGATGAAAGATCCACCAAAATTAGCATTAGGGATAGGTTTAGGGCTACTCATACCTGCCCAAAACCGTGATGGATCATGTATATATAGGTGATGATATCTCACCAAAATAAATCAAGCAATTTCATGTTTTTTCTCTCATAATGGTGCAATTGCTCTCTATGTTCATAATTGTTTGAGTACTTGTGATTACTAATGATTATAGGATTGAATGTAGGTCTGGTGTACAGTACTCAGACTGTGGGAGGCCGTACTTTCACACGTGTGAAGCCTTCTTCAAGGATTTGGGCCATTTAGTGAGGTTCAAGCATAGATTTTTGATGGATTTTGATGGTTCAACTTGTGCTAATCTTATGAAATCATAATCTATTGTTTCCCTAATCATTTCAAGTGTTTTAGGATCCTTATTTGCTGTAATTTTTACATGGTATCAGAGCCTAAAGGCTGAAATGAGCTAAATCCTTGGTTTGCATTCAATTTTATCACAATTTTTGATCTAAATCTTGTGTAGATTGGATCTTAGCATCTAGTATTGATTCTAGAACTCAAAGTGAGTCAAATACATTGGAGATTGGTGTTGTGTGACTTCATTTGCAGGTGTTTAGGTGTCTAAAACCAGAGGCAAAGTTGAATTCAATTCACATTACCAAGATAGCAAGTTTTGCTTGCTCCAAGCATTGATTTCTAAGCAAGTTTTGGAGGTGATTTCATAGAGAAGGCTTTCTAGCATTCAAGGAGAGGGAAGATCAGAGTTTTGGGGACTCTTCAAGGCTGTTCTAAGGTGTAGTAGGCACCTCCTAAAGTGATTTAGGTTCAGTCCAACCATTTCTTGACTTATGCACCAAATTAGATCAATTTTTCATCAATTTTGATCATTTTTTGCTTGTGATTGGATAGTAGATTGTGTTGCATCCTCATTAAGTTCCATTTAGATCTTTTACAAGTGATTTTGGAAGTATATTAGGTTGCTGAAATTCACTCTTGATCAGATCATTTGGAAGCTTTAATGTTCTTTATAGAAAGAGGGGCAATTCTACTAGTATTGTCTACTTCAATCAAGCAAGTGCATTGTTTCTAGTATTCTATGATTTGATTTTGTTAGAGATCATTCTTAGATCTTTATAGGAAGTCTATTACTGATCTTTTCAGGTCCCTAAGAAGTGGGATAAGGTAGACCTTCAATCAAATCAATAGAAGTAACCTTCATTTGTGTCAAGTCCTTGATTAGGAGACTAGATGGCATCTATAAATGCATATCTTTTGGATACTAATGAAAGGCTCAACAAAACTAACTATTCCATATGGAAAGTTAGAATGGAATCTATCATGATCATGCAAGATCTGATGGAAATTGTAAATGGTAAGGAGGGTGAACCTATTCATCCTCAAGAAAAAGCCAAATACATCAAGAGGTGCAATGTTGCACTACATTGCATAAAAATGAATGTTGCAAATGAACTCTTAAGAGAGGTAGGAGATTGTACTTCAGCTCAAGATGCTTGGGAGACTTTGAAAAAGGTCTATGAATCCAAGAACCAAACTAGAATGTTAGCTTTGAAGAATCAAATCTATAGAAGCTATCAAAAGAAAGGAGAGAGTGCACATACTTTTGTCCTAAGAGTAAAGGAATTGAACAAAGAGCTAGCCTTTATAGGTGACCCTATCAAGGATGAAGAGCTTGTTCAACTCATATTGAATGGACTAAGCTTTGAATTTGACAATTTGGTTCAGGGATATGCAATTATGGGTAAGCTACCCATACTTGAAGAACTCCAAGGCACGCTCATGGCCGAGGAATCAAGAAGGAGCCAAATGCAAGAGAGGATGGATAGGCTTTCCATCCAAGGTGGAGATGACCAAGCTCTCTTCACCAAAGGCAAAGGCAAGTCCAAAGGCAAAGGATCAACATTCAAGAAGTCTACAAAGCTTGAGGATCAAGAAGGACCCCCAAAGGCATCTCCATCAACCACCAAAGTCAAGAAGGACAAATCAAAGGTGAAGTGCTACTATTGTAGCAAGATGGGGCATTATGCCTCGGAATGCTTCAAGAGGAAGCAAGATCAAAGCCAAGCCAACATGAGCAAAGAGGAGGAGGAGGAGAGTTCACATGAGGACTCTCTCATGATGTCCATATTTTCTTCAACAAGCTTCAAAGGAGAAGATCCTTGGTGGATTGACTCGGGTGCTAGTTCACACATGACTAGTAAAAGGGAGTTTTTCTCTTCTCTCTTATCTTATGATGGACCTATAAAGTCTATCTATACAGCAAATGATGAAGCTTGTAAGATTGAAGGAGTTGGTAGCATTCCCCTTTGCTTAGGATCTTCCAAAAAGATCAACATAGAAGGTGTTTTGTACATTCCTACAATAACAAAGAATCTACTAAGTGTTGGCCAAATGGTAGACAATGGTTTCAATGTTGACTTTGCTTCAAATGAATGTTTCATCAAGAAGAAGGGTAAGATAGTGGCTAAGGGCACTAGACTTGGCAAACTTTATAAGCTGGATGCATTTGTGGATACTAATGTTGTCATGTTGGTCGAGAAGAGCAAGATATCTACCTTTACTTTATGGCACAAAAGACTTGGACATGTCAACTCGGGTTCCATGGAGGCTATGATCAAGGAGGAGTATGCTTTAGGCCTACCAAGGTCTATTGGGAAGGAAGACAAGGTTTGTGAAGCTTGTGCCTTATCCAAGGCACATAAGAAGGTGTTTCCTAACTCCATCACAAAGTCATCTCATCCTCTTGAACTCATACACTCGGATGTGCACATTGCTAGCACCAAATCTAATGGAGGTTCATCCATGTTTTTAACCTTCATTGATGACTACTCAAGATATTGTTGGGTGTTCTTACTTTCCTTCAAGTCTCAAGTATTTGATACTTTTGTAAAGTTCAAGTTGTTTGTGGAAAAGCATCATAATCATAGCATCAAGATTCTTAGAAGTGACAATGGTGGAGAATTCATCTCCAATGAGTTCAAGGCCTTTTGTGAGGAGGAAGGGATCAAGAAAGAGACTTCTTGTCCTTACACTCCTCAGCAAAATGGAGTTGCTGAAAGAAGGAATAGAACATTATGTGAATGTTCTAAGGCTTTAAGATTAGATGCTTGTTTGCCCAAATCCTTTTGGGGTGAGTCTCTTGTATGTGCAAACTACTTGATGAATAGGGTGTCTTGCAAAGCAATTGAAGGCAAAACTCCTTATGAGATGTTGTATGGAAAGAAACCCAATCTTAATCACTTGAAAGTTTTTGGGTGTATATGTTATGTGCATGTGCCATTAGAAACAAGAACCAAGGAGGATCCATCTTCCACAAGAGGGATCATGCTTGGATATGCAAGCTCAAGCAAGGGCTACAAAGTCTATCTTCCATCCTTGAACAAATTTGTTGTTTCAAGGGATGTCATCTTTGATGAACATCATATGCATATGCTTGAAGAAGGCTCAAGTGCTCCAACAATCAAGAAGAAGATGGCCGAGGAGCAAGATCTTGGTTTTGAGGAGGAGCTCATGGAGGAGCAAGCACCAAACCCACCTATCACACCAAGGAGATCTTCAAGGGCAAAAGTGGAGCCATCAAGGCTCACATATCAAGGCAAAGGACAGCAAGTTGAGGGTATCTCATCCACTTCTTATGCTTTATCTAGTTTTGAAGAACCGTCTAATGTTGAAGATGCATTGAACTCCAAAGAATGGTATAAAGCTATGTTGGATGAGTATGATGCCTTGATTGAGAATGAAACTTGGTTGCTTGTTGAGAGACCTCAAAGGAATGTAATAGGATGCAAGTGGGTCTTCAAGCTTAAGTTGAATGCAAATGGGAGTGTTAACAAACATAAAGCAAGATTAGTTGCAAAAGGTTATGCTCAAGAGAGAGGGATAGACTATGAGGAAACTTTTGCACCCGTGGCCAAGATGGTCACAATAAGACTAATCATTGCACTTGCATCACATTTTGGATGGATTCTATGTCAAATGGATGTCTCTAATGCTTTCTTGAATGGTTTTTTGGAAGAGGATATCTATATGGAGCAGCCACAAGGGTTCATCAAGCATGGAATGGAGAACAAAGTATGCCATCGCCAAAGAAGCATCTATGGCTTGAAGCAAGCCTCGAGATCTTGGAATTCAAGACTACATTGCTATCTTATTTCACTTTCTTTTGTTCAAAGTGAATATGATCCCACTCTTTACATTAAGTTTGATGATGTTGGTATTGTACTTTTACTCATTTATGTAGATGACATCATCATTAGTGGAAATAGTGTTGATGGTATTGGAAAAATCAAGATAGATCTATCCTTAGAGTTCAAGATGGTAGATCTAGGGTGTCTTCACTTCATCTTAGGCATAGAAATACTTAGAGGGTCTGATTTTATCTTTATAAGTCAAGTAAACTATGCTCAAAGTCTTTTGAAGAAGTTTAAGATGGAAGTATGCAAAAGTGTTGACACACCAATGGAGCAAGATGTAAAAGTGCCAAATGAAGATGATGAAAGATCCTTCATGGACATCACTTTGTTTAGGCAACTTATAGGTTCCTTAATGTGGATCACTATAACTAGACCAGATCTTAGCTTTAGTGTATGTAGGTTGAGCCAATCCATGCAAAATCCATTGAATATCCATTGGAAAAAGGCTAAGAGGATTCTAAGATACATCTCGGGTACATTGGATTTTGGGATTCTATATAGAGGAGATGTGATTAACCTTCATGCATTTAGTGATTCAGATTTTGCAGGGGACAAGAGGGATAGGAAATCAACAAGTGCCTATTCAACTTTCATAGGAGAAGGTGTGGTTTCATGGCTTTCAAAAAAGCAAGAAACTATATCTCTATCTTCAACTGAGGCCGAGTACAAAGCTTTGACAACCACTACAAAGGAGGTACTTTGGATCAAGAGATTATTGGTGGAACTAAAGATCATGGATTCAGAGGAGGCACCAATCATCTACAATGACAATATATCAGCCCAACACCTTGCATCTAACCCAATCTTCCATGCAAGATCTAAGCACATTGAGATATGCCATCACTTTGTGAGAGAAATGGTGCAAGCCAAGGAGATTGCTTTGGAGCATGTTCCAAGAAATGAATGTGTAGCTGATCTACTTACTAAACCACTTCAAAGGACACCTTTTATGAAGTTCAGATCATCACTTGGAGTGATTAGTAAAGCAATGATTGAACCAAGCTAGATAGTGAGGAGGAGTGTTAAAAATTCACAATTCTAGCTTGACTAGTTTTGGTCATATGACTTGTAAATAGTTAAATGGTCATGATGTGGCTTGTCACACGTGCCAAATAGCATAGGATTCCATTCATAAGGATGTTCTCAAGTAGACCTAAGTGTTAGAACCTTTGGAATGAGTCCAAATTATGCTTAGATACAAGGGAGAAAAAATAGGAGCTATTTTTGGTAATTTTTGCATTGTTGAGGGATCTCCAAGATTCCAACCCTAACTTGGTAGGGATGAAAGATCCACCAAAATTAGCATTAGGGATAGGTTTAGGGCTACTCATACCTGCCCAAAACCGTGATGGATCATGTATATATAGGTGATGATATCTCACCAAAATAAATCAAGCAATTTCATGTTTTTTCTCTCATAATGGTGCAATTGCTCTCTATGTTCATAATTGTTTGAGTACTTGTGATTACTAATGACTATAGGATTGAATGTAGGTCTGGTGTACAGTACTCAGACTGTGGGAGGCCGTACTTTCACACGTGTGAAGCCTTCTTCAAGGATTTGGGCCATTTAGTGAGGTTCAAGCATAGATTTTTGATGGATTTTGATGGTTCAACTTGTGCTAATCTTATGAAATCATAATCTATTGTTTCCCTCATCATTTCAAGTGTTTTAGGATCCTTATTTGCTGTAATTTTTACAATGTAAAGTGGAAATAAATAAAAGTGATGAACAAAAAATGTTGTTTCTCTCTCACTATAGGATCCAATAATGGTGTGCTACCATCTCCTATGCAAGATCTTGCAACAAACTGTGAGATGATTCTCACTAGCTATCTCAATCTCTCCAAAACTAGATCTACTTCACATCAAATGATAGAGTATGGGCAAAGTTAGGATCAAACACTCTTAGCACGTGTGAAATACACTAAGAAACCAAATTTGACTCAAATACAATGATATTGCATGAAACAAAATGGCTAAGATCTGAAAACTGTGCCTAGATCACATATAGATGAGATTGGTAAGCATTCAGCTGTGATTTTGGATCAAACAAGCAATCTCTTGACCAAACCAAATGTGTCCACCTAGGTCGAGGTGCCCTACCTAACCCTCTTCAAAAGCTTATAACTTTTGATTGGCTCAACCAAATGGAATGAAACTGATTGCATAAGAAACTAGACAAAAATAGCTTCAAAACAAGCTATCTAGCAAGATTTTTGGATCAAACATGAAAGAGAACTCCCAAACTGAAATTGGATATTACTCACACGTGTCTGAGTACCTGATTCTGTACAGTACCAGGTCAGACCCCATCAATGTCCTTTTGATCTCTTTTGATCCAAAATTGAACAAGATAGCTAGGAAAATAGGCCTCGACAATTTCTAGCTCAAGATTGGTGAATAGTTTTCACTTAAATGGATCAAAATGCATGGTAACCTTAGGTAGTCTCTAACACCATGTTGATTTCACACGTGTGGATTGTCCACTACATGTACTTGTGATCTCCTAAGGTGTGTAGATGCACCAAGATCAAGACTAGATTGAGATTCAAGATCTATCTTTGATTCTATGGCAAAAACACACTACTACATGCATTCAATCACTTCCAACTCTCACTCACACGTGTGGGAAGTGTTCCAAAAGTATTCTAAGTAAAAACAAGCTGCTCTCCTCGGGTAGAGAGAGAAAAACCATCATGAGCTCTCGGGTAGAGAGAGAAAGCTAGAAATTCAATGACACTCAAAATCCACTCAATCTCAAAATCAATTAGATCCAAATGAGGAGTACAATGATATTAGTAGATTCATGAGCTACCACTATGCTTAACTATGATTGGATCACACTTTGCCACCTCTTAATCCTATTGGACCATTGATCCATGCACCTCTAAATTCTATTGGACTATATTCAAGCACACCTCAAATTCCTATTGGACCACACATGGTTCCACCTCTAAATCCTATTGGACCTCTTAAACTTCATCAAACAAAGGCATTACACTTGTCTACACTCTAATTGGCACAAGTTTGGCCTCCTACTCTATTTTGGCTCAATAGTGGCATTACAAGTGGAAATGGATAATTTGCCATCTATGCCAAATTTGACCCTATCAACATCCTACACCTAAATGCTTGACTATGAAATTCTATGAGACCCCTATATCAAACATTTTGATTTACTTTACAATTCTCCACACGTGGGAACATCCTCCACACATGTGAGATTCACTTACAAACTTCTATCATAAAAAATACCAAGCTAGATTTTTGCCAATTTCTCACACTATAGAATTTACATACATGTTTCTCTTTATCGTTGATTAGATAACCTTTGGGTTGTATCATGTAGATTTTATCTTCTTTGATAACTCCATTCATAATAGCTATTTGTACATCCATCTGATGTATCTCCAGATTTGTTGCATTAGCATACGATAATAGAAGTATGATTGAATAACGCTTTACTATTGGGTTGAAAGACTTAGTATAGTCAATATTTGGGATATCATAAAATCCTCGTGTGACAAGTCGAGCTTTCCTTTAGTCGATACTTCCATCCACGTTGTATTTAATCTTGAATATCCATTTGCAATAACTACATTCCTGCTGGAGGTAGTTCGACAATCGATTTCTTTATGAGAGATTGATATTCTCTATCCATAGCTTCTCTCCATATATTAGTGTCTGATTGACCGAGTGCTTCTTTGACAATATTCGTTCTCTCAAATGAGATAACAAGCAGATTCAACAATATGCTTTTTAGGTGGTCTGTGATTTCTTGTGGATGTTCTCGGAGAGAAATGAGGCTGATAATCATTTCTTTGGTTCTATTGTTGCTGAGCTGCAACATGTTCTTTCTAATTCACTATCGACAAGTTTTTCACCTGAAGTTGACGCATTTGTACCTTTGATAGGAATAGTCGAGTAAAAAACAAGAGTGTTTGATAGTTCGACTGTTTGAGCTTTGCCCTTGCTTTTGAGGTTGATAAACTGATCCTTGAGAAAGATGATATCTTGACTAGTTAATATCTTTGATTCATCAGGATCATACAACTTATAAGCTTTATTTGAAATTTATAACCAATGAAAATGGATTTGATAATGTAGGAGTCTTTCTGATCTCCTGTGGTATCTACGCATAGCCAATACATTTGGAAAGTCTGAGGTTCGATAATGAAGGTTTGAAGCCTGCCCAAACTTCATAGGGTTCTTTTTCTGAGAGCCCTTTAGTCGAGCATTTGTTTAGAATATAAGTTGTACATGAAAAGAACTTTTGCATAGGGTTACATATATCTGAATGAACAACATCTAGAACATCTTTTGCTTCATGCTTGTGACTTAATCTAAATCGAATCCTAGTCTGCTTTCTGACAATGCAACTATGACAAACAAGGAGGTCGATCTTTTTGTCTAGAAAATCGAGATCAGGTATTAAGGATTGTCTAAACATGTGCAATATAGATGTGTGATTAAAAAGACCTAGTCTATAGTGTCAAACTAATTCTTTATTAACTAGAAGAAAAGTATTCAAGACTTGACTTTTGTTAGAATAACAATGAAGCAGTCTATATAAGTATCCAAACCTCTTTCCGAGTGCAAGGACCTTATTTGTCCTATCGATGATGCGACATTGATCATATTCAAATTCTACCCTATAATCTAAATCAATAATTTTGCTTATTAATAACACATTTGTCAACAATTTAGGTACATACAAAACATTCGATAGTAACTTAATTAATCACACGAGAACTTCAATCTCGCAGTGCCTTCACCTTTGATAGTGTGTGTACTATCGTCGCCAAGATGAACAAATTTCTTTGTATTGTAAGGTGTATAAGACTGAGAATATTCACGATGACTAGTCATATGTTAAGTGGCTTCAAAATTCAAAAAACCCAGCATTATTAGCTTGCGCTTTCTGATCTCTGAGCATAAACGCTCATTCATCCATGTCTTGAACTAGGGATTGAGATGTAATTGCAACTGCGTTTTTTTTGTTGATATAGCTACTTTTTGTTGGCATTCTTTGTTTTTAATATCCTACAATCTTGAATTTCATGATTAGTGCATTTACAATACTTATAGAACATCTTCTTCTTCGATTGTGGATTTGATATTTTGATCTTGACTCTATGTCGGATCTGATTCGATACAAATCGGAGCCTTTCTTGTTCTGATGTTTAGCGCCTTTGTTAGATATAGAGCATGTGGATATTGGATTTGAAAATCTGTCAGTGCTTCTTTGTTGTAGCAACATAATGATTATTCTTGAGAGAGTTAAATCTACATGTGTTGTTATGATTATCACCCAGTTTTCGTATGTGGATGATAGACACGATAGTAATGTCATGATTGCATCTTGATCATCAATAGTTGATCCGACAGGTGCCATCTGCTCTAAGAGATTCTTAAATTGGTTAATGAAGAGAATCACCATTTGACATCTTGAGTGAGAAGAATTTTCTTTTGAGATGCAACTTGGAAGTCATGTCCCTCACATCATATAGATGTCCCATACTTATTTTGAAGTCTGAGCTTTAGATACATGGCCAGTTTAGGTATCTGAAATGTAGAATGATTAGCGCAAAAGCTTTACCATCCTTTGATTCCCATTTGGAGACGGCTGATCTGTCGTCTTCAAGGTTCACTTCAATTCTTGTGACAACATCCCATAGCTCATTGGCAATTAGAAAGGTCTTCATCTTAAATTTCCACAAGTGATAATTGGATCCATTTAGCTTGTCTAGGGTGAGACCATCTTCATTCAACCGTGTACTCCAAACTATCTTTGAGTATCTGATTGTCTCTGTTTGACAGTTTCACTAACATCTTTGATTTGTTGAATCTGACTGTTAGATATTATCATGTTCTTTTGCAGACTGTGTAAAAACATGATAAAATAGATGAATGGATGTAGATTTAACATCAATTATTCAGATAAATCCAATTTCTCCATTGATTATTTGGGTAAATCCAAAACCTATGGGTCAAATAAGAGACTCAAAGTAGTTCTAAGAACTATGATGGCATTATACAAAATAAATTTGCCTGGCCGGCCAATAGACATTATAATAAAGGGACATTATATGAAATGAGATATGAATGATATAAAAGAAAGATTAAAAGCCTATATGGATGTCATAAATGAGAATATCATGGTATTAGTTGCAAAGGTAAAAATTTTGTAACAATAGGAAAACATGACATGCCAATGAAGATCTTTGAATAATGATGAGATAACCCTGAAATTAGTATCTCGCTACTACAAAGGGAGTCATTTAAATTGAAAATTCTCCATCATTATTTGTTCCTGCCATAAAAAGACATGACATCTAGAAAACATTGCTGGGTAAGATGAAAAGCTTTGAATGAAAACCAAGACTGATGAATCATTGTTTACAAGATATGAGAACCTCTGAGCTTGCCATTATGTCACAATGGGGTGATAGACAAGGCCTTAATAGAAAAAGTAAGAAGGATGATGGATGATACCCTTGTGAATTATATTGAAATGAGAATTCACAAGGGTCAGACAAACATCAATATATATATTATAGCAATGACTCAAAGTGAGTTTGAAATTGATGATTGGAACTTAAACGAAAAAAAACATATAGAAATAAGAAAAATAAAAGTAAAGTGATTATTATGTTTTATTGTTTCTATGTTGTAAGTGGACCTGAAGAATTTGGATATGGAGATTACTCTCTCTCTCTCTCTCTCTCTCTCTCTCTCTCTCTCTCTCTCTCTCTCTCTCTCTCTCTCTCTCTCTCTCTCTCTCTCTCTCTCTCTCTCTCTCTCTCTCTCTCTCTCTCTCTCTCTCTCTCTCTCTCTCTCTCTCTCTCTCTCTCTCTCTCATGGACCCTTCCACGTTTTATCTTACTTCGCCACGAAAAATTACATACGCTACACATGACAGCATTTCTTCTAAATACCTCGTAGGTTCTAAAACCACATACTTAGTCCTAAAGTAAAAAAGCCTTTGGGCCTAAGTAATTTCCCTCTCTCACTTAAATTTCAAATTTTTGTTTTCCCTCTTCTTTTAAAAGATGAGACCCGTTTCACCTTCCAGGAAACCTCATATCTACCACTATATAAGAAACAGTTTAGAAAAATGTTCCTCACTATGTATAGTGAGTGAAGGAGTCTCTACATCCCATCAACTGTGAATGCGCCCTGCTCCTTACTACATAAGTTCTCTTTAAAGTAAGTAATCTACTTCATCTCTCTCACCCATTACTGTAGCTCTTTTATGTAAGCGTTATGTGCTATAAGGTAGCATGATTTGCTCATTGGATGTATACTTAATTCATAGCATCCTTTTGATGATTGGAAAGATACAAATGATGGGTTGTCTAGCGATGGACAACCTATCCTCTCTCTCTTTTGTAAGAGTAATCTTTGGTATAACACACGTGAGGAGTCCTGCGATGGACAACAGGCCTTCCATCTCACTTTTTGAAGCATCTCTTATGAAAAAATATGTTAGGAATCCAGCGATGGACTCTAAGGATGTTTCTATGAAAAAAATGTATGGAAACTCTTTGCATTTTAGCATACCAATCATGTGTATTCGTAGCTTATAGTCCAGCGATGGACAACTCACAAACTTATTCTACCTTTGCTTAATGGTTTCTAAAATCACTCTTCTACTAAATCTTGTTTTGGCTTTTTATGACCCAAAGAGAAAGAGTCACCACGAAGCAAAGGAAACAATGGCATCCTCTCAAGAAGCCATGTATGCAAATATTCAGGTATATCTTTCTAGAGTAAGTAAACGCTTTATGGCTTCAGCAAGCACGATATGTTCAGTTCTGCACATCCTTAAGAAATAACACTCTTCTACACATTTGTGCTTTTACTTTCTTTTTTCAAAAAAAGAAACAATACTAGACCACATTAAACCCGTAATCGAATCAAATTAACACACCATAAGATGATACCCTGTCATAAAAATGCACAGTAAGGACTCCAACAATGTGATCTTAGACAACATGGATATGAGTAAGATGCATGGTTTCTACATAAAGATTAGAATGGCACGGATCTTCCCTAATACCTAGTAGAAACTTTGGCAGTCTCTTACTTTTTCTAATCATATCTTTCCTACACAGTGTCCCTGTACCATGGTTGTTACATTACTCAGATGTAACAACCATGGAAGCACTTAACTTTAACCCGTCTTTGTGTTACTCTAGACTCTTGGTGAGATACGATTGGAAAGCATGGATATGCTCAGGAGTATGGACAATAGTGCGTGACATACCTCACGGGTCACTAGGGTCTATATAGCATGGATTTGCTTTGATACCTGCACACGTGTCCACACCAGGTCTTTTGGCTAAGTAAAACTTTAAACGGTTAAAATTTTTGTACGTCTCTATGTTTAAAACGAACTGATAGGGACCAATTGACCATAAGCTGATCAGTATGGCACTCGCCCTGATACGATGATATAATGTCTTGGCCTATCGCTAATACTCTGTTTGTCTAGGAAGATTGGACTAGGACTTAAAATGCTATTTGAAGCTGTTAAGTAGTATAACTTCTTTTGGACATGAATAACAACTATCGTTCAACTATGACACCTGTCTTCCTCACTAAACTTACTTGAGCGTTTTTTTTTGTGGGATGGTGGCAGGTATCAGCTGGACGTCTTAAAAGTGGTTATTCTTTATGGTGTTTTACAGTACTGTATTTTACTTTTCGGCTACACTTTACCTTGTTGGATTATGAATAAAGGCTTTAAAAGATTTCAGTCCTGCTTTGTCAAGAAGAACTAAGTGTAGTTTTGTATCTCTCTCTCTCTCTCTCACACACACACACACACACACACACACACACACACACACACATACACACACACACACACACACGCACACACATGTACTCTACTATATGGTCATTACGTTTTATTCGCTCTTCAAAGCATCATGAAATGATTTTTTCCTTATGGTACTAAACCAACATAAATGCCTTACCTCGCTAAACTTAGTAATATGAACCCTCTAAGAAGTTTTTTTTAAATTTTGGTGGGAAACTTGGTTTTCTTGAATGGCTATGATCAGTGCACATTATAAGGATACGATCTAACGGTGAGCATTATTGATCACCCAATGCACCAAGATGTATTGTAACATCTATATAAAGGAAGGTGACACAACCGTAAGGTTCTCTCTCTCTCTCTCTCTCTCTCTCTCTCTCATGGACTCTTCTTTATCAGAAGTTACCACCTTGATCAAGCTATAAATATTCATATGTGATTTGATGGTCCTAGCCTTTGTTGCCAACCCAACCATATATGACACTTTTCAAAAGATATTTTTCCACCAATTTTAGCTGAAAGGGAGCTTCCACGATACTTCCTACGAAACCACTATATATAACCTGTTCTCGAATGGGTTTTTTCTACTATACGGTGAGAAGAAGGTTGGAAGATATGCTCACGATAGAGATTGCACCCTCCCTGGCTTGAAGTCATCTGCTTCTACTTTATGGTATGTGGTTCTACTCATTTCATATCATTGCTTTCATCTCTTTGCTACATATGAATGGTATCAAGCTTTCTGGGTACTAAACATGATGGTATCCAGCGATGGACCAGTGAGGATTCATATACATTTTTTGTATGACGCTTTTTTATAAATACTATTCGCTGTCCAGCGATGGACCAGTGATGAAGCATGCTCAACTGTGTAGAAGTTTTTTGAAGATATATGAGTTGTTGTTCAGCGATGGACCTGCAACGATTTATCTTGGGTTAGATACTCAAAAAATGGATATACAACAATGAACCAGTGCTTTCTTCCACATACTTTGTAAGCATGATAATGATAGGTATGCATCACATATGGTAGGTTGAGACAAAAGCTTCTTAATGACCATCAATGAAGCACATTTTACCTTATGAATGAATGGTTGTGTGGATTCAAACTCCTTATCATAGATATGAAAGGATGACAGTTGGGTTTGATAACTACAACATACAATAGGCTTTAGTATCCTTCAAAGGACAATATGCATGTTTGGTTGTTCCATAAGTAACGAAAGGTTACATACATACTCCAGAGACGAAGCCATTGTAGTATCATGCTATTATACAAAAGATACAACTCAGACACTCGCACGTTCTGATTATGATAATGTATACCTCATGCTTTAACCTGTTTGCTATCATACTTTTGAATGTTTGCTATTTTAAAGGGAATACTATTGTGTCTAAGCACTAACAAATAAAACTTGCACTCTTTGTAGCATCAAATATTACTACTATTTTTGTTTTCGATTAGGTTCGGTTTCGAACCATAAAGCTATAAGCATTTGCACAGGTGTGCACATTAAACCATTCGCTTTAGACTTATATATTGCTTATCGCTAAAAGAAATGGTGTGAACATGTGTGCCGGTGTCAGAGCAAATCCATGCTATTCTAACCCTGGTGACTTAAGAAACGTCACGCACTATTGTCCATACTCCTGAGCATATCCATGCTTTCCAGTCGTATCTCACCATAATCTGATATGACAACTGAATGGGTAATAAATTTGCACAAGCCATGGTTGAATAGTGTAGTTACGAGTGAACTCATGTTTATCGTAACTCCATATCCAACCCGTAGTTTTATAAGACCTTGTATCGGATAGGCTTCATCTTATTGGTGGTTTTTACAAGGTATTAGGACAGATCTGTGCCATTCTAATCCTTTTGTAAGAACCGTTTATCTTATGCAAATCCATGTTGTCCAAGATAATTTGAAGAGAAACCTTACTTGGGGACAACGTGGGTGTCATTATACGCAGAATCATTTCATTATTTATGAAGTGATATAGTCGAACTGAGTAAAAACCAACTAATTTCTGTATTTAGGATCATTATTACGAATGAAAAACACTGGATCGAAAGATTTAAGGTACTCCACTCTATCTGATTAAGGTGTCGGCAAGAATTCGGATTGATTTCGATGTATTCGTTCATCAGTGATCAAAGTTAATCTTATTCTTGGATTAACAAAAGTTAAACAGTAGTCCTCAACAACTAGTGTTCTCCTCAGAGTTAAATCTCTTGTATAATCTTCGAATATGTTAGAAACATATGTTCGGAGATATTCAGAATACAGATATCTTATCTCAATTCTTCAGACAGGGACTATCAATTCAGTTGTATACATACTTTTCTATCGATGACTGAGATAGACTTCTGATGATAAACGTTATTCGGGTATCGAACAAGTATTCGAGTGTCGAACAAATATTCGAATGAACGAATAAGTTAGTTTTAAGACAGTTCGTTAGAACACTTTTACGGATACACAGCATAGATTGTAATGTGCTTATGCAACTGTCTGACCAGAGATAGATTTATATAAGAAAGATTGTTAGAGTACTTCAGAAGATCTCTCACAAGTACATAAACTTTTATCTCTCAGCGAATACATAAACTATATCTCCTGGTGAGTAAGACTGAATCGTGTCTTCTCTTTATCATCTTCAGAGCGAACAATCACGTCTTTATAAATTAGAGGCGTGTCGCTTTACTGAATAAGGTTAACCAATATATATCTGACACGTATGTAGATTATACCGCAAAGATGTATCTAACCCTGAGTTTAGATTACTATAGTTAGAATTGTCGATTCGGATCGAGTCGTTTCATGTAAGTGTCTTTATTTAAGGGTTGTTGTAGATGTCGCTTCATTGCTGAGGACTTGTCCTTTATATGTGATATTTAGTATGTCGCAAAAAATATAGGCAGGTCCCTTCATTATAAATGTATCCAGCTCTTGTCTTCTTATGTGAATATATATTGCTTCATTCGGATGTATATTCGTTGTTTAATAAATACACATCTTCACAAAGGTCCTTTTGTATGTTTTAGTCCACATGATGGTTTCAAGAAGTTGGAGCTTTGGGTTATGGGGAGCCCCTACCTCCACCTAACCTTTTTGTTCAGACTACTATTTGCTGTATGGAGAAGGCCGTTGAGTTACATAGATTTATTATTAACACTGATAGGGCTACATGTGCTTCTGCTGGACCTGAGGATAAGATTCTTTGTTTGATTGACTTGCTAGAGACCATTGATTGGGTAAAGATTTATCTTGAGTTTGTTAAGAAGAAACAACCGCTGGGCCTTGTGGAAAATCTTTATAGTTGTCTTAATGATTTTGCTGAAAAGTTTGAAGAGGAAGAAAAGTTCTGCAATTCGCACATCAGAAAAATCTTTATGTGTTTAGAAAATGAAAATGGTATTTCTCCTACTGTCACTACCCCTTCTGCTTCTGATGCTCCCACCTCTCCTCACCCGCTTGTTTATATTGAAGACCTTGATGAAGACAGTGCCTCTCATCTTGAGATCTTTTCTCAAGAAATTTGCGATATTGGTGACCACTCCTCTTTTGATTTCTATCAATCCAAAGACTGCCAAGTCCCTTTTGTTCTTGCTAGAATCATTGAGTTTAAATCTACTCTTACTTATTACAAGCTCTAAAGTCTCCCTTCTGTTAATTTTCTTGCACCGATATCTATTGATATTTGGATTCTGATGAATCACTTGAAAAAAAAAAAATACAAGTCTACAAATTGGCCGCTCTGCACAAAAATCCTTCACTCAAGACCCCTGTTTCTTTTGATACTATTATCCGCATGAACAAGTTTGAACCCTCTCGTTGCCCCTCTGAGCAAGTTTGGGCCAGGACCAGAGGACACTTTGAGACTGGCTTCAATAGAATGAACCTACACCAACCCAGAATATGGAACTGTAAAAGACCTTTTTTCAAATGTAGATGTGGTGAAAAATGTAAAAACAATTCTTCCATCATTTGCTTCGATCATGCTATCTGGTTCATTATGAATAACCTTGCCAAGTTTTTTCCTGGTGCTTCCCTCCAGAATCAGATAAATGCCTTCTTTATGTGGCTAAATAAACCTACTAGAGATGTGGTAAAATCTCATATTACTTTTCTGTTTATCTGCCAATACATAATTGATGCCTCTATTGAACTTGCTAAGGACTCCTCCGCCAAATTACTTGCACCTTTAGGAGATGTCGAGAATATCCGAGAGATAGAATGTCTCTTAAAACATCTTAATTTTTCTACCCTCCAAGACAAGTACTTCTAGAACTCAAACAAAAGGACGGGCTCTTTTAATTTGAATAATTCGAACTCAGTCATTTCCGGTTCAGGAACAGGGCAGAAAAAGCGTATCTTAGATTACAAAGCAAAGAAAGGACAAAGCAATGGAAACAAATAGGACTTACCAATCAAAAAACTGAATTTTTACATATCCTAATCGGTGTGCAGGATGAAGAAGACAGTGTTAGAAGACAAATCAGCGTTTCAGCAACCGGACGTCTCCAATTTTCCACTAGTAGCCACTTAGGGAGATTTTTTTTTACATTTATGTTACCTAAATAGAGTATTTGAGTTTATCCATGTGAAGTATTTTTACGCTCACGTTTTACGCAGGATTTTTGGTAGTGTTGACGAACTCTTTTATGATATTACGTTTGGTTGGACTTATCTACCAAGTGTTAAATGTGAATGGTATTTTTCTTATAATGTGTTTTGCCATTTTGATATAGATAACATTCATCCTTGTCAATGTTACTCTTTTAACCGTTTCAAAAACTTTATCTTCCAAGAATTTGGCCATGACATTTGCACAGGCTGTAAGATTATTAAGAGTTCTCTCCTACGAAAATCGTTAGGAAAAGGCCTAAATCATATAACTTTAAGACAAGCTAATGTGAACGAAGTCGCTTTAGAGCTTTATGATGGATGGTTTAAACTTATGGACTTCCTATTTTCTTATGATTCTTTAGACAATAATACAAAAAAGGAACATGCTACGTTTTATAAAAGAATCGCTTTAAGTCATATTAGAAAGGGTAAATGGCTTCATGGAAATACTGAATCTCTTTTCAAAAATAAGATTGCAAAGGACGAGCTACTTTGACTTACAAACTCTCTATACGTTAATGCACAACATAATCCATGTTTCATGTGTAAATTCTTTGTACGAAATTTGGCCATAAAAGGACTTAACAGTCTGGATTTTACTCCTTTTCCTAACAATTAATCTAATCTTGTGGAGGATACCTTGTCATATATAATGAACATTTCTACGAACGCTCTACCTGAAATTTTCATAGGCAATAATTCTCTACCTTACCTTCTCTGCACTTTTAAAGCCCACAAAGACTCTTTCAGATGGATTACCAATGTTGTATTTGCTTGTTGATCAGGTTGCTTGGCTGCATTCTTCGCTTTGAGAATTTGACAATCCTAGATCTCATGGTTATTGCACTTGCAATACCTGCAAAACATCTTCTTCTTCAATGAATGTGGATTTGATGATTGTTCTTGACTTTGAGCTTGTTTCTGATTTGATGTAAACTGCTTGGAGCTTTTCTGCTTCCCTTGTTTTGAGCCCTTCTTGACATATAGAGCATGAGACAAAGAGGTAGATGAAGTGTCTTGACTTCTTCGATTATCTTCTTGCAGCAACATAGTGATAACTCTGGTAAGAGTTGAATCTGAGTGTGTCATGATGATCATTAGCCAGTTCTCATATGTAGAGGGCAGACTTGAAAGCAATGTCATAATTGCATTTTGATCGTCTATGATTGATCCGATAGTGGCCATCTGTTGCAAGAGATTCTTAAACTGGCTAATATGATTTTGAAGAGAATCATTATTCGACATCGTGAGTGTGAAGAATTTTCTTCGAAGATGTAACTTGATAGTTACGTCTCTCACATCACATAGTGAGCTCAGGATGTCCCAAACTTAGCTTCAGCTATGTGGCCAATTTGAGTATTTGATATATTAAGGATAATAAGCCCGAAAGCTTTACCATCCTTCAATTTCCATTTTGAGTCTTCTGTGTTGTCTTCAGGTTTCACTTCAATACCTGTAACAACATCCCACAACTCGTTGGCAATTAGCAAGGTCTTCATCTTAAATTTCCATAAATAATAATTGGATCCATTCAGCTTGTCTGCAATAAGACTGGCTTTACTTTGAGAATCCATCTGGACCTTTAGTCTGATGAAGTTAAGAGAGATACCGTGCTGCGCTACAATTGGAAATCAATTCTTTGATACCGAAACAAATTGATTCGAACTCAACGCTTTGATACCATGTTGAAAAGAGGTGTGTAAAAGATAGGTCTAAGAGAATCGAATAAAAATAATTCGAACGACAAGAAAGAAAACTTATCGTGTGCAACATAATAAACTATCTTCATCTTTTTTCATGCATGACTACGCCTATTAATTTCGAACAAAACAACAGTGATAAAAATCACGTTCGATCTTATATATAGTAACTAACTTTGAAATCATCAGTACTACAATGATTACGTAGCCAAACATTTAAGCATTGAATTATCAGACAAATAATCTGTCGCGAAGAATTATAGAAACGCATACATTCTGAGACAAACTTGAATGCAATAAAAGATAGTATTGATTTAGTATGAAACGAAATAGAAGTAAATGAGTACAACAAGTTTGCGAATTGAAGCCGCGTACTCTAAGCTATTTCTGAACGACTAAATAAAAGTTTGAATCAAGTGCAACTACTGATAAGTAGTAAGCGCAATAACAATCTCTAATCAACTCTAAAGAACTGAGCTAGAATGCTCAAGAGTGTTCAAGCTCGCAGGCTTGAGAGAGAGCTAACTATTCAATACTTTATCTGATCTGAATTAAGATGTTGAAATATGAACATCTATTTATACTAAGCAATTAAGTCGTCAAATGCGGCTGCTAGTTGGCTGGAGTTGCTAGCATTCATCAAGTTCTTCTCAGAAGTTGTTTGTTGACAAGCGGTGAGATTTGGCCATAAACAGTCTGTCTGCATAAATGAACGTGACTGTCACTCTGCAGAAATGAACGTAAACTATCATCAGGGAGAAAACGAAAAATACGACTTTTGTGAGAAATGTGACAGTGTTGCAAAATTTCATTTCCTGGATATTGGGGTAGTCCCACACTTTGCCAAAGTCATTTTCTTAACATTTGAGGCACTTTGAAAAATGCGAAAAAAATGCAAAACTACATTTTTACTCGTAATTCCTGACAGGCGAGAAATGCAAAAAACACGACACTGCATTTTCACTTAGAATTCCTGACAGGCAAAAAATGCGACACTGCATTTTTACTCAAAATTTCTGATAGGCAAAAAATGCAAAAACGTGACATTGTATTTTTACTTGCAATTTTTGATAGTGTCGCTTTAAGAGAAAATTGACTGTAGCAAAAAGACGACAATGTCGGATTTTATAGTGAGAGAAAATTCCCGACACTGTTGTCAAACTCAATGTATTTCTGCTGACTATGTAAAAACACTTGTAATTTTGCAGATTGTGTAAAACACGGGAGAATCTGCATAACTGGATAAGCAATTGGATGAAGATTAAAAACCGATAGTCGATTAGTAGGAAGGAGAATAATCCAACACATAAACGATGTCCCACAGTTCCTTGGCTAGTAGTACGACCTTCATTTGAATTTCCAGAGATGGTAGTTGCTTCCATCGAGTCTGTCGATTAGAGAAGAATTAGAAGACGAATTCATTCTAGTTGAGTGAGATCGTTGGTAGAAACAACAATTTCGACATACTGTTGGCTGTGCGCTTGCTAGAACGACGTCTTGATAGAAACAAGACTTGATAATCTACAATGAAATGCAGGTTACGGAACTGCCTGCTTTGATACCATGTCGTAAATTGAGAGGTTAGTCAGCGGAAGCTCAAACGGGTGCGTGTAGGATCGAAAATGCCACAAACAACAGTAGAATATTCAAATTGAATGATTCAAACAAATGCACAAAGAAACGATACATTAGTAGGACTGAAAATTTGCACTCTGATTAATATCAAACATTCAGTACAATGCTTGAAGTGATAACTTCAGCTTATAGTTGTTATGAGTGATAACTCTTGTTACAAAAAATCGAATAATCAGAAGAAGTTTTCTGATGAAAATTCTAGGATTGATATCCTACAAAATATCTACAACTACTTTTTGTTGCAGTTATTACAACCGCCTCATTACAATTAATGCATGTACAAAGTGGGCGGACTGTCAACGCGAAGTCGTTGGGTCGGATTTTAGATCGACAGTATCGAAATTTACAAGTATCAAAAAATGTACAATGACTCAAAAAATATTGACTCGAAAATAGAATTTTTGGAGTCGATCCGGAATTCTAGAAAAAATTCGAATCCTAGATTTTTCAATCCTCTGCTCAAAAATTTGAGCCTTCTGTTTATAGTTTTTCAAGATGCTCATTATTGAATGGATTTGAGGCTGAGCATCAAATTCCAACACCTTTTAGAAATGAATAATCTTTGAACATTGTTGGCTACAACAACCCATGTTGTAACACTTTGTAGTTCATAGCTTAGGTGGGAAAATGGCCACCACCTATTTCTTTGTGGTCTACACTCACCACCTATGATACTTTGTGTGATAGCACACATCGTCGTATAATCCCATCATTACATTGTTGATGCAATTGGCCACAATGATCAACATATAGGAGCGAATTTAATAATGAGTCTTTATCGTCCCATCTTACTCAACTTAGGGGTGGTCGTCCTGACACAAGGTATCCAACAATGGAATGACATTGCCATGGAATAATATGGCATTAGAAATCTCATTGTGCACTATTTTGCTCTCGGATATGTTACGTACACGTGAGAGGTGTTCGACCAAGTGCGTACTTTTTCAAACAACGATTTTAAAGTCAAATTTTTGGAAGAGCACCTGGTGATATTTACGAAATACAAGAAGTACTAATGATCGAACAAAAAAGGTGGACATATTGGCCAATGGGTAATGGAAGAATTTCTTCAAACTATGAGCCATTTCCAAAGCTTTTCTTGCTCTATCATGATATAGTTCATCTCTACAACAATCAGTTGTCTATTGGTGAAGTAAATCGATACTTTTTTCATACTCTCCAGGTTGAGCTAGGACACTTCCTATGGCATACTTAAAAGCATTTGTATGAATATGAAACTCCTTTGTCCAGTTTCGATGGCATAAGATGAAGGCTGTAACTATATATATGAAAAACCTCGACCTCCTCAATTGTCCACTTTGGTTGGGTGGTCATCTGGTTGGCATGTGGGCCAGATTTTCAAAGTTCTATGCAAACTTTCAATAGTGGTTGCCCCTAGATTTTAGTTTCAAGGCCTCGTATGGTAACCATTGTTGTTGACATAATTAATAGGTAGATGGAAGGGAGTGTACCTATATGGTTGGGAGGCTTATTTGACAGGTGAGACTTCATTTTTTGTGACAATTGGTATGAATGAGAGAATTCCTGTGGGAGTGAGGTAAGAATATGTCCACTCATGTGCTGCCACGCATGCAATCAAATCTGTTCTTTTTCTTCCAAAGAGAAAATGTTGTGTAGGCAGGCATGGAAGTTGTGGGATCTTCAGCTATAGCAACGATCTGATAGGAGGGAGGAAAGGAGGCAACGTTCTCATCCCAGGCACCCAACATCGACTTTTGGGGGGGCAATGGTCTGTGGGCAGCAAACCTTACTGCAGGGCAGCGGTTTTTTCTTCAGGGGGAGCGCACTTTTTTCAAGATAAACCGTTCATATTTTGCATCTGCAGGCAGCGCACTTCGAAGAGGGTTTTTGTGGTCACCTTCCTAGTGCTAAGTCGCTGCCTAGGAAATGGCCAACCAGGAAAAATTAGCAAAGAACGATCTTTTTTTTTGAGCATTACAGGAGGGCGACCTATTGCGGATATACCTTCCAAAATATTTCAGACCCAATTGCAAGAAAATTTCATCTGATTCAGGGCTTTTACTATTTTGGAGCCGAAAGTCTGAGTTTTTGCAGCAGCCCTTATATTTTCGGATATTTGGAGACTAAACATTGATCTATCTCATTCGAATGTTAACTGGGAGTGCATGTATGACATCGAACTTCAAGACCAGTGAGTAATCTACCCTTTTGTTTTTTCTCTTCTTTCTGTGTATAAACTATATTTTGTTGAGAACGATAGATGATGGAGTGGATATTCTTGTTAGTCCACACATTGCCCTTTAGTCACCCCCAAATAGCCTTAACACTTCTATGTCTAGCCATCACCATAATCCAAGTGTAGCTAGGGCAAGTTCGCCTATTGGTACTCCTTCTACCCAAGCTCACATGGATACTATGGAGAAGACCACGGCAGAGAGATGCGGACAATGCTTGAATCTGTGATAGGTAAGTATGCGTATGTCAATATCCTTCACCATATCTTTCTAGTATCTCAACAAGGTCAAAGATTGTCCTCGACGTAATATGACACATGTCATGACTATTTCAGTGTGAAAGATGGTTTCAGAAGCATCAAGTTGTTGTCTATCCACCAAGGCATGCGAAGCTATTAGTTTCTAGATAGTGAAATGATACACATGATGGGGAAGTCAGAAGGTCGTGATGTTATTGTCTCATTCGACACGGTTCCTCACATAATATTATAAATTCACTTGTGGTAAAGAAACTTCACTTAGCTATTGTGCCTTTAATTTATTTCTATATAGAGATGCTAGATGTTAAGGGCACAAAGGTTTGGGATAAGAGAGTCTCGCAGACATCTTTAATTATTCAATTGAATTTTGAGAAGTTAAACTTTGAGATCACCAGATCAGCCAAGTTTGATATGATTTTGGGCAAGTGGTGGCCTGCCAGTGAGTGGCCCACTATAGATTTTCTTACGCATTGGTATGAGTTTAGACATGAGGGTATGTCCCATATCTTAAAGGGGGACAACCCATCCGTTGAGGGTCCTCTTGTCACCTCTATGCATATAAAGTTGCTTGTAGTATTTGTGGTTTTGCTCTGTGAATGTTGATTCTAATTTTGATAGTAGTCAAATAATCCCACTCATTAATAATCCACAACTATATTTAGATCTTCTTTGGCACATGCATTCACATCACAACAAAGATGTGATCTGGCAAATGAGCTAGAGAAGTCCATTTGGCTAAGTTTAAACATATTTTAGTTTGTGATATGCTAGAGGGATTGTTGCCTAGAAGGAATGTTGAGCATCGTATTGACGTTCCAAGTCTAGTATGTAGGCCTCCTTACATGATGAGCCTAAGAGAGGAGTTAATGTTCACATTGTTACCCGTAATGTTGTCATCTAGGATTAATTAGGTCTATAGGGCCATACATGTGTGCTGATTCTAGGGGCCTTTACCTATATTCAGTAAAGTCAAGTAGAATTTAGTTAGACTCAAGTTTGAGATTCTAGTGCTTAATTTGTAGCATAGATAGGTGTTGGGTGCTTTTCCCTTATATAGAGACATTGATTAAGCAATTGCTTTTAGGTTGCTTTTGCTTTTAATTTTGATTTTGGCATAGACTATTGTTTATAAGTATGTAGTGCACCCTAGTCCATTTGCAATGGGACAGTTGGAGTACATCTCATCATTATGCTTTATCATTGTTGCTTCTGGTCTCTTTCATGTGTATGATTATTGTCTAACAACAATAGGAATCTTGTCTTGGGTAACTTATATGAGCAAGTCGGTTTTCTAACACAATGTTGTCTGAAAACTAGCATCAACATAGGAGGATTTCTTCTTGCGCATGTCATAGAATGTGTACTGTGTAATGCAGGGTGGATGAGCAATTATTTAATCAAAAGTGTGGAACAATTGTAGAATATTCTCTAGAGTTAAGCAATTGCAATTGACAAAAGAATAATGATTGCTTGTTGTTGAGCAATTGATTGGTCATTTGATGCTCCTTTTAAGTAGTTTTGGTATTATGTTGGCCAACAATGTGAATGTTTGCAAGGTACTTTTTCTAACAATCAGGTGCTCTTTTCCACATCTATAACTTGGTTAAAAGACAATTCACATTAAAAGCGCTCGAAGGTCCTCCTGTTGCACCAGCGATCTGGATCGCTATCTTGGTCGCGGATCGCAAAAAAATTTTCAAATTTTTTTTATGTTTGATTCAGATATCATAAATTGCTCATAATGGCCTTAGACTTTCGTAGTAATCTGGAGTTAATCCTGCTCTACCAAACCAAAGCCTGAACCTGGAACAACCAAAAGTGGAAATGTATTTGTTCCAAGATGGTCTGGTGCAATGTAATTGTTCTTTCATTTGCATCTGCCAGAAAGAGCATTGAAATCTGTCCGTGCAGTTGACATATTGCCTAATACATTCTATGCTCGAAGATGGTATGACATTAGAAAGAAACATGAATCACCCAAATACTTAAGTCTTAGGGCAACCCATTTACCAATCATTGGTCAAAGCAACTCAAATTTATATGTGGTTGAAGTCCAGGAAAGACTTTCCTAGATAAAAGTATAAGATTGACGTCACATGACACCATGAGCCTATCATGTCTATTTGGGAGTTACTCTGATGTTTGAGGTTTTGAAGAAGCTAGCAAAACAGTTCGCACACGTAAGTACTGTGATACTCGTGCTAGAGAATTAAGGTATGGATAGGAGCATCTATAAAGCTAAACTACAGTCTACCACCAATGCTGAAATCTTTATCCCAGTTGATAATTCCAAGTGTCACCCAACCTTAGAAAACTGTTGTCAAGTTTGATGTTGTTCAGTATATTTTCACATGATTTCATTTCACACAATACAGATTCGATTGAAAACCAGGATAGAAAATCACTTAATTGCCCAAAACTGGATGACACTGGTCTTGAAACTCTTGGCAAACTAGGTAATTGAATTGCTCTCACAGAAACCTTTCATTTGATACCCCTTTTGGCACTGATTTTTTTTTTTAAAATTTGCGTTCTAGGAAACCCTGATGGGAAATCGCGGATCATGTTTCAGATCGTGATCTGGATTGGTGAATCAGAGCCAGTTGAAGTAGGACAAGAAATTCGCCCCTCCCATAGCCATACATCAATGATGCAACTACAGATGATTCGCAAAAGTTAGGGTAAAAGCATTGATAGGCCCATGACCAAAAATTGGTCAATGAATGTGGAGATGATCGAATTGAGAATCGAAGAGTGAGAGAGAGAGAGAGAGAGAGAGAGGAGAGAGAATCGGAGAGAGAGAGAGAGAGAGAGAGAGAGAGAGAGAGAGAGAGAGAGAGAGAGAGAGAGAGAGAGAGAGAGAGAGAGAGAGAGAGAGAGAGAGAGAACGACAACACTTGGCAATTACAACACTTGCGCGGATTACCAGAAAACATAAAAAGATCTTATCAGAAAAGCGGATGAGATGTGCTCTTGGATGGCTTTGGCCTAGTATCTCAGGGGATTCTTCAGAATCAATCAACACTAGATGTGGTAGAACATTGTGTGGATCTATTTGATAAATCACGACTCATTGAATGTAGTGGATTGTGAAGTGTTAGATTATTGCAATCAAGGATTGGAAGTGGTGAGTTGAGCAAAGTTTTATATAATTGATTTGATGCCTAAAAGATAGGACGTTGGTGGTGATATGATAAGCAAGAATGAAACCGTTGACCCTTAATCATTCAGCGAGATCGAGATCGAGAGAGAGAGAGAGAGAGAGAGAGAGAGAGAGAGAGAGAGAGCATCCAGGGAGGCGGTGGGTTTAGGGAGGCTACGCGTGAGATGGAGCGTGAGTCAATTTGAAAGGCAGTAATGTGTATGCATGGGGCAGGATGCATACATCCTCTTCCCCTTGCATGCATCTAATAATTTTAGTTAGTTTTTTGAGAAAGTACATGGGGTAGGAGGATGCACCCATGGTTGCATGGGTGCATCCTCCTACCCCATACATAGGCACAAATCGCACTATATATATATATATATATATATATATATATATATATATATTAGACATGCGCGTCCGAGGGCTTTTGGAAATTTTTGTGCCCGCGTCCTGGGCGCATCTAGTTTTTTTAAAAAAAATAAAAAATACACTAACTTGAAAAAAAAAAAAATTGTGCGCCCACCCCGGACGTGTCCACCCCCGGGTGCGCCCGCGCCCGGGGGTCCCTACCTTAGATGTGTATATATATATATATATATATATATATATATATATATATATATATATATATATATATATAGAGGGAATTTCTGACCACGTATGGTTTTTGATAGTTATGGGCTATGGAGTATTGCATTTCTTTTTCAGGTCTTGAGTGCATGGAGAATTTTGACTTTTTATATATCATAAAACCAGTTATAATTTCAAGTATTGTTCTATGAATAAGTACCTTTATTATCAGCCACTTAGAATCTACATTAGCTAATGAGCTTAGAACGTATTACTTTGTTACATCCTCCTATGAAGGAACTTTGGAGTTTTTCATGCCGAAATTGTCAAATATAAGCCAGAAAGCTACAAATGAGGCGCTAGTTGAGGTTATTTATAGTCTCAAGCCCTACCATCAGGTCTACTTCCTGGAAAGAGAGGTGGCTCCATAACTCAATGGCTAAATGACCAAATGCGGCCTAAATGCAATATGGGTTTAGGGGTCCAAATATAATATTTAAGCAATCATTTCTAAGATGACAATGATATGGATGCTGATGTAGTTTATGTCCTTAGCACTACCCTATCTTCTATCTTGAATTCTAACTTGAAAAGCGATCCATTTAACTTTTATTTAGTTTCTTAGAATAATGAACTGTGCAAAGGGTTCCTATCAAGCTTTTCTGGTATATGTGTTAAACATTGAAGCGTCTTTATCCAACATAGAATTTTCAAGCTAATTTTAAAAGTTTCGTTTAGCACAATGCCTTATTTGTTGTTTTTTCTATGCACTATCTGAATGTAGCTTATGATGAGTAGACATGGATGTGAAGATCAAACGTTCAAATGCAAGTTTTTTGAAGTTGTCCCTTTTGAAGTAGATTTGCAATTTTTTGAGGACCCATTACATAATACAGTGAATAAATTATTGGTTCAGAATTGTGCACAGGTTACGTTTAAATACAACAAATTTACCAGAGGAAAGAGCAATACATTGTCCTTAGAAGTGAGCGAGCCACACAACACTGAGTGTATGTTGTGAAACTTTTTTTGTAGTTCTGTTGCTAAGCCGTTGGTTTGGTCTTTCTTTGCTTGCAGGGTAAAAATAGTATGAAACAAATGTGTAAATGAAGAAAACCACTATAGGAATATTAACTATGGTGTGGCTCAGCCATTTTTGTGTCTGCGATCCACCTTGGTTAACTGCCAAAATAGAGAAGTGCAATAGCCTCGAAAATGTTCCATCTGCTTTGATCTGTAAACAGAAGATGGTCATCATTTTCTCTTTCACGCAAGAGGTTGGGTTCTTGGATCCTATCTGTTTTTAACTTTTTGAAATCAAGCTGACAATGTTCTGATGTTAAAAAAATTGTCCATGTCTAGTGCATCTTATGATGTAGGCAACTTGGAAGTAAATTTTTATTGAAATGTATCTTTTGCTTGTGTTATCAATTTTGATGTGTCCAATTTATTGACGTTGTTTTTGTTTAGGTAGGCCCTGCCACAAGCATGGTTCTCGCTTAGATTTGTCACATGAGGCAACTGCACATGTTGACATGTGGCACACCAGACCACAAACACGATCCATGCTTAGTTCTGTGACATGAGGCATGGTTAGTTCTATGACATGAGGTAGTTGCACATGTTGATGTATGACACCAAAAATGTTGAGAACTCCAAAGTGGCGTTTCACCACTTATCGAGATTGTCATGTTAGGTAGGCCGTTATGGTACGTAAAAATCACTACTCAGTTGAAGATCAAATAAGAAGATGAGGTACTACATGAAAGTCATTGTTGTACTACGAGAGAGTTTATTTTATGGAGAGCAAAGAAGAAGAAGGGGAAGGAGGAGGAAAAAGGGAGAAAGGAGCAGTAGGTAGACATGGAAAAAGAGAGGAAGAAAAAGGAGGAGTAGGAGGAATGAGAAAAAATCAAGACATTACTTTGAAAGTGCACACTAGTAGTTTTTCGATATTGTTGTCTCTATCAGTGATCTCGCTCTCTTCACTAGAATGGATCCATCTTGTAGTTGATCTCTAATTGACAAACTCGATGGAGAGAACTACCATCTTTGGACGCCAAAGAACTGTGGGAGATTGTTGATGGCACAAAGTGTGAAAGATTTCAACTAGTTTTACTATTTTGGTCATATTTGTACATTTGGCAATTAAGGCCAGTTTTCATATTAGACTTAGAGTTTGACTTTTCAAAGTTATATTAGTCTAAAAGCATTTGAATAAACACTTTTGAAAAGTGTGGGAAACTATAGAAGTCGATTTTAGTAGATTCAAAATTGAACGTTGGATACATTGAATCTAGTCCCAAAAATAGTAGGGTTATCATTATGGAAAGAAACCAAAGTTTGAATTTAGGTTTGGACCTGCTATAAAAGGATGTAACTCATTAAGAGAAGACATTCTCTCTCTCTTATCTTATTTATGCTTATACATGGTTCTCTTTAGGTTCTATTATCCATTGGTGCACTATATTGGTGGTATCTTGCAATTTTGTGTGTAGAATGCTTGTTAAATGCTATTTTTGGATCCACACATGTGAAATACAATAGGGTATTGTTTTTGTACGAACAACAACTTCATCATATCTTATGTTTGATGTTTGATCAGGTTCTTAGTGAGTTTGCATCTCTTTCACTAAGTAGATGTTGATTTTTTCACATTGGCACGATTGGTAGATTTGGTCTATTATCAACCCAAGATCATTTTATGGATTTGGATTTTAATTTATGTGAAATTCTTCACATGGTATCAGAGCTTGTGTTGTAGGTTGTGAAAGGATCAAGTACATCTATCAATGATTTGGTGAAGATATCAATGCTAGAGCATGCTAGATTGATTTCTATCCAAAAATCGAGTTTCTTGCATATGTAGAATGGATCTTTTGTAGATCAAAACTCATTTTAGGTTATAGAACTTGTTGAATTTCGATTTCACACCACACTTACTGGAAATAGCCGATTTTGGATGCATTAGATAGGTCTCACTTGAGGCTACAAGATTGCATGTCAAGTTTTAAGCAATTGCATGTAGAATCTGAAATAATCAATTTTTTGTGATTTTGTCAAAATTTTAATTTTGATTGGATCTCTAGATTGTGAGGTTATTGAATTTCATTTGAGTGTGATTTAATTTTAGGAAGTGACAAGAGTCATTAGATTGAGGATAGATCATAGGTTGATCAAGATTTCTATATTCTATGTGTTGATTTGTTAGATATAAGTGCTCGACGAGAATTGAGAGGTTCCATATCTTTGTAAATTTTTTTTGAAAACATTTTTTGTTCTTCAAAAGAGTGCTTTGTGCATTGGAATATGTTGAAGAGAAGGATCAGGTCATTGCTACATGGCTACATCAAGTGGAGACATGTTGGAAGCCAATGATAGACTTACCTCAAGTAACTATTCATTGTAGAAGGAGGAAAGACCAACAACACAACAAGATCAAACAAGAGGGCCAAAAGGGCTCTACACATGATAAAGATGAATGTTACCAATAGAGTACTTCATCAAAGAATGTTTGAGATTCATTGAAGAAGCTTTATGAATCCAAGTCTACTTCTAGAGTGTTGACTCTAAGAAGACAAATCTTTTCTTGTTTGCAAAAGAATGAAAAAAGTCCAAATATTTTTATTGTGAGAGTGAAAGCATTGAATGATGGTTTAGCTTGCATTGATGAGAGCATTAAGAAAGGAGAGCTTGTTCAAGTTATTTTTAATGGATTGTTGGATGCACATGCTAACATTGTTCAAAGTTTTGCTATTCAAAAGATTTTGTGAAGTTTGATTGATCTTCAAGAGATCTTGATCAATGAAAAATATAGGCTTCAAACAAAAGGTGGATCTTTATCAACATTTCAAGTTGGAGAGGAGGCTATGTTCTGTTCATAATTCAAGGCCAAAAGCAAAAGTAAGTGGTCTAAAGGGCATGATCAAGTGGATGTTTCTTCAAATGACAAAAAGAAAGATAGATCAAAGTTCAAGTGCTTCTATTGTGACATCAAAGGATACTTTGAGTGCTACAAGAAGAAAAGAGATTAATGAAACAAGCAAGGTCATCTTACTCTTGATGAGGATGGTTTGGATGATCAAAATGCAAATGATAATGCTTTTGTGATGTCTTCATGTATGCTTGTTAATGATGAAGATCTAGATCCATGGTGGATTGATAGTGGAACAAGCACATGGCTTTCACAAAGAGTACTTCACTCTTTGTTGGCATATGAAGATGACAAGAGGGTGATTTACACGGCCAATGATGGTGAGTGTGCAATAAAAGGGATTGGCACAATTCTTATTTTTCTTTCTACAAATAGGAATGCTCATTTGAAGGACGTTTTGTTCATACCTTCCATTACCAACAATTTATTTAGTGTGAGTGAATTGCTAAGTAAAGGCCTTAAAGTTGAGCTTGATGGAGATGTTTGTATGATCAAAAGGAAGGATATCTTGATTGCAAAATGTAAAAGGCAAGGGAAGTTGTTCAAACTAGATGTTTGTATTATTGCTCACCAAGTTGGATGTGTTGCAAGAGAGCAAATACATATTCAAGAGGTTTGGCATAAAACAAATGGAACACCTCAACTGCAAGTCATTGGAGGTAATGGGTAGGAAGCAAGTTGTGGTTGGTCTTCCAAGCTCCTTAAAAAACTATCAATCATGTTTGTGAGTCTTGTGCTTTGTCAAGTCACATAGACTACCTTATGCTAGATCTACATCTAGATCTACAAAGCCTTTTCAAGTTGTACATTTGGATATTCATGGAATTACTACAATTAGCAATAGTGTTCAAGAATGCAAAGAAGAACCAATTTTTCACAAGAATCAAATGTTTAAGGAGTGACAATGGTGGTGAGTACATATCTACCAAGTTCAAGGCTTTTTGTGATGAGCATGGGATCAAGAGGGAGTATACAACACCAAGGACCCCACAACAAAATGGAGTGACTGAAAGGAAGAATAGGACTTTATGTGAAAGTGCCAAAGCCATGAGGTTAAGTGCTAAACTTGATAAGCCATTTTGGGATCAAACTTTGTTGTGCGCTAATTTCTTGTGCAATAGGTGGCCGAGTGCTATTTTGGATGGAAAGACACCTTTTTGAAATGCTATTAAAAAAAAGACCGAGTGTCATCCTTCTTAATATGTCAACATTACTCCTGATTATAGGACTAAGAATGATCCATCTTCAAGGACATGTATTTTTGTTGGATATAGTAAGGTGAGTAAAGCTTACCAAGTTTACATTCCTTCTACTAACAAAGTGATTGTTGGTAGAGATGTCATTTTTGATGAGAAGAATATTCCAAAAGTATCTTCAAGCATTATTGATGGTGATGTGGATGGATTTAGCATTCTTGATATTGATGTAAAGAATCCTACTTTGGATAGTGATGATGAAGGACCATTATCAAGTCAAAAGCCAAGGGGAACACCAAGGCTTTACTTGTTCTATCTCATGTTTGAGCAATTTCATGTGAATGTGTGCAAATTGTCAAGATATGGTCAAACTAGTTACATTGGTGACCATTATTTTGATGTTGGATTTGTACTAGCTGTGAAGATAAGTAAAACATATCTTCCTATCTCGAGTTTTGGGGCCATGTCCATGATTATTTCCATTGTAAACTATGTTGTACATAAAGGTATGTGAATTGAGCACATAACCTTTTAGAATAGGTCGAGTTTGAGTTAGGTAGATTCAAATTTGATGTCACACAAAAGTTTAGATAACATACAATGTCATTCTGTATGCATGCAAGCCACATGCAATCAGTGCATACAACATGCAAAGTGGTTTCTATGATCTACACATGTTTAGGCAATTTTATGAGTTGACATGCAGTACATGCAATATCCATGCATGCAGTTACACATGTGGATCCTTAGTAGTTGAGTTTCTCTCTCTACCCGAGAGCAGGCTGTTTTTCCCATACTGAGCACTTAGAATTATTTCTGACATTGAATTCTCATTGTGAGAAGTTAGTTGTTTTAGTCTGTTGTATGCCATTGTGCTATTGCCTTAGATTTTTTCAAGTAATCTGTTCTTTGATCAATCTTGTGCAATCACAACACCTCAGTAAGATCTTATAGGGTGTGTGGTGAAGTTCATACGTGCTAAAAACTTCACATGGTATCAGAGCTTCATGCTTTGAAGAGGTGAGGGTGTATACATCAGAACAACAATGCTTTTGCTTACAGGAACTCGGATTTGGGAGAGGACTTTAAACTCGCTGACAAACTAGCCATATGTGGATCAAAACAAGCCTGATCTGCCTCAGTTGAGCCCTGTACGGACAGAGAGCTCACACGTGTGAAATCAACTCTCTTTATTTGAGTGCTACTTGTCAAGGAATGATCCAAATTTGATGTTTTATAGCTTGTTGGATAGGTATTGAAGAGTAGAATGTGTTGCTCGAGTTTCTAAATCAATTTGATTTGTTTTTAGAAGAGTTTTAGGAAATCAGAGAGTTTGAGAGAGTACTCATCTCGTAGGATATGCCAAAGTGAGCACACATCAGTTCTTTTCATCAATTTCATCAATTTTCACTATCAATCAAGTAGAATTGGATAGAAGTGAGTTTTCTGAGGTCTTAGACTTTTCATTTCACACAATTTATTGTGTCTGAGTTGAAAGTAAGTTCCTAGACAATTTATCAGTTCTTTGAAATTCGTGAGAGAGACAGACTTCTTACTTGCATGTGCTTCATTTCTGTGATTGAAGCAAGATTCAAATTCAAGATAGATAGATTTTCTGTGTTGAGAGTTGATCTCACATTCTCTTGCTAGATTTCATAGGTTGGATCAACATCATCACTGTTAGATCCTGGGTTGAGATAGCAAGCAACATCTTTCAACTTCATCTTTTTCATCACTAGATTTAGAGAAGATGTTTTCATCTGGTTCACATTTCTTGGAACACAGTGAGAGATTAACATCTTCCAATTATGCAATGTGGAAGATTAGAATGAAATCATTATTGGTTCTACAAGATGTAATGGACATTGTGAGTGGAGTTGAAGAAGAACCTACAACACCTAATGAAGCTGCAGCATTCAACAAAAGAACCGGAATTGCCCTTCATTTTATAAAAATGAATGTAACAAATGAAGTGTTAAGAGAGATCAGTACATGCACCACTGCCAAGGAGGCTTGGAACACTCTAAGAACAATCTATGAAATCAAGAATACTTCTAGATTGCTTACACTTAGAGAAACCAAATCTTTCTAAGTTATCAGAGAGTAGATGAGAGTGCTTCATCATATGTAATGAGAGTAAAAGTTTTTCATCAAGAGTTAGCTGGTATTGGAGATGTTCTTAAGAACACTGAACTTGTTCAAGTAGTCCTTAATGGACTTAGAGATGAGTATGACAATATTGTGCAGACTTATGCTGTCAAGGAGGAGTTTCCATCCTTGGAGACACTACAAGGTGTTTTCATTGCTGAAGAAAGCAGACAAGAGAACAAGATGCTGAGGATCAACAGACTTTCATTGAAAGATGGTGGAGATAACAAAACACTCTTCATCAGAGACAAGTCAAGAGGCAAGGACAAAGGTCAACAACACTTCAAAAAGGATAAAGCCAAAGAAGGTGGTGAGGATCAGTCCTCACAAGATGCAACATCCAATGGCAAGAAGAAGTTGTCAAAGATCAAGTGTTTTTTTCTGTGGCAAGAAAGGACACTATGCATCAAACTGCTTCAGGAAGAAGAACCAATCTAAACAAGCTAACCTTACTAATGAGGATGAGTGTGAGGGTGTTGAGAGTGAAAGAGAGGATTCTTTAATGATGTCTAGTTTATCATCTTTACCTTTCAAGAATGAAGAGATCTGGTGGATAGATAGTGGGGCTAGTTCCCATATGTCTAGTTCTAGAAACTCTTTTATAAATCTCATGCCATATCTAGGTGCAAAAAGATCAATCTATATTGCTAATGATGTAGAGTGTAGAATTGAAGGAATAGGTAGTATTCCACTGCATGCATCATCATCAAAATCTTTTTGTTTGAATGATGTACTTTATGTACCTAGACTAACAAAAAATCTCATTAGTGTAGGACAGTTGTTTGATAGTGGATTGGATGTCAAGTTTCAAGTTGACAAGTGTATAATCTCAAGAGAGAATGAAGTTATTGCTAGAGGATCTAGAATTGGAAAGTTGTACAAACTAGATTCTAGGGAGTGTGCTAACATTTCAAATATTGCTTATGAGACCAAGGTTCTTCAGGAGGATCTGTGGCATAAGAGATTGGGTCATCCCAATTTCAAAGTCATGTAATCTATGGTCAAGGAGGAAAAAGCTGCTGGACTACCAAAGACACTGTCAAAGGAGCTTCAACCTTGTGAAGCTTGTGTTTTGGCAAAATCTCACAGAAGGCCTTTTCCTAGATCAAGCCTCAAAACCAAGCAACCATTTGAACTCGTGCACTCTGATGTTCATTTCTCATCAACCAAAAGCAAAGGATGAGCAAATTGCTTTGTTTTCTTTGTAGATGATTATACAAGATATTATTGGATCTATATGTTGTCTTCAAAAGCCATGGTTTATGATGTTTTTCTTACTTTCAAAGCTTATGTATAAAAGCAATTTACGTTCAAGTTAAAAGCTTTGAGAAGTGACAGTGGAGGTGAATACACTTCCAATAAGTTTAAAGACTTTTGTGAGAGAGAGGGAATACAAAGAGAATATTCTTGTTCTTATACTCCTCAGCAAAATGGAGTTGCTGAGAGAAAAAATAGAACTTTGTGTGAATGTGCAAAAGCCATTAGGCTAGAAGCTACACTACCTAAAGAATTTTAGGGAGAAGCAGTTGCATGTTCAAACTATCTTTGTAAAGGCTTTCTAATCTTGCAATAGGAGGAAAAACACCATTTGAGATGTTGTAAAGAAAAAGTCTAAGGTAGATCATCTTAGAATTTTTGGCTGTGTATGCTTTGTGCATGTACCTTTAGAGACTAGGAAGAAAGAAGATTCTAGTGCTGTTAAAGGAATTTTGGTAAGATATGCATCTACTAAAAAAGCATACAAAATATATCTTCTCTCTATTGACAAGAATGTTGTTAGTAGAGATGTGATCTTCCATGAAGATCAGAAGTTTAACTTGGATGATGCACAGATCAAAGAGTCTCATGCAAGATCTACAATCATCAATCTTGATGCTGCTCAAGAAGTGGTAAGGCCGAGGCTTGAGGAGGAGCAACTTCAAGCAACTACACCAAGATGATCTACAAGAGAGAGATCTGAGCCAATAAGGCTCACATATGATGCTGAAGGAAGGCAAGTGGAAGGTGAAACTTCCTATCATGCCACTTTCATATCAGATGAAGAGCCTAAGGATGTCCAAGAAGCACTTCAATCCGAGAAGTGGGTTGAAGCAATGACCCAAGAGTTTGAAGGCTTGATGTCAAACAACACATGGGAGCTTGTGGAGCCACCAAACAACGTGCATGTGATTGGATGTAAGTGGGTTTTCAGAATCAAGTATAATCATGCTAGATCTATCAATAAGTATAAAGCAAGACTTTGTGCCAAAGGCTACTCACAAATCAAAGGTCTTGACTATGAAAATACCTTTGCACCAGTTGTAAAAATGGTAACAATCAGAATACTCATATCTCTTGCATGTTTTCACAATTGGAAAATGTTCCAGCTTGATGTTTCTAATGCCTTTCTCAATGGTTACCTTGAGGAAGAGATTTACATGGAGCAGCCTTCAGGTTTTGTGGAAGAAGGTGATGAATCAAAAGTTTGTCTTTTGTTCAAAAGTCTCTATGGACTGAAACAGGCACCAAGGTCTTGGTATGCAAGGCTCAACTCCTATCTCATATCACTCGAATTTTGTCTTAGTGGATATGACCCCTTTTTGTATTATAAGTTTGTAGATAACTTTGTAGTTATTCTTCTCATCTATGTTGATGATATCATACTTTGTGGAGATAATGAGAAGCTAGTTGAAGAAACTAAGCCTGCACTTGGTAGTGAGTTTAAGATGCAGGATTTAGAAGTTCTTCACTATATTTTAGGCCTTGAAATAGATTTTGGAAAGGTCAAGCCTTTATTAGTCAAAGTAGATATGCATTTTCCATGCTCAAAAAATTTCAGATGGAAAACTGTAAAGGCATATACACACCTATGGAGCATATTGTAAAAGTTCCTATGAAAGATGATGAAAAATCCATTGTGGACATCACTCTTTATAGGAGTCTTATTGGCTCACTTATATGGTTAACAATGACTAGACCTGATCTAAGCTTTACTGTGCATAAGTTAAGTCAACACATGCGGGATCCAAAGTTATATCACTGGAAGTTGGCTAAATTTTTTTTGAGGTACATATCTTCTACCTTGGATTATGGATTATTCTACAAAAGGAGAAGATCTGACTTTGATTGCTTTTTCAATATTCAGATTTTGCAGGAGACAGGTTGGATAGAAAATTCACAAGTGCTTATACGATTTTTCTTGGAGAAAACTTGGTTTCTTGGCTATCAAAGAAGCAAATAACTATATCCTTATCATCCTGTAAAGCTGAGTACAAATCTCTTACAACCACAACAAAGGAGGTTTTATGGATCAAAAGGCTACTTTTGGAACTACAATGTTATGCAGATGAAGATCTTCCAATTATCAAGAATGATAACATCTCGGCTCAGGCTCTTGCAAACAATCCTGTTTTCCATGCAAGGAGCAAACACATCGAGGTAGCTCATCATTTTGTAAGAGAAAAAGTCATTGGGAGAGAGATCTTATTGGAGCATGTTGGATTTTCAAATCGTGTTGCAGATCTTTTCACCAAGTCATTACTCAAGAATGTCTTTATCAAGATGAGGTCTAACCTTGGCCTAATTTCAAAGTCTATGTTGGATAAGAACATATATTCTAAGGAGTGTGAAGATTAGTAAAAAATATCTTCCTATCTCGAGTTTTGGGGCCATGTCCATGATAATTTCCACTGTAAACTATGTTATACATAAAGGTATGTGAATTGAGCACATAACCTTTCAGAATAGGTCGAGTTTGAGTTAGGTAG
Organism: Diphasiastrum complanatum; assembly: GCA_029204225.1. NCBI lineage: Eukaryota > Viridiplantae > Streptophyta > Lycopodiopsida > Lycopodiales > Lycopodiaceae > Diphasiastrum > Diphasiastrum complanatum. The sequence continues at coordinate 61,154,105 of CM055100.1, read as the reverse complement.
ATTCAAATTTGATGTCATGCAAAAGTTTAGATAGCATGCAATGTTATTCTGTATGCATGCAAGCCATATGCAATTAGTGCATGCAACATGCAAAGTGGTTTCTGTGATCTACACATGTCTAGGCAGTTTTATGAGTTGACATGCAGTACATGCAATATCCATACATGCAATTACACATGTGGATCCTTAGTGGTTGAGTTAACTGAGTTAAATGGACTTTCCATGCAACACCACTGTAGGAACTTGAGCCACTTTGATGTAGGGGAGATTTGGCATCTTTTGCCATATTGTGAATAATGAGATTTTGGGGTTTCGGACTCATTCTCTCTCTATCTGAGTTTTCTAGTGTATATTTTTTCTCTCTACCCGAGAGCGGGTTGTTTTTCCCATACTGAGCACTTAGAATTATTTCTGACATTGTATCCTTTTAGTGAGAAGTTAGTTTTTTCAGTCTGTTGTATGCCATTGTGCTCTTGCCTTAGATTTTTCAAGTAATATGTTCTTTGATCAATCTTGTGCAATCACAACACCTCAGTAAGATCCTGTAGGGTGTGTGGTGAAGTATACACGTGCTAAAAACTTCACACTAGCATTTTTGGTTGGTTTTGTTAATGGAAATGAATCTGTTAGAGGTTCATTTTATCACTCATCCATGGCTAAGTTCTCAAGTGTTGAGCTACTGAGTGTGCCAATGTTTGGGAGATTGTCAATTTTTGGTGAATTCATGATCATTTTCTTGTGTCAAGTAGATCTTGAAGATGGACTAGTAAAACTTGCTTGGTTTACGGAGTCATGTGATGCTGGATTAGTATCATTGATGTACTCACTTATAAATTTTTAAGGCTTGATGGTTTCTTGTGGCAAGATGAAAATGAAGGCTCATTCATGGAGTGTCATGGTGGATACATGGCAACAAAAGAAAAAGGAGGAGGAGACATGCAAGCAAATGTTGATCACTCAAGTTTACTGTTTGTTTGCTGTATTTTTTCAGAGAGTTCAAAGTTGATAGCATGGAGAAATGATTTCATTTACATTCTATGTGATTCTCCATGGCATATTGAAGTGGTATGTCAAAACTTTGTGAGGGAGCAAGTCATGTCAAAAGAGGTGGAGCTTCAACATGTGTCCTCAAAAGAATGTGTAGCTGATATCTTCACCAAAACATTGGGAAAAGACTTGTTCATGAAGCATAGGACTTCACTTGGAGTGTTTTCAAAGTCTATGCTCAAACTAGTTGAAGAGGAAGTGTGAAAGATTTCAACTAGTTTTACTATTTTGGTTATATTTGGATATTTGGCAATTGAGGCCAATTTTTTTTTTTTTCTCTCTCTCTCTCTCTTCTCTCTCTCTCTCTCTCTCTCTCTCTCTCTCTCTCTCTCTCTCTCTCTCTCTCTCTCTCTCTTATCTCATTCATGCTTATACATGGTTTTCTTTGGTTCTACTATCCATTGATGCACTATATTAGTGGTATTTTGCAATTTTGTGTGTAGAATGCTTGTTAAATGTTATTTTTGGATCCACACGTGTGAAATACAATAGGGTACTATTTTTGTACGGACAACAACTTCATCATATCTTATGTTTGATGTTTGATCAAGTTTTTAGTAGGTTTGCATCTTTCATTAAATAGATGTTGATTTTTTCACATTGGCACGATTGGTAGATTTGGTCTATTGTCAACTCAAGATCATTTTATGGAATTGGATCTTAATTGATTTGAAATTATTTACACAAAGGTCAAGCTTGAGGTTGATGCAACAACATCACCAAAATGGAGACAGAGAGATGGCAAGACATTTGTCTTGATTACTCTGAACATGAAAGACTCTCAATCAGTCATATTCGAGTTGCTCAGACTGCAAAGGATGCTTGGACATCCTAGCAACCCTCTATGATATCAGGGATGTTCTGAGCCATAACACATTCAAAAATCCATGGAGCAGATGACTGCAACTGGATCAGTCATTGAAGATTCCGATGCAGTTATGACCCTACTATCTAGTCTACTTGAAGCTTTCGAACCTGGGTCACGACAATTTCAACCCAACAACATCTCACTCTATTAAGAGTCATTTCGATGCTATTTTCAAGACGAGATCAGACGAAATGGATCCTCCTCCAGCTCATGATCGGATCCTCAAGCTCTATTCTCAAAGAAAATTCAGAAGTCTAGATCCAAGAGATCGACAAAGTTAGACTATCATGACAAAAAGAGTAACATGCAGTCTAGATCGAATCCATGCGACTTCATCGTTCCAGCCAAGAAAAAAACTATTCTGTAAATATTGTAACAGGACTGGTAACCTTATCAAGGACCGTAGTTTTGAAATACAACAATGAAAAGAGGAAGCAGTTTCCAACAACTCGACTCAACCACAAGAAAAAAATGAAGCAAACTTTCATGACCAAAGTTGGAGAACAGGCATGGGATAATCGATTCTTGGTATTTGGACTTAGGAGGCAAACAAAACAATGACTCACACCGAGACACCATGACTAGAAATCATTGACATTCAGAGTTGTCAAGGAGAATACTAAAAGAATAAAATCATCTGAAGGTGAAGAATTTCAAAAGGTTCTTCTTTCCAAACTGCTTTCAATAAGCAGATCATTGATTTTGGTCATAGGGTCGAATTCGATACAGATGGCTGCACTATTATTAACAAATCTAGGAAAGTTTAAGCTTTCGGTAGGAGAATGACTATCTTTATAAGCTAAGCCATTGTTACTCTACAAAAATAGATGAGCTCTTCATACTTCAACTTCTAAATCGACTGATATGCTATGACATTTCAGACTAGGCCATTTAAACTTCAAAGTATTCCACAAATGTCGAATTTGAATTTAGTGCAAGATCTACCCTCTATTAGTTTTTTTTATGCCTAGATGGTAATATTAATGAAAAACAATTTAAGAAAACTTCATAGAATGGGCCATTTCTATGTATTACCATCTTTTCATAAATGGTCCATCTATTTCAATATTACCATCTATGTATTACCATGTTGAAAATTTTTAAATTTGTCTATTGATAAATATGTCCACAACTTGGTCATTCAGTGGAGCAATAAATAAGCTCCAACTCCCTGCTAGTACATTCTCACGACTGAAATGATAGTGTGTATTTCAATATGTTGGTGCGCGCATTGAAAATGAGATTTTTTGCAAGCTATATGCAACTTTGATTGTCACAAAAAATCTGCGTTGGATTTGGTTGATGCAAGCCACAATCTTCCAATAAGGTGCGTAGCCAAACACATTCACAAGCGGCTATTGTTGCAGCTCTATACTCAGCTTTGGTAGAGGATATTATCGCTGTAGAAGCTGCTTCTTACAAAGACAAATTACCGCAGTTGAACCAAGTGAAAACATATTCGGAAAATTGAACTCCAATTTGTGGGATCACTGCCCAATTGGCATCACAATAGCCCAACAATTTGAACATGTCTATCTCGGCATATTCCAGTCCTTAATTAGTTGTATGCTTTAGATAACATGTTACCCATTTCTTGTTGCTTGTTGAGTTTGGATTCACCATGGAATAGGTACTCATCACTAAGACTACCAGCCAACCCAAGTTTGGTTGGTTCGTCTTTGGTTCGCGTCGCTTGATTGAGAAGTTTGATTTCCATTTGACCTCGTGCTTCCATTGGCAGCTTGTTTGATACAACAATTCGATGTTGAATTTATGCTCTTTCCACAATAGAGAACAAGGGCCTTGTACTTGTTTGTTGAAAAAGAAGAGACTTGACTTTGCTTCACCTTAGATGGGATTCATCCTTGAACCAATATTATGCTGCCTGTTGATTTTTCCGACACAAATAAAACACTTAGAATTGTTAGAGAAAACAATAGAACCTTGTTTCTTCTTATTTTTGGAATTTTCTTGTTGTTATAACAACAAGAGCTTGAGATTGTTATTAACCTTTGTTGTCCCAGAAGTTTGGGATCTTAATTCTTTTTCCAGCCACATCATCATAGCTTGGTGGTTTCTTTCTAACATTTATTGTGGTGACATTTTTGATTCGCATCAAGTATGGTGCCATAGCTTCTCCCTCATTCATTGTCAAGGTATGAAACCTTTGCTTGGGAGAGGATCCTAGTGGAAGATGTCTCAACGTTTGTGGAATTTCTCTCAAGCCTCCCTACGTGATTTGACAGTCAGTGACAAGTGGAATAAGGGCTATCTTTCAAAAACGTGTTGATTATGGCTAGTGCTCTAGCTAACTCTTTTTTTTAAAGAAAAAATTTCTCTTGAAAGTTGCATCCTCCTCATTAGATGCAGTCATTTTCAAGAGGAGGAGATTCTTTTCTCTATTGTCAAATCCCATAGATCTAACATAACCAAAATATTCTGATTTTCGAATTTCCAAACCATGTAAGTTTTATCATCTAATTTGGGAACTTCCACCAAGGGAAATAAATTCTCCTTTTTCAACCATGAAGTATCACAAAAAAGATTAGGAGAATTCCTTATAGGCAAAATCTGATCATAAACCAGATTTGGCTTCTATTCTCTTTCGCTCTATGAGAGAGAGAGAGAGAGAGAGTAGAGGAGAGAGAGAGAGGAGGAGAGAGAGAGAGAGAGAGGAGGAGAGAGAGAGAGAGAGGAGAGAGAGAGAGAGAGAGAGAATCTCCATAACTTGCTCAATTTAGTTTTAGGCATGCAAGTTCTAGATGAAGACTTTGCCCCTTCTAGCATTATTCTTTTGATACAAATCTACACGAAAAAATGTGATATGAACACAAATGCTTTTCAAGAATGCCAAGAGGACATCCTGAAAAAATGCAAAGTTGGGGGTAGGACATTGGATCTTAGTTGCTTTGATCCAAATGTAGGTGATTTCAAATGTTATTGGGTTGAATCTAGAGATGCTATAATCAAGAGACATTGAACACTTTTAAATATGCAAAATAGTGAAAGAGGAATCTAAAATTGAGAGAGAAAAACTCAAAGCTAATATTGCAGCAAATGAATCCCACACTATTCTCCTAATGTGGAGACATCCAAATAGATGGGACAGTAGGAAAGCGTAGGTCGTAAGAGGCTCAAGAGTGGAGAGCCAAACACCAACAACCTGTGGAATTGAATATTCAACAAATGTTATTCCTCATAGGATGAACATGAAGTGTCAAACTTGTATGGACTCTAAAGGCCATTTTAAGAATGGGCCCTATAACCTTGATAAGATGAATTAACAGTAAAAATAAAGTCCCATGGGTATAACAACATCTAAGTTTCACATTACACTTGACGTTGAGAAAGGTGTGAGTTTCTATTTCTGGACATAAGATGTGAAAGGTCAAAGAATCGAGGTTCGTTAGGAACTATGCTTTGCAATTTGGTGTTGCATCCGATAGCAGGGTGGATTCAACGGCGCCGACAAGGCTCTATGGGAAAGGGTGTGTTGATTTTGACTACATGATACTAGGGTCACAAGCAAAGAGCAACAATTGCTATTAGTAGGTACTTTTATGCTTGTGACCTTTTTCTTTTACCCAACAA